>CM077250.1:27614362-28069362 GCA_039654775.1 Spinibarbus caldwelli | reverse complement strand
ATATATATATATATCTACACACACACACACATATATATATATATATATATATATATATATATATATACATATAAAATTGTTATACAAACTATAAGTATCTTTGCAACTACATGTCAACTAATTCTCATTAATTTGCAACTACATGTCTACTCAGAGTAGACTGTTATGGTAGGTTTAGGGTTAGTAGAATAAGTTGACATGACTTTGAAAATCATGCAGTGTGTCCCCGCACTGTCATTTTACTAAAAAAAAATTTCACCTGTGCATGCAGACAATTTCACGTTGGTATTTTTATTTTTTTTCACATGGACTTTTTCCTCACTTTTTAAAGAGACTGTAGGGATTAACATTTTCTTATGTCCCAGTATCAAAATATAAAGATAAAAATTTAAAGATTTATCTCCCATTTTAAGATCTATTGTCCATTCCTCTTTTTCCAGATATGCATGATTTTTTTCCACATACATATCATTACATTGTTCTTTAAAATTGCCACCTACAGCATGCATCTTCATTGATTGACACATCTTCACAAAATGATTGAACATTTTCTATTCCACATCTTTTACAATTAAACTTATTTGCTTTGACTTCATCTGTTTCATTTTTACTTATCTTGTTAATTTCTGCATGTCTGTTTATACTTCACTGCATCTACATTTACTCTCATCATGCATTTTATTGTCACAGATCGACCAGGCTCCCACGCCAGCCAATCACATCGCACATCCTCACCTGAATACTAATGGAGCACACCTGCACACACTCAGCACCTCATTACCACACACCTTTTAAGCTCACACCTCACCACAGTCTAACGTCCGGTCTCGTTTACGCATAGTGACTTATGCTATCACAGCGACCTACCTGCTACTTACCTCCTTGTGTACTTACCTCCAGTGTTCTCTCCATCGTCGTGTCTCCTGTGTTCCCCAGTCTGTCTGCTCCAGCGATCTCTTCCAGAAGTCTGCTACTCTGCCTGTGTGAGGTGTGGGTTCTTATCCATATTGCTAATACTCCTGTCAAGACAAAGATCTCCAATCATCGTCTCATCAAACGTCATCCGATCTACTGGATATTCTACTCACCATATACAGTCACCATTTGCTCTGCTGATCCATAAATAAACATCTGTTGTTCTCCCGAATCTCCGTCTGAGTCTGCTGTTTGTAACAGAAGACCGGACCTACACCAAGGACAGCATGAGCAATACCGACCCCTTCCAGGAGCTCGTGGACAATCTCCGACGAGTTCTTCTTCCTTCACCGTCTCCACCGCCAGCACCACCGATCACCTCCACGACAAACACCATCACTCCTTCTGCACCCCTGATCGCCAGTCCCATGGCCCGACCAGCGCCCTTCTCAGGTGTGGCGGGGGAGTGCAACGGGTTTCTTTTACAATGCTCCTTAGCCCTAGAGATGCAACCGCAGCTGTACCCCACTGAGAGATCTAAGATCGCCTTCATCATATCCCTCCTGACAGGTAAAGCTCTACAGTGGGCTGAAACTATCTGGTCACAATCAGGCCCTGTCACCCAGTCTCTCAATAATTTCATCACTCACTTCCGTGAAGTTTTTGGCCACTCAACAGCCGATCCTTCCATCAGTGATCAACTCTACCATCTCCGACAGGGAAACAAATCCATCCATGACTACGCCCTCCAGTTCCGCACTCTCGCTGCTGCTAGCGGATGGAACGAACGATCACTTCTAACCACTTACCGTCAGGGACTCGAACCCAGGTTGCGGTTGCGGTATGATGATTCTTGTGGACTGGAGAATTTAATCCAACTATCCATTCGTTGTTCAACCCGCATGCAGTCATGTTTTGAGGAATCAGCCCGACTTACCCGTTGCACTCCTCAACAGCGCCCCCAAGAAGCAAGCCGCCCTCCAGAACCAGTTCACGAACCCATGCAAACAGACAGTGCCCGCTTATCGTACACTGAGCGGCAGAGGCGACTTACCCATGGCTTATGTTTATACTGTGGAAATAGTGGGCACATAATATCATCATGCCCCATTCGATCTCCTCGACTCCCGGTGAGTGCAATTCAACCCTCTATATCCAGAATGAAACCCCTATCTACTGTTGTAATACTTACTGCCTCCACTGTATCCATTCCAGTCCACGCCCTACTCGACACAGGGTCCGCCGGAAACTTCATTTCAGGGAGCCTCTGCCGCCAGCTCAACCTCCCAACCGTTACCAACCAAACCATATATCAAGTCCAATCGATAACTGGAAAACCCATCAGCCGCCGCCATGTAAGACTCAGTGCGGGTCCCGTTCAGCTACGTGTGGGTGAATTACATGAAGAACAACTCCATCTGCTGGTTCTGGAGGGATCCACAACAGATATAATCCTCGGACTTCCATGGTTTGCGCAACATGATCCCCAGATTTCCTGGCGCACGGGAGAAGTCCTGAAGTGGGGCAACCAGTGTTTCCCAACCGGTTTCCCACGTCTACCTCACCCAGCTCCTCGTCAGATCCAATCCCTATCGGTAAACTCCACCTCCATAGAAAGCCCTCTCGAGAAACAGTCTGTCTCTATACCCTCCTGTTATGCCCCCTTCAGAGATGTCTTCTGCCCGAAGAAGGCCTCCCAATTACCTCCTCACCGGCCATGGGACTGCGCGATTGAACTGGTACCAGGTGAGCCAGTGCCCAAAGGAAAGATCTACCCGCTGTCTCTACCGGAACAGAAGGCCATGGAGGAGTACATCGAAGAGGCTCTTCAGCAAGGCTACATTCGCCCTTCGACATCCCCTGCTGCTTCAAGCTTCTTCTTCGTAGCAAAGAAGGACGGAGGCTTGCGGCCTTGCATTGACTACTGGGCACTTAACAAAATCACCATCAAGTTCCGATACCCCCTTCCTCTCGTCCCAGCAGCCCTGGAACATCTCCGCGGAGCCACCATCTTCACCAAGCTGGACCTCCGCAGCGCGTATAACCTCATCCGGATACGCGAGGGGGGACGAATGGAAGACGGCTTTCGTAACACCTACTGGCCACTATGAATATCATGTCATGCCGTATGGTCTTGTCAACGCCCCCTCCGTATTCCAGGACTTCATGCATGAGGTGCTCCGGGAGTATTTACACCGGTTCGTCTTGGTTTACATCGATGACATCCTCATCTACTCTCGGAGCTTGACCGAACATCGCCTCCACGTTGCGGAGGTCCTACAACGCCTACGCAAATTTCATCTGTTCCTCAAGGCTGAGAAGTGTTCATTCCATCAACCGTCAGTACAATTCCTAGGATACAACATCGATAGTGGTGGCATCCGTATGGACGAGGGGAAGGTGGAAGCCATCAGGTCCTGGCCAGTCCCTTCCACCATTAAAGAACTTCAAAGATTCCTCGGGTTCTCCAACTTCTACAGACGATTCATTCAGAACTACAGTACCATTACCAGTCATCTCACCAACCTCCTACGTAACAAGCCCAAGTCTCTGTCCTGGACATCTGCTGCAACGGAAGCATTCGAACGCCTGAAGGACGCCTTCACCCGTGCTCCAATCCTCGTCCATCCTGATCACACAAAACCCTTCATTGTGGAGGTAGATGCCTCTACTACAGGGGTTGGAGCTGTTCTATCCCAGCAGCAGGGGACCCCAGCCAAACTACACCCATGTGCCTTCTTTTCCCGTAAGCTCAGCCCGGCGGAAAGAAACTATGACATCGGCAATAGGGAACTTCTGGCCATCAAGTTAGCCCTCGAGGAGTGGAGGCATTGGTTGGAGGGTTCACAACATCCATTCACCATCCTAACTGACCACAAGAACTTACAATACTTGCGTGAAGCCAAACGGCTCAACCCTCGCCAGGCCCGTTGGGCGCTCTTCTTTACCCGTTTCAACTTCACCATCTCTTACCGTCCAGGATCCAAGAACACTAAAGCCGATGCCTTATCACGTCTACATACTCCACAGGAAACCAAAGAAGAACCTGAACCCGTCATTCCCGATAAACTCATTGTCTGTCCCATCCAATGGAGTGTCGACTCTGCCACCTCCTCCAATGCTTCCACGGCCATTCCGCCGGGCTGCCCACTAGGAATGCAGTATGTCCCTCGATTACAGCGCAATCCCCTAATCCACTCTGTACACACTTCACTGGGCACTGGCCACCCCGGGGCCAACAGCACCCTCTCGCTATTGAAGAACCGCTACTGGTGGCCCAACATGGCAAGGGACGTGAGAAGGTTCGTCCAGGGCTGTACAGAGTGTGCCATTTCCAAGAGTCCTCGCCACTTACCAGCAGGCAAGCTCCTCCCGTTGCCCGTTCCAAATCGACCATGGTCACACCTGGGGGTAGATTTCATCACCGACCTGCCAGATTCAGACGGTAACAAATGCATTCTGGTGATTGTGGACCGATTTTCAAAGTCTTGTCGACTCCTTCCTCTCAGAGGCCTGCCCACAGCCCTGGAAACAGCCGAATTATTGTTCAACTTCGTCTTCAGATATTTTGGCTTACCGGAGGACATTGTGTCGGATCGGGGGCCACAATTTATCTCCCGGGTCTGGAGGGGATTCTTCAAACTCCTAGGTGTGACCGTGAGTCTGTCATCAGGATACCATCCCCAAACGAACGGGCAAACGGAGAGGAAGATCCAGGAAATCGGTCGCTTCCTACGAACCTTCTGCCATGACCACCAGGACTCTTGGAACCAGTTTATTGGCTGGGCCGAGTACGCCCAGAATTCCCTACGTCAACCTTCTACTGGACTCACTCCCTTCCAGTGTGTACTCGGTTACCAGCCACCCTTGTTCCCCTGGTCTGGGGAACCATCAGAGATACCAGCAGTGGATTACTGGTTCCGAGAGAGCGAGAGGGTCTGGGACAATGCTCACCATCATCTTCAGCGAGCAGTGCGCAGGCGCAAGATGACAGCAGACCTTCGTAGGTCCGAAGCCCCCCATTACCAACCGGGACAGAAGGTCTGGCTGTCAACAAGGGACATCAGACTGCGCCTGCCCTGTAAAAAATTAAGTCCCAGATATGTTGGCCCCTTCACGATCTTGAAACAAATCAACCCGGTCACCTTCCAGCTACAACTCCCTCCACAATATAAGATCCATTCCACATTCCATGTCTCACTGTTAAAACCTTACCACCCTCCTGTCTCTCCCTCCACAGAGCCTGGTCCAAGTGAGGAACCCCCTCTTCCATTGATTCTGGAGGATGGCGCCATATACGAGGTTAAGAAGATCCTGGATTCCCGGCGCCGTGGTGGTCAGCTGGAATACCTTGTTGACTGGGAGGGCTATGGTCCGGAGGAGAGATCTTGGGTCCCCAGGAATGACGTTTTAGACCCAACCCTACTCGAGGAATTCCACTTAACCTACCCAGATCGACCAGCTCCCAGGGGAAGAGGTAGACCACCACGCCGTCGGGGTCCTCGGCCCTCTGGAGCGGGCCGTGGAGAGGGGGGTAATGTCACAGATCGACCAGGCTCCCACGCCAGCCAATCACATCGCACATCCTCACCTGAATACTAATGGAGCACACCTGCACACACTCAGCACCTCATTACCACACACCTTTTAAGCTCACACCTCACCACAGTCTAACGTCCGGTCTCGTTTACACATAGTGACTTATGCTATCACAGCGACCTACCTGCTACTTACCTCCTTGTGTACTTACCTCCAGTGTTCTCTCCATCGTCGTGTCTCCTGTGTTCCCCAGTCTGTCTGCTCCAGCGATCTCTTCCAGAAGTCTGCTACTCTGCCTGTGTGAGGTGTGGGTTCTTATCCATATTGCTAATACTCCTGTCAAGACAAAGATCTCCAATCATCGTCTCATCAAACGTCATCCGATCTACTGGATATTCTACTCACCATATACAGTCACCATTTGCTCTGCTGATCCATAAATAAACATCTGTTGTTCTCCCGAATCTCCGTCTGAGTCTGCTGTTTGTAACATTTATGCATTTGGGCTTTACTCATTTCTAATATAATGCAAATTTGTATAGGGTCATTTTGTGTTGACTCAACCAAATTTCAAAAACTTCCCTGGCTCAAATTTTTGATTGTCTTTTTTTTTTTTTTTTTTTTTTTTTTTTTTTTTTTTTTTTTTGGAAGAAAGATAAACATGTATAGTCATGAAAGCCAAAATATTAAATGTTATGGATTTGTGCTTACTGAGTAATCCACTATTTTGTAGAGGAAGTCAAAATGTCAAGTTTTACCTGAGATTCAGAACCAAATCACAGGGGGGTAAACATGACTTCAGAAAGATGGCAGCATCATGTTATTTTTACACAGAGATTGATAGGTCTGTAAGTAAAGTCTGTTGACATTAGCCATCTTTATTGCATTACAGTATCTGCTAATGGTGACCAGTAAAAAACGGGGAAAAACATTTATCACATTTTTTTCTCCAAAGTTTGCATTTTTATTTTGACCCCCTCTACAAAATAGTGGATTACTCAGTAAATATACATTGATGGAATTTAATATTTTGGCTTTCTTCTTCATGTATGTATTTATTTCTAGAAAAAAAAAAAAATTAACAAAATCAAAAATTTGAACTGGGGACCTTTGGTTGAGTTGACACAGAATGACCCTATAGTCTTTTCAAGAGACCCATCATCACCTCTTAGAAGCCTCTCTCTTACTGCATTTAATTTATACCTGCAAACAAGTTTGTCTTGTATCAGAGATTCCTACGATTCTGCAAATTCACATGACTGCTTTTCATTTCAGTCTCATTACATACTGACATTTCTCTTTATATACATAAAATAAAATATCTTTTATGTCATGTTCTTCTTCGGATTACAATACATTTCAAATTTCTCCATGATTTTCTGCACAGTTTCATTTTTGTTTTCAAATGTGATGGTATTATTACCTTCTTCAACAACAACATGAAGAAAAGGGACGGGTGTATCTTAGAGACTTGATAGTGTACTCTGTTGCAACTGAATACAATTCAAACCACTGTCGAAACATTCTCCAGTTTTCAGATAAATTGCCTAACTTACGTCCTGCTGGAGGTTTCAATCCATACATTTCTCAATTACTTCTTAACCTCTGATGCCATGTTATGTGTTACAAGCCAATCACAGCTTTACAGTGTTAATCAGGAAAATAATGTTCCAGTGATGCAAATAAAATTTAATTCTGCTTTGAAGCAGCCCTAAAGAGGACAATAAATAGTAAATAATCAATTTTTCATTTAGTTTCAGTTAATTCATTGCTGATTTAGTTATGTCATCATCCAGCTCAGTTCAGTTTTGATCCAATAGTGTCTTGCAATCAAGTTGATAATCTCGCCAAATATTAAGTGTCCCCATATATGCAAACCAAAAGGCGCTGTGGCAAGGAACCCAAACTCCATCGGTGACAGAAATAGAGGAAAAAGAATCTAGGCTCAGTAGGGGGGCCAGTTCTCCTCTGGATAGGTGAACCAACATGGTGGGGTTTAGTTCCAGGCTGCAACACAAGTTAGATTGTGGATTGGTATTATTTATTTACAAGACTGTATCATCACTTACACACAAGTGGCAGATTAAACTCATAACATACATGGGTTACACTTTATTTCGAAAGTCCACTTTAGACATTCTACTAACTATAAGTAACTTTGTAACTACATGTCAACTACATGTCAACTAATTCTCCTTAATTTGCAACTACATGTCTACTAACTCTCAGTAGGGTAAGTTTAGGGTTAGTAGAATAAGTTGACATATACTTGCAAAGTTTCTCATAGTCTGTATGTTGTTTGTTGTGGACCCATCAAAATAAAGTGTTAGAAGAAATTAAGCAAACAGGCTACTAATACTCTCGTGACTGCTAGTTGACATTTAGTTGCAAAGTTACTTACTGTTAGTAGAATGTCTAAAGTGGACTATCGAAATAAAGTATTACCCATACATGTATTCTATTGGCACTGTTTTTTGAACAGGCCCCTTATAATAAACTCTGACTCATCATGTGGTTTTCTATTTTTTTTCTATGTTTCCATTTGCTTTATAACTGTGGTTATCAGTACATTTTAAGATAAAAGTTGATTTTGGTTCAAGTAAATTGGTATAGTAACGTAAGTTGTAAAATCTACAGGCAATATGCCAATACCTTAAACATTGTCACCATTTTTATTTTATTTGGCATAATAGTTTTACAGTATATGTTGATAATTCATACAGTGCATTACTATTTTGCTTACTTTGGACTCTGTCATAAAATCTGCTTTGAACATGTTTCAGGATAATATATATAGGCACACTTCTGCATTTATGGGAATTTATTACATTCCAAAGTTTGCAATTTCATATTTAACAGCTAGTGGATTTATAATCTACCCAAACCATTATTCCAGTAATGCTCCCAACAATTATTCTAGACATGCAATATTACTATTCAAACGAATCCAATATGCCAAGGACAATACCTGTGCAAACTCCAAAGGTTTTTTTTAGTGTTGATTTAACTGCAGTTAGACAAATCCAAAGCGTTCTGTGTTGTGCTCTCTCTTATCTTTCTTATCTTTTCAATGTTGTTAACAAAGCATTTCTACACAACCATAATCAAAAACTGATTTTATCATTGCTTGGTAATCAGCAAATGTCTATCCACTGAGTTACTGAGTCCCCACTCTCTTGCAGCACACACAAACATATATATAAATATATTATATATATAGTTTTTTAAAGAATTCTCTTCTGCTCACCAAGCCTGCATTTATTTGATCCAAAGTACAGCAAAAACAGTAAAATGCTAAAATATTTTTTACTATTTAAAATAACTTTTCTATTTGAAAATATTTGAAAATGTAATTTATTCCTGTGATTTCAAAGCTGAATTTTTAGCATCATTACTCCAGTCACATGATCCTGCAGAAATCATTCTAATATTCTGATTTGCTACTCATAAAACATTATTATTATTATTATTATTATTATTATTATGTTGAAAACAGCTGAGTAGATTTTTTCGAGTTTCTTTGATGAACAGAAAGTTCAGAAGAACAGCATTTATCTGAAACAGAAATCTTTTGTAACATTATAAATGTCTTTACCATCACTTTTAATCAATTTAAAGCATCCTTACTAAATAAAAGTATTAATTTCTATAATTTATTTCTCAAAAAAAAATTTAAATTTTAAAATAAATCAGCGTATTAGAAAGATTTCTGAAGGATCATGTGACACTAAAGACTGGAATAATGATGCTGAAAATGCAGTTTTGATCACAGGAATAAATTACATTTTCAAATATATTCAAATAGAAAGCAGTTATTTTAAATAGTAAAAATATTTCACAATATTACTGCTTTTCCTGTAGTTTGTATCAAATAAATGCAGGCTTGATGAGCAGAAGAGAATTCTTTAAAAACATTAAAGAATGGCCTAATGGTTAGAGAGTCGGACTTATAACCCAAAGGTCGCAGGTTTGAGTCTCAGGTCCGGCAGGGATTGTAGGAGGAGTGGGTGAATATCCAGCACTCTCTCCACCCTCAATTCCACGACTGAGGTGAGACCCTTGAGCAAGGCACCAAACCCCCAACTGCTCCCCGGGTGCCGCAGCATTGGCTGCCCACTGCTCTGGGTGTGTGTTCACTGCTGTGTATATGCACTTGGATGGGTTAAATGCAGAGCACAAATTCCAAGTATGGGTTGCCAATAATACATTGTCTGGATCAAAATTATTGATTTTTCTTTTATGCCAAAAATCATTAGGATATTAAGTAAAGATCATGTTCCATGAAGATATTTCGTAAATTTCCTACCATAAATATATGAAAACTTAATTTTTGATTAGTAATATGCATTGCTAAGAACTTAGTTTGGACAACTTTAAAGGCGATTTTCTCAATATTTTGAATTTTTTTTTTTTTTTGCAGCCTCAGATTCCAGATTTGGATAGTTGTATCTCTGGCAAATATTGTCCTATCCTAACAAACCATATATCAATGGAAAGTGTCACGTATCTGGTCCGTGGCTTTCTGTCCGATTGCCACAGGAGGTCGCTATCCCATTAAATTGACTCTCACATTACACAGACTGTTATACATCACCCTGGACTGCATTTACCATCACCCATTGCATTGATTGCACCAACAGCTGCGACCAATCACACACACTATAACATCCACTCAGTTCCTGCTCAGATCGCTGAGGATAGGCTCCGATCGCTAGAAGAGAGATATACGCTAAACAATACTCGAACATTAAGTAAAGATCATGGTCCATGAAGATATTTTGTAAATTTCCTACTGTAAATATATGAAAATTTATTTTTTGATTGGTAATATGCATTCCTAAGAACTTAATTTGGACAACTTTAAAGGCCATTTTCTCAATATTTCGATTTTTTTGCACCTGAACCTTCAAAATGGTTACACAATAGCCTATACAATCATGGGGAAGACTGCTGATCTGACAGTTGTCCAGAAGACAATCATTGACACCATCCACAAAGAGGGTAAGTCACAGAAGGTCATTATTGAATGGTTGGCTGTTCACAGAGTGCTGTGTCAAAGCATATTAAGTGAAAAGTTGACTGGAAGGAAGAAATGGGGTAGGAAAAGGTGCACGAGCAACAGGGATGACCACAAGCTTGAGAATACTGTCAAACAAAGCTGATTCAAACACTTGGGAGAGCTTCACAAGGAGTGGACTGAAGCTGGAGTCAGTGATCAAGAGTCACCACGCTCAGACGTCTTCAGGAAAAGGGCTACCAAGCCACTTCTGAAACAGAAACAATGTCAGAAGCATCTTACCTGGGCTAAGGAGAAAAAAACTGTACTGTTGCTCAGTGGTCCAAAGTCCTCTTTTCAGATAAAAGTAAATTTTGCATTTCATTTGGAAATCAAGGTCCCAGAGTCTGGAGGAAGACTGGAAAGGCACAGAATCCAAGCTGCTTGAAGCCCAGTGTGAAGTTTCCACAGTCAGTGATTAATTGGGCTGCCATTTCATCTGCTGGTGTTGGTCCACTGTGTTTTCTGAAGTCCACAGTCAACGCAGCCATCTACCAGGACATTTTAGAGCACTTCATGCTTCCTTCTGCTGACAAGCTTTATGGAGATGCTGATTTCATTTTCCAGCAGGATTTGGCACCTGCCCACACTGCCAAAAGCACCAAAAGTTGGTTAAATGACCATGGTGTTGGTGTGCTTGACTGGCCTGCAAACTCACCAGACCTGATACTCATAGAGAATCTACGGGGTATTGTCAAGAGGAAGATGAGAGACACCAGACCCAACAATGCAGATGAGCTGAAGGCCACTGTCAAAGAAACCTGGGCTTCCATACCACCTCAGCAGTGCCACAAACTGATCACCTCCATGCCACGCCGAATTGAGGCAGTAATTAAAGCAAAAGGAGCCCCTACTAAGTATTGAGTACATATACAGTAAATGAACATACTTTCCAGAAGGCCAACAATTCACTAAAAATGTTTTTTTTATTGGTCTTATGAAGTATTCTAATTTGTTGAGATAGTGAATTGGTGGGTTTTTGTTAAATGTGAGCCAAAATCATCACAATTAAAAGAACCAAAGACTTAAACTACTTCAGTCTGTGTGCATTGAATTTATTTAATACACGAGTTTCACAATTTGAGTTGAATTACTGAAATAAATTAACTTTTCCGCGACATTCTAATTCATTGAGATGCACCTGTATAGTATATACGCTTTTGCATATTTTTCTTTTGTACAAATAGCATTAATTACTTGATGACATCTTTAATTTCCAATCAATAGACCAATCTTCCACCTTTTTTATGGCTGACTAAAACACTGTTAGATTATAGATAGATAGATAGATAGATAGATAGATAGATAGATAGATAGATGGCTTGTACTCTTCTAGACAATGTGTGAAACGTTATATTTCAAGCATTTCTCTTGTTATTGCCTCCTTACTATAATTGTTTGTTGTATTCCTCATTTCTAAGGCGCCTTGGATGTTGATTTTTTTTTTTTTTTTTGAATCCTTAAAAAAAAAACCCCAATAACAATTGTCATCATTGTTAAATCATAACAATACAACAACAGTCCAGGGTCATTCAGTCTTTCAGTCCAGAGGAAGTGCCAAGTCCTTTAGCAAAGCCATTGTTCTTATTGATTTTAAGTTCGCAGAGAACTCAATAGATTCAAAATACATTTTCATTTCAAGTTTGAATCTTAAAAAAAGATGTTTGCATTTAGAAAATTTACATTTATGAATATGATGTTTAGCTAACAGGAAAATAAGGTTTATGAAATAAGTATCACCTTTTTTTCACATTCATGAAAGCCAAAAATTACATTTCTATAAGTAAACTCAAAATTAGGATTCACATAACATTTGATAAAATCAAGAATGTCACACCAAAATGATGTTGTGTAAGAGCAATTCCAGAATAAATGTAAAGAAGTTTCAGGGTTTTCTAAACAGAAAGAACAGTTGGTATTAATATCATTCTTAAGTCTTTTAAGAGAGCACTTATCCGGGTAAATTCTATGAATCAGCTTAAATGCAATTTCTCTCATTTTGTTAGTAATTAAATATTTGTGAGGTAATAACCAAACTTTCTTCCAGGGAATATCAGTTACAAAACCATTCCAATAAGAGATTACATAAGGCACAGAAATCGACTCCATCTGAAACAAAACTCTGATTTTCTTATTGTTTTTTTTTTATTTAGATGACTAAATGCACTGTTCCAACAAATGTTTTACAAAGATCCACTGAGTGACATGAGATTGGAAAAGAAAGACCTCTAAAAAGCATGAGAACTTCATGTGGCACTGCATCAGCAACAACTGCAAACTCTTTTGGACAAACAGGAATTCCATGCTTAACTAAAAACTCCATGCTTAACTAAAAAAGTAATTACAGATTGAACCATTTTGATTGACGGAAGGCGTGTCTGAAGCTTGGCGCTGACGCGACCTTCATAGTGACAACAGCCAATCACATTATTTTTCTGGTGTTGCATGAACGGGATTGGCTAGCGTCTGCGCTAGGGTATTTGCATAAGGCGATATGATTGGCTGACGCCTGCGTTGGAGCTTGAAAAGTTGAAAAGTTTTCAACTTCTGCCGCGAGCAACGCCAGTGAAGCGGCGCGACGGACCCACAATTCTGTTCGGCAACGCTTGACGTCACTCCATTCAACGTAAACGAGAGGCGTTGACGCCGACGCCTCGTGTTCATAACGCAGGGGCGGATTCAATTCGTAACGTCAGACTCAGACGGACACAGAGCTCAAGACGAAGAGTTCAACACGTGCTCTCTGTTAACAGCGTGAACTGCAGAACGCAAAACTTCATCTCACTTTAAATTCGCAACGCATTTAAAATCTTACGATGCCAGCCCAAAACATCTGCGGGAAAACTATCTCAGCGTAAGCTATTTTCTTTTCTAAGTTTTTATTCATGTCACGTTGATAGAGCCTTGAAATATTTTTTTTTTTTTTATTTACGCGTTTCATGTTCTCACGTAACGTTACTTGTTTAAAGTTGAGTGAGTTTTTTTTATGCCCTCAACATTTGTGATTGTTTTAAGGGTTTTTTTGGGCACATATTGAACTCTGAACTTTGAGACATTGATGGGGGATTTTCATTGATCGCATTTGTCGATGTTAAAGTTTAAAAGACTATTATGTAACCGGTGCAGACGCAAAAAAAAAAGTGTAACTACTTTTTTTTTTTTTAATAGGCTAATACATTCAAGGAGACCAAACATCACATGATCTCCAACTGACCCTTATTACTTATGAAAGAATGACACAGTCAGTAAATCAGCCATTTAGTTACTTGCAGTGCACTCATGAATACTTCTATACAGTATCTAAAATGTTTATTTTTTATCTTATGGCTATTTTTATATGTAATATTTCCCAGAGAGATGGACAGTCCATCACAGGGCCACACACAAAGACAGACACAGTGATATTCTCACTTACATCTGTGGGCAATTTAAGCCTTGTTCAGACTATATGTCCAAATCTTATTTTTGTGCATTTCCAATCATATTTAGCAAGTGTGAACACCAAAAAAAACAAAAACTGAAAAGGCTTTGTAAACCTTTGTATTTCAAGCCTCATTCATATGTGACCCTGGACCACAAAACCAGTCTTAAGTGTCAATTTTTTGAAATTGAGATTTATATCATCTGAAAGTTGAATAAATACGCTTTTTGTTAGGATAGGACAATATCTTGCTGAGATACAACTATTTGAAAATCTGGAGTATGAGGGTGCAAAAAATAAAATATTGAGAAAATTGCCTTTAAAGTTGTCCAAATGAAGTCCTTAGCAATACATATTACTAGTCAAAAATGAAGTTTTGATACATTTACGGTAGGAAATTTACAAAATATCTTCATGGAACATGATCTTTACTATCCTAATGATTTTTGGCATAAAAGAAAAATCTATAATTTTGACCCATACAATGTTTTTTTTTTTTTTTTTATGCTACTTAAGACTGGTTTTGTGGTCCAGGGTTTGAAATCATATTCAAATGACATTTCTGGAAATCTGTTTCAGTCTGACCGCTCTGATCGGACTTTCTCATACCATGTAAACATGTCAGATGTTGTTTTTTGTAAACATGCTGAATGTCTTTGCAGGAAAAAAAGGTTGTGTTTTTGTGAAGTGCAAGTCAAGCAGAAAATGACAATATACCTCTTTGAGTTTTGAGACTAGCATAGACAGCATGGAATAAATCAGTGCATTCCCCCTTTTTATATTTCTGCCACTGCCTCATAAAACGTAATAATCCAGTGTGACTGCAACATGTTATATTGTAAGACAGCATCTGTATTGCAAATCTGAACAGCTGCGATACCAATTATTTAAATTGGATTCCAGTTGGATAAACAAATAATGGGATTTGGTCTGACAGTCTGAACAAAGCTTTAGTGTTTTCATTTCACCTGAGCTGCAAGTTTTTGTGCTGTAGGGGAAAACCTGAGCACCCATGCCATAACTTATTCATAAAGGCAGTCACTTGCTTCATTTCATTAATCTCATAGGGTAATTTATGCAGTTGCAGTGTAAATTGCCACCTCTGAGCTGCATGAACAGTCTGTTTAAATACATCGTTTCTGATGGGGCTTTATGTCGTCTTATTATATGCCATTTGATTAAATTAAAGAATTGGACACACAATATGATGTGAAGGTTAGAAAAATCTGATCTAATAAAATTGCCCTTCGAAATCAATTAAATGAGGCAAATATTGCCTGTTAATTGAAAAGTTAATTTGTCACTACTGTGAAATAACCACTGAATATGAAGAATATTAAAAGCTTTGGGAGCTTTCTACGACAGACCTAAATCTATGCAAAAACATAGTCAGCAAAATATTTTCTAATTATCCTTATCGACAAAAGTCCCAAAAATGAGAAGGCATTTTTTTTTTTGTTACTATTGCACACCCTTCTACACACTGAGTCTCTGTGCCCGCCAGATCAGTAACATGCATAAAGAAAATAAACAAGTTTTATTATAAAAATGCTTTGCATTAATTTAATCAAAGTAACGTTAAGGCAGTAGTGTGTATGGCCCCCGTGTGCCTTTATGCACTCCCGACAACATCTGGTCATGCTCCTGATGAGATAGTGGATGGTGTCCAATCTCCTCCCAGACCTGGATTAGAGCATTAGTGATTCCTGGACGGTCTTTGGTGCTACTCTGAGACATAACTTCCCAGAGGTTCTCAATTGGACTCAGGTCTGGGGAACATAAGAGTCAGTTAATGGCATCAGTGCCTTTGTCATTAAGAAACTGCCTACACACTCTGGCCACATGAGGCTGGGCATTGTCATGCACCGGGAGGAACCCAGGGCCCACTGTACTAGTGTAAAGTCTGACAAGAAAACGAGGCAACAGTGGCGCATGTGCCAGTTCTGGCACATTCCAATCAAGCTGCATGGTGCTGGGCTGTGAGCACAGGTCCCATTATAGCAGGGGTCCCCAACACTTTGCTCGCGAGCTACTAGTAGCTCTTTCATCCAATCAGAGTGAGATAATATAGACCGGCCCCACTCCCTCCAATGCAAATAATTTTTTTGTTTTGTTTTGACATATTGGTCATGAGGTTATTTTAATGATCCCATTTAGTATTCAAATTATCATTAAACCGGCATTTGATCATCGCAATTTGAAAAACCCAATTAATAACATGTCTACCCCAGACGCAACAGTTCCCTTGCAAATCATTTGTAATTTGTGTCAGTTCATCATAAATAGAACGAAGCATTAGTTTGCTGTCAGGGATTAGTGTTGCGTCGTGTCGCACCGCATCCAGTGTAGACAGCATCACTGATCATAATGAGCAGATCTGGACTGCAACGATTCCTCGATTCTATTCGAGTATTCGATTTTATATATATGTGTGTGTATATATGTATATGTACACAAAAAATATCATTTCATATATAAAAATGATTTAAAGGTTGAAATGTGAGATTTTATTGCTTCTGTTGTCCTCATTTGTAAGTTGTTTTGGATAAAAGCATCTGTTAAACAACTAAATGTAAATTTCCAATTTTTTCTTTTTTTTGGGTCAACTTTATTTCAACAGTACATGTCAGTAGATAACATGTTATAAATATTTATGCAAATAAAAAGTGCATAGTGCGGCTACTTTTTGATTGTTTTTGGTATAAAACTTGATTTCAGTGTGTGTCCAGCACATTTTAACAAGTGTTATACCATGTATAACAGTTTGGATTGATTACATTATTTAAGAGATTTATGTATTGGATAACATGGGTAGCTCTAGTCTGCTTTCATTTTTAAAAAGTAGCTCTCGAATGAAAAAAGGTTGGAGACCTCTGCACCATAGGATGTCAGACACCTTATGCCACCCTCATGGAATCTGTTTCTAACAGTTTGGTCAGAAACATGCATACTAGTAGCCTGCTCAAAGTCATTTTGGAGGGCTCTGGCAATGCTCCTGCTGTTCCTCCTTGCACAAAGGAGTGGAAACGGGTCCTGCTGTTGGGTTGTTGCCCTTCTACCTCCCTGTTCAGCTCTCCGCGTTTAACAGCTCGTCTCCTGTTATCTCCCCATGCTCTTGAAACTATCCTTGAGACACACCAAACCTCCTTGTGATGACACATGTGGATGACCCATCCTGGAGGAACTGGACTACCTGTGCAACCTGACTGGGTTGTAGGTACTAGCTCATGGTACAAGTAGTAAGAAAGACCCTAACAAAACATAATTAAAGACAAATAAAAGCAAGGGAAGGATATGGAGAGAGCAACTGTCTGTGGCCACCACCTGCAAAATCAGGGGAGGGGGGTAGGGGGGTGGGGTGGGGGGTGGTGGGTGGTGGGGGGGGGGGTTGATATTGCCTCTCCAGTGTACCCATTGTCACTTTCATTTTCACCAAAGCATGTGAAACTGATTCAAACTTATGCTTCCTAACAGGACAGATTGGTATCCCTGAAGTTTAGTTGACTTGGTGTTATACTGTGATTAAATGCTCCTTTTAATTTTTTTTTTTTTTTTTTGCAGCGTATTTTCAATACCGACTATCAGCAGCTGTACTATTTAGTTGTCTAGTTTGACACATCCCTATTATTAATTAATATAAAATGTGTGATGTAATAGATTTGAGAGAAAGAAGCTCAACTAGTACATGCATATGTAAGTCGGTGTAGCCTACTTTTCTCGCACTATGACTTGCACAACTCATTTTGAATCCTTGTGTTTCTCCAGTCAGGTAAGAGGGAGACTGAAGGAAGAGGTGGAAGGCATGCGAATGACTCATCCCAATTTCAAACCAGGCCTTGTGGTGTTACAGGTTAGTGGTAACCTGTCTATGAATGACAGTTAATTTCTGAAGTACTGATGAACATGATGGTAATTGTTCTATTTTACACTTAAAGGATTCATTGCTGTATGCAAATGGGACAGTTCATTTTATTTTTATTGCCTTAACAATAAAAATAACCTCCCTGCAATGTTTTGGGAACATTATGAAATGAAATAACCAAACCGTAACCACATACTTACGTTAGCGGAATGTACTTTGTTTGCTAGGTCGGTCTCCTTGAACTGAGAACAAGCTTGAATACTAGTTTTGCCTCTGCATTTCATTGACGGCTATTGTCATTTCATGACACATCAGGGCTCAACGCTAAGGATTTTTTCTACTGGCCCGGTCAGGCCAGTGGTTCAAATTTTTACTTGCCCTGCCACAAAAAATAAAATGGTTGCGGTTATCATTGTTTTTGACCCATGTTTTCTTATGTTCTAATAAATAAAGCTTATATGACACACAAATTTTAGATGCCACTTAATTTTTACAATTCTCAGTTCTATGTGAACAGTCAGTAAATAAGAACAAATTACAAGCAATAGCACATAATAAATAAATAAATAAAACGGATACAAATTAAATTATGCTTAGGTTATGCAAAGCTTAGGTTTTTAGGTTTGTAGTTGTACAAAACTATAAGAATAATCAAATGTAAAATATATAAATGTAAAATAGCATTGCATATTCTTTTATATATAAATTAAATATGGATTATTCATTGTTAAAGCAGCAAAAGTTATTTAGTCAAGAACAAGAAGTGATTCTCTTTCCTTTTTTTATTTTTTATTTATTTATTTATTTTTTACACGTCCGTTTTATTTCTCCGCTCTTTGTTCACTTAAATTCACTGTTTTCTAGGGATGTGCAGCGGTGATCGAGTACTCGGTCATGACAGCGATGATCGTTCATGAAAACGATGAACGTGTGGGTTTAAAAAATTTCTCATTGGTTATAGCAGCACTTTGAGCTCTGATTGTTTATCTTGCCACAGCATGCGGTCCAAAGTATAGATGTGAGAAGAGAGAGAAGCATGGCTTCAAAGTCACGTAGTGATGTCTGATATTAGGCGCGTTTCCATTACCCTTCAAATTGCGCAAATTAAAATTGCGAATTGAAAATAAGCCTAATGGAAATGCGTCAATTTCGCAAAAACTCCCATATATCGCAAAAAAGTTTTTACGCTCGCATGAGGTGGTTTTTCAGGCAATTCGAAAAAGGAATATTTTGCAAAACTGCAATGGAAACGTTTTTTTCGCATTTACAGGTCACATGGCGTATGTAAAAAGACATATAATCATTCTTCAGTGTACTATAACCTCCAAGAAACACTTCATACGTGGTCGCTCTTGAATATAAGGGGCTTTCCCTGCCATTAATGCTTAGACAGTTTACACTGCACACGTCTGCGGTGCAGTGTGGCTCTGATACGGCCACTGAAGCTGACTGCGGCCACTCTAGTCAATGCTTGTTTATTCCAGCCATGCCACGCATGTTTCTGAAGTGGCTCTCCGTGGTGCTTCTGTAAAGATGCACGCTTACGCCTCCTTTGAATAAATACATCCAAAATCCGTCAAATCTCACCAAAATCCGTTGCCATGACTTATCGCAAGAGGCCTAAAGGTTACGTTTTAGTCGCATAACATTGGTTAATGGAAATGCCGTCATTTCGAAATACTTTTTTGACATTTATAAAATATCACCCAAGTTTTGCGCAAATCTGTAATGGAAATGCACCTATTGACCTTTTGAGTTATTTGAGATGGTCATATTGCTTTTTAGATGTTTCTTTTTTTTTTTTTAAATATTGATGTTATAATAATGCAGCAGTGCTTTTTTTGTCATTTATTCATCAATAGGCATACTTCAATTAAAACTGTTTTATCGTAATTCATATGGCTTCGAAAACGTGCAGGCGATTTCAGGGATCACTTGATAATGTAGATAAAAATATAGCAAAAATATAGCCATAAACATAGCATTATGAGAACTTTATAGAATGTGAAATCTATAGTAAATTCTGTCTGCTTTCCTTGCCCGTGTTTCAGCACTCGGTTAAGAATGTGCATCACGGATCTCTCTCTCTCTCGCTATAGCAGGTAACTTCACTGGCATTTGCATCCTTTTGTGCAGATACAGGTTGTAATGTTACTATGTTATATATCTAAGTTATTTGATTAATATAGGATGTGTCTTAGAATGGGCTTCAGTTTATTGGCATGAAGTCACTCTTCAGCTTCACCTCAGGCAGCTATTCCTTTTTAGATGCTTCTTTTTTTTAATAACATTGCTGCATCATAATCATAATCTAATAGTGTTCTAATCATGTGTTCATATTTTCAGAGACACACTCTAAAAAATACTGGGTTAAAAACAACCCAACTTGGGTTATTTGGCAACCCAGCGCTGGAAATATTGTAAATATTGGACAGAACACATGCTGGGTTATTTTGACCCAGCTGGTTGGGTTAAACGTTTTTACCCACAATGCTGGGTTGTTTAAAATATTGTTTAAAAATTATTATATTTCTGGCCTAAAATGGGCTGGAAATTAAAAATCACACACAGGATTACTACAGGCAACAGCAATAATCAAAAGATGAACATTTATTATTAAGCAAGAACACCCATGGACAAAATAAGACAAATTGAATTTATTTGGGTGAATACAGCATAGTTTACAATATTACATACATTTAAACTCATTTAACAAGCATTTTAGAAATAAAAAAAGGCATATAGAAGTAGCATTATAATTTAAGTGTATTCAACCGTTCTCTGTAATCGCTTTTTACTGAAATAGTGCTAAATTATGAATAGATGGCGTGACTGACTCCAAAACCTGCCCAAAAACAAACAGTACTGAGATTAGAGAACATATTTTAACATCAAATTAAATTACACTCAGTATTATAACAAATAAAATCGATTTATGTTATGCAAGGGAAAGGCGTTTCCAGCGCAAAACGACCACAGTTGATGCAGCTGACTGACATCTCGTTCTTATGTTGCGTTGCGTAAAATAAGATAATTTACACCACATTAAAGTTAAGTAAAGTTATTAAAAATAACCCAGCATTTTTTAGAGTGCAGGTTTTAATGTCATATTTTTAACATTCATTTTCATAATAGTCATCAGATATTTTTATTGTCTCCATGACGGCCATGGAGCATGCGCGTTGGTCAGAGACATGCAGCTGTCTGTGTGTGCACTTTACACGCGTGCTATACTATACGCATGCTAGGATGTTTGCGCTCAGAAAACCGTCTATCAGAAGTTTAAACTAATATGAAACGCGTGATTTCAGCGTGATAGACATGATAATCAAAACCAAACAGATGGGGGGGTTTTTTTTAGCAGTTATGAGCTGTAAAGGCACTTCTCTATTCTGGAAAAGAGGGCGGGGAGCAGCAGCTCATTTGCATTTAAAGAGACATGCTCTAATACAGCGTGTTTCTGCTTCCACTCAAAATAGGCACTTTCAAAATTATATAATAAATCAGGGATGTGATTTTTACGGATTTCCGTATTTTCTGACCTCTGAGGGTCGACCCATGTGATTCGCATAGATCCAAGTGTTTTTTTTTTGTTTTGTTTTTTGAGAAGGGGGGGGGGGTTACTGCATGATGATTGAAATCGCGCAAATGGCCTTGAGCTATTACGTAAATAAAATGGGAAAAGATTGTTTTCTAAAACATAATGGACGGAATGATCCTGAGAGCGCTGCACGAGCTCGCGACGCCATCTGCAGGACAGTTAAAAGTGTTCAAATGATTCAAAGCGCCAAACGCGAGTACAATCAGCGCTGAAACGTGTTACTCGATCCAGTAACTTTCTATGAATGGCGGTGAGAATTTGAGATTGCTAGATAACAGGCCTGTCTGCTGTTACAGTACTGTTTTTAGTTTCGATTCACTGTTAGTGCTAGCTGCATTGTGCTGCGATTGGTTTGAGCCGCTTAATTTGCATTTAGGAACGCAACATTCCTCATTAGAAATGTTTATAAATCTGTTGTTGTTTACAAAGAGAAGTTTCAGTGTCACATAATCCTTCAGAAATCATTCTAATATGCTGATTTGCTGCTCAAGAAACATTTCTCAGTATTATCAATGTTAAAAACAGTTTTGCTGCTTAATATTTTTGTGGAAACAATGATACCACTCAAACAATTGTATAAGATTTAAAAAAGAGAGGGAAATTAATCATTTTGTTCATGCATGAAATTGATTAAAAAAAGTGAGTGAAGACATTTAAAATGATTTCTATTTAATAAATGCATTAACAAATTTAATATATTTGATAAATGCAAATAAATGCTGTTCATTAAACTTTATATTTATAGAAAAATCCTGAAAAATAAAGTGAATCACCATTTCCACTCAAAATAATTATATTTCACAATATTGCTTTTTTTTTTTTTTTTTTTTTTTTAAATAAATTCAGCCTTGATGAGCATAAGATATTTATTTCAGAATCATTGTAATGTTTCCAAACTTTTGGCAGGTACTTTAATAATAATAATAATAATAATAATAATAATAATAACAATTCTATATACTATATACTTTAATATATTATAGTACTTTATTATAATATATTATGTTATCATGATTAAGTGCTGCTTTTTATTTTTTACAGCACAATAGTATGTATTCTTACAGTATAAGATATATCTTTTAATGTGCTTATATAATTTTTTTATTTTTATTTTTATTTTTAAGTGCTGGGGGCGTGGCTTGTGGCCGTGACTTGGGCGTGGTCAGATTTTCCTTCTTTTTTTGTCTCTAGCTGATCACATGCCTGACAAATGATCTGTGGGGTATTTTGAGCTGAAACTTCACAGATACATTCTGGGGACACCTGAGACTTATATTACATATTGTAAAAAGGGGCATAATAGGTGCCCTTTAAGGCTCTATTAGTTAACATTAGTTAATTCAGTTAACAAACTGCCAATGAAAAATTCTTGTAAACATTCATTAATCTTAGGTAATTTCAATATTTAATAACAAGTTGTTATAATCAAAAGTTGCAACTTTGTTATTAAATGAACTCGAGCTAACAGTAAGAGTTTTTTTTTTTTTTTTTTTTAAGAAAGATTAATAACTTCTGTATCAAATGTAGCTATTGCTCATTATTAATGTTAATGCATTAACTAGGGTTAACTAATGGGATCTTAATGTAAAATGTTACCTAATGGTCTTTTATAATTCTTTTGCACTTCAATCTGTGAATATTTTTTTTTTAGTTTTGTACAATTTTATACATTTTTTGTGTATTGCTTTATTGTATTTAAATTTAAATGTTCAGTTCAAAAGCATAAACTGGAAAAAAGGAAAAGAGGAAATGACACTTTTTTTGTGTGTGGAAGTTTTAAACATTGCTTGAATGTTGATGCTTTGTTCTAGGTGGGAGACAGGGAGGATTCAAACTTGTACATCAGCATGAAGCTAAAAGCAGCTGCTGAGGTAAAACCACATTCAGCACAGTGATTCAGATACTTTAGTGTGTAGATGTCTGTGCTTAATTATAATACTTAGTTCATACACAAAGTTCCCAGTCATTTACATTAAAATTTACATTGACACACATTCCTTTAAACAGAGTATTCAATCCAGAGAGTGGAAAAACAGGATAGAGAACTGCTTTTAATGTGAAAATCTTACCAACATTATAAATGCAATTTGTCCTCAAGGAACATTACATAATAATAATAATATTATTATTATTATTATTATTATTAATATTATTATTAATAATAATAATAATAATAATAATAATAATAAAATGCAGCTTATGAGCCATTTAATGACTATCACTAACTTGATTTTTAGATCGGGATCAGTGCTGTACATGTGAAGCTTCCACGGACTGCAACTGAAAATGAGGTAGGACAGTTTCACTTGAAGGAGTCATTAACTGTTAATCCATGTTTTATGTTAGTTATTAACAGCTGTTTCAGATTTTACTATTTATAATTAACTGTTACACATTCTGTAGGTTATGCGCAGTGTAATGGAAGTCAATGAAGACTCCAAAATTCATGGTCTCATAGTCCAGCTGCCCCTTGACTCAGTCCACACTATTAATACAGAAAGGATTATCAACAGTGTGGCTCCAGAGAAAGATGTGGATGGGTACAGAAAAAATAATTCACTCTTAAACAACATGCCATTAAATTGTGTTATTCTGATAAGAAAGTCTGTTTCTTTGCTTGCTTCAGATTGACGAGTATAAATGCGGGGAAACTGGCACGTGGTGATCTTGGAGACTGTTTTATCCCTTGTACTCCTAATGGATGTATGGAGCTCATCAAACAAACAGGTGAGACAAGACTTCAGGCAGGGTAGGGCTGTCAATTGATAAAAATTATCATTTTTATTATGTATGCTAAATTTATTTGCTGAGATGTGTGATATGTGCATGAGTGGATCTTTTGTATGTATTTCTGGATTGCTGTGTGCATTTGTGGATCTGTTGCTTGTATGTGTGTGGGAAGTTATTATAATGTTTTCACTCAATATGTGTCATCAACTGACGTGCGTTCGGTCGCACTTTAGTTTGGGGACCAACTTAACTACAACTTTTGCCTCAAACTCCTAGTTTGCTACTTATTAATAGTTAGTAATGTAGTTGTTAAGTTTAGGTATGGGGTAGGATTAAGGGATCTAAAATATGGTCATGCAGAATAAGGCATTAATATGTGTTTAAGTACTAATAAACAGTCAATATGCTAGTAATATGCATGGTAATAAGCAACTAGTTAATAGTGAGTAAAGTGTTACCAAATTCTTTTATATTCTATCATTCCAAACTTGCTTTTTTTTTTTTCTTCTGCACAAAAGGACTGTTACTGCTGTTTTTGTCCCGTGAAAGTAAATGGAGTCTTAACCATTTCAAGCTCCAAAAAGGGTGTAAAGGTAGCGTAAAACTACTACATACAGCTGAGGGGAACCGTCAGGAGCCTCTAGGCCCTCAGAGAGGGCCTAAACTATAGTAAAAACAATATTTACAATTTTTTTAAAATAAATTATTTAAAATAAACTTTTAATTATTAATAAAAAGTCATAATTTCTATTTTTATTTAATCAATTCATAATTTGAAAATCATCTAAATAAAATAAATACAATTTCTGTGGATATAACTCTTCAATTCTGCCTATTCAGTGAATGGGTTAAATGAACGACGCCAATTTTCTCCATATTTGAATGTTTCTGCCTAGCGTTTGTGGCTCTGTGATTGATGGTCCAGCTATGAAATTACAGAGGAGCAAGCAATAGTAAATCAATGTGAGCGTAATTTAAAGTGACAGAAAAACTGACCAATCATATCTTTCCTCTAAATGGGTCGGCCTTGTTATCACTAACTTTGACAAGTTCCGCCCGCTGTGGGGATCTCTCAGAAAAAAAAAAAAAAAAAAAATATATATATATATATATATATATATATATATATATATATATATATATATATATATATATATATATATATATATATATATATACTGATAAACTAACTAGCTATTATTCACGTCACGATGAAAGCCGCAAATAACATAAGTGAGGATATTTACTGGGCCACTGTGCCAAAAATGTTATTATTTAATGCTTAATATGCTAAAATTTAATAATACTGCTTGTTTGTTATGAAGTGTCTGTTGTTAATTTTTTTTTTTTGCTGTGAACGCTGTCATGATGTATTGGCTTAAATTAAGCATTACATTTGTTGGTTTTGTGCACAGACCGATTGTGATATGATGCATTTGTAATAAGGATTTTTATTTGACTTAAATTTAGCTGTTTTATTTTGGTGATATCACTCTCGCTGCGCTGTTTTCTAGTTGCATTTCTGAAAGAGAAGCGCAGCGCTGTGCCCTGTCTAGAGCAACTCATGTGTCACACACGGGACGCGTCGCGTTTAGTTTAAGGTGGCAGTCCAAATCCTTTTATCTATTCTCCAAACAGTCAAAAGTTCACTTCAGGAATGAGCAAGTGGTGTCAATGAGTTTGAAGTTCGGTGATTGAAAAAACAGAGCTAACGGAATGTTGTATGAAGCAAGGGCCTTATTAGTGCCACAAAAAAACAGTTTCACTGAAAAATGCTCAATACACAATCTTCCAGCCTAGGATGAAGTCATAATACATTAACAATAATTTAGGACAAATATAGTGTGCTTTATAATGCATAGTTTTCCATTAAATTAGTGTTAATAAGCATAGCAGTAACCAAGGAAACCCTATCGTTGCTGTTCCATAAGCAACGCTTGCTGAATCATTCAGTCCCATCTGCTGTTTGTCCTTAAACAGCTTCATTTTATTTGCATTTCTTCAACTGTGCCATAGCTTGTAATTTGTTCATTTGTTCTTATTTACTGGTTGTTAAATTCTTTAATAATGTTTGAAATTTATATTTGTTAAGCCAGACGTTTTTGCTGTGGTATCGAAATGAGAATTGTCAAATTTATTTATATAAAATTTTGGTGTCATATTTATTAGAATAAAAGATAACATGGGTCAAAGACAATGATAATGGCATCTATTTTATTTTCTTGTGGGAGGGCCAGTGAAAATATTCACAGGGCAAGTAGTAGAAAAAAATCCTTAGCGTTTAGCCCTGTATTAACTTTTTAGTTTGTAAAAATAGTGCCCCCTTTCCTGCTTACGAAGTCGTCTTCTATATTATTTAGCAACTTCCACACATTTTTTCTTTGGTTTAAGCCCTAAACACACTGCACGATTTTCGGCTGTCCCAGACGAAAGATTGGCATCGTGAATCAATCGTGGCGATTTCTGTGATCGTGGCTACTAATTGGTGGCCCTGTGTCGTACAGTGAGAGGTTCAAAGACAGCCGTTGTCACGGTCTTGCGGCCAAAGATAGCCTACGATACAAGGTGATCATCGCACTGTGTATTTGCTGGTACAATCTACGTTTACTGACCAGCCAATAAAAATGCGACATGAAATCAACGCGACATGGTGCTAAAACATAAAACTGCTTACCTCAAGCTCTTATGCCTTCCTCTTTTGCCTTCCACTTTTTTTTTTTCAGCACACATAAATACTACAACTGCTAAAGTGTGATTTATCATGCTCTTTTTGTTTACCACTAGCGCATGCTGAAGACGTTTTATTCTTCTATAGTAATGCGCGTCATATCGTACGAGTCAGTGAGAGAGTATTATAATACAAGAAATACCACAAATAATACCAAAAAAAGTGAAATATTATAATGTATAAACCAGGGTTCCTCAAATCTTACACTGTAGGTCCAATCCACTGTAGAGTTTAGCTCCAACCCTGATCAAACTCACCTGTCTGTGATTTTCTAATGATCCCGAAGACACTGATTAGCTTGTTCCGGTGTGTTTGATTAGGGTTGCAGCTAAACTCTGCTGGAAAATGGATCTCGAGGTCCAGATTTGAGGATGCCTGTTATAAACATTATAAACACTATAGCTATACGCGAGTTCCCCTCACTCCAAAAAAAAAAAATCATTTAAATGTAACGGTATTCAGAACAGAACAATGAACAGAACAACAGAATAGAATGAAAAAATGTATAAAGCTAAAGAAACCAAAACAAAGCCAAACTGAAAGTACCAGGCATTGGGCTCACGTACCTCTCTCATTCGGCACAAAATGTTTCCAATATTCACAAGGTATTTGAATGATAAACTGTTATTTTTAATGTAGACTAAGCTTTGTATTTTACACGCGTTTGTATATCGACAGGAAAAAATCGTCTCCTTTACATGAGCAAAAATGTGCTTGGCATAACAGCAGAGTGGACCAGTTATATACGGACTATTTAAATTGACCAGAACTTTTATATGTTTGGTTGTCTTTATTTTATTTTGATAATGAACAGACTGCGATGTCAAGTTTGAATTGCTGTGTGTGTACGCGAGGCGGTGCTATCGAACTGCTAAATGCATCATTTTTGGTCATACAGATAAGAGTAAGACAAAATTCGAAACAGAGGCCGTTCAAGACACATTTCAAACTCTACTCTCGCACACACTATCAAACTCTCTCTCATACACTACTTTAATGTCTCTCACACACTATCAAAACTTTCACTATCAAACTTTTGATAGTGTGTGCGAGAGTAAAGTTTGAAATATGTCTTAGGCTTCTCATACAAAAACGCAAAGTGTTTACTTTTTTTATTTTTGCGCGCGCACAATAAAACCAGAACATTTGTGCTTTTGTAAAATAAAGCAAACAAACAGGATGCGCGTTCAGTCATCTGGGTTCTCGGTTTCCTTTCCGTGAACTTGTTTGTGGAGTGCCGCACCTCACATCTGTTATAAATCTGGTAATTATTTAAGTCAGATATATTTCGGATATTTATACCTTTCATATATAGACTATGATTTTTTATTTATTTATTTATTTATTTATTTTTTAAAGAATGTTTTAATGTAACTTACATATACATTTTCCTTAAATCATCCTGGCGACCCATTTTTGACCCAGGGTTTGAAAACACGTGCTCAAGGCTGTAGTTGGGTCCATGCAAAAACTTGTGAATAATGCTTTTATAGTTGTGGCATCACCGTTTAGTCGTCATTGAATGATCCGGGAAAACTGAAGTTGTCAGTGTCGGTTACAGCGCCTTTTAACTGTTGTTTTGGATCTGGCAATTATAAATTTTCAAATTAAGCACTACCTACACTCATAGAAAACAATGTGTTTGTTTATTTTTAAAAATGAGGTGCGTCGCAGGTGCAGCACTGCGCTTCTCGTACGGTGTGTGACCACTTTAAGGCTGGATTAGGAATTGTCAAAGATGACTTTTAGAAGACATTGTAAGCTAGGCTAGTAGTTTGTTTTTTTTTTTCCCCCGACGAGAGTAGGGGGAGAGGGCCTATGTTCAAGAGTCACGGTATCCCTACTGACATACAGCTCCCTGTCCTTTGAATAGGTAATATCACTTTGAATGGTAAGCTCGTGTATACAAAGTCCAAATCAAATGTAACAACCAGTCAATAACATCAAAAATTTGCCATCATTACTTTGTGACAGGCCACGCAAGACCTAGTTTGATAAGATTGACTATTCCCCATTGCTTTGGCCTTGCATATATGAGGTAATCAATGATTTAAATTAGTTAAAGAGTGAATAATCTTTTAAATGTTCTTACAAAGTGATTGCATTGCTTTAGAAGACTTGGATTGTAGTTGTATGGATTGTTACACTACCCTTATTGTCTTTTTGGAGCTTGAAACTGTTACACCCCATTGACTTTATTATTGTTTCAGTTGTTTTTGTTCAGACATTGTTTAAACATCAAGTTTTGTGTTCCAAAATTACATGTGTCGGGTGTTTTTAAAGGTGCCATAGAATGGAAAACTGTATTTACCTTGGCATAGTTGAGTAATAAGAGTTCTGTACGTGGAAATGACATACCGTGAGCCTCTAACACCATTGTTTCCTCCTCCTTATCTAAATCTTGAGACCACTGAAAAAGAAAAATCTCAACATAACACCGACTGTGACGTTACAGTCGGGATCATTAATGTTTACGCCCCCAACATTTGCATAACGTATACCAGCCCTTGTTCTAGGCCAGACGGACCTACACAGCCGAATCATCGTTGCAGTGTTGCTATTAAAACAAACAAAAACCGATAAATAAAAATAAACCAAAATAATTTCAAATCTTTTGCAATTAAGATAAGATAAAGATATCGCTGACCCTAAACTGCAACATCCTACTTTATTAACTTTCTAAAGTGTCAAAAAAAAGTGGAAAAGACAAGTCCAAAAACACTTATCACCTGGATCTGGCAACACAGAGGCTGTGTCCGCGCCCTCACTCACAACTCTCTCAAGCCTCGTTCACTCCACCAGCGTCTCACAGCGATCATGTTCATACCACAGATGCTAAACATTCTTGCAAAATCTCTCAAAATCTGTATCTTCGTCTGATACAGGCTCAAACATATGAGGTTGGATGCCTAATCTCTCCATCATTCACGTCGGACAGTAGAGATCTGTTAGCTGTGTGAGCTACTGAAATGAGCCGCGCTGTGAAACAATCAGAGCAGAGCTCCACATTATTATTCATGACCCTTCCAAATAAGGTAATAACAGACCATTTCATTCTAGGGACAAATCCTAGGGTTGTAAATGGACTTGTAAAACCGTTTCTGGAGAATTTTTGCCCTTACCTAAGCCACATACCTTCTATGTAGATGTCAGAGAACAATTTAAAATATTGTATCAGTGCATTCTATGCCATTTTTAAAATGCTGACAGACTTTTTTTCTTTTTTTTTTTTTTTTTTTGGTGGGAACCATTGGTCTAACTTAAATTAATTATAACCGTTATTTGTATTATAAATTTCAGATGGTGATTTATTCATGATTTGCGTTTCCTCAATGTCTTGTGTTTAGGTGTGTCACTGGCAGGAAAAAGGGCTGTGGTAATTGGCCGCAGTAAGATTGTTGGTGCACCAATGCATGACCTTCTCCTTTGGAATCATGCAACTGTACTGACCTGTCATTCAAAAACTGCAGACTTGGCCTCTGAGGTACAGAGTTTTTAAGCATTGTTTACACAAATTTTCTACAAAATATGTAAACTTGAAGGGATAAGGTCGGTTACACTTTACTTTGATAGTCCCTTTAGACATTCTACTAACTATAAGTAACTTTGCAACTACATGTCTACTAGCTCTCAGAGTAGACTGTTAGGTTAGGTTTAGGGTTAGTAGAATAATTTGACACATACTTGCAAAGTTTCTCATAGTCAGTATATTGTATGTTGTGGACCCGTCAAAATAAAGTGTTAGAAGATATTAAGCAGACAGTCTACTAATACTCTGACTGCTAGTTGACTTGTAGTTGCAAAGTTACTTACTGTTAGTAGAATGTCTAAAGTGGACTATCAAAATAAAGTGTTACCAAAATGTTATATTAGCTAATCAAAAATCACAAATCCAGTGCTTTATATGGGCAAATTTCAATATGTAAACACACTGTCCACATTTTAAAGTACTAAATGGTGCTACTGATGTTTGTCTACTCGGTGGCTAATAGGCAGTGCTACAAAAAAAAAAAATTGTTGTGGACTGTACTGCATTTGTGTTGTAGGTGGGAAAGGCAGACATATTGGTGACTGGGATTGGTAAACCAGAGATGGTTCGCGGAGAGTGGCTGAAGGATGGTGCCATTGTCATTGACTGTGGTATTAACACCATCACAGGTATGTAGGTTGTAACAGATGCACTTTAAATGCAGTTTTTCAGTAGGAGTATACCATGTTTTCAACTTAATTTACAAAGATATATTTTTTTTCTGTTAGATGTTTTCTGCTTTTCCTGCAATTGGTCTCAGTCTAATTTGTGATGTCAGTTTTCAGGAATATTAATAATTTTCTTAAATTAATAATCAATAAATCGTTTAAACATTGTATGTTAATACTGCATAAAGCATGTGGAGAATGACTACAAGGCTTTCAGTATGGTATACACAATGATATTAAGGATTAAATAGCATATACAAAAAAAGCTTTGAAACAAATAATGCATGTGCTACATTGTTTTGCTACTAAATTTAAATTTTGTTATAAATGAACATAGATTATATGAAAGATATTGTACAACTTACTGAAATGTGAAAAAAAATACATGTAATCGCACAAAATGCCTGAAAGTTGATTTAAAATCTTAAGAGGGCATTTTCTCAAAAACAGCTACCGTTTAAATTATATTTTGACAACTGTTTAAAATAGTAACATGATATAAAAAGAAAGCATATGTTTTCATTTAATGCATAGAACTCTGCATATGGGTATGAGTATCCTCTACGTGGCACACCAGGTCAAGCAGCAGGCTTCCAACCTAAGACTAGAAACATAATTTATGCAAGAACAGGTTGAACTTAATTGATCTCATCTATCTGTCTGATGGTAAGAAACCAATAGAGTTGCATCCAGATGTCTCTGACGTTACACCAGACAATTTGTTATACAATTTATTGCTGTGAACATATGGACTATTCAACAATGTGCTTAAGCTAACAAGACACAAAAACAGTTACAGTATTTCAAGATTTGCTGCACAATCAGTTATGATCGTTCAAGATTTGCTACCGTTCAGACACTCTTACTCAATGCCCCATGTTTTCCCATAATTTCTTTTGTATTTTATCTAAACATTTTAATTCGATTAAATCAGCATAGCGCTTAAACGACAAAGCTTGGCACAAGCTAAAACTGGAAATGTCAAGACTGGAATACTACTACAAGCCAGCAGTTTAGATTCCTGAGACAGGAAAACACGGTAGTAATGGTAACACTTTAATATAGGGACCAATTCTCTCTATTAACTAGTTGCTTATTAGCATGCATATTACTAGTATATTGGCTATTTATTAGTACTTATAAAGCACACATTCTGCATCCTACCCAATACCTAAATGGAACTACTATCTTACTAAGCAGTAATTAGGAGTTTGAGGCCTAAGTTGTAGTTAATAGTTAATTAATAGCTAGAATTGAACCTTAAAATAAAGTGTTACCATAGTAATAATACGTGCTAATAAACAGCCAATATTCCAGTAATATGCATGCTAATAAGCAACTAGCAAATAGTGAGAATTGGTCCCTAAACTAAAGTGTTACCCTATGTTCTTGTTAAATAACGTTTCTGTAAAGCTCTTTAAATTACCACTGTGTATGAAATGTGCTATGTAAATAAACTTGCCTTGCCTTGGCATGCCATGTCTTTATTGAACACATCTCATTAAACATTCACAGTGTTATCATTACCTGTCTGGATGATCCACAACTGTTTTATCATTTTTTGTGATGAGTTTGAGTTATTCATCAGTCCCTTGTTTGTCTTGAGCAGTTAATCTGTTCACTGTTCTTTAGAGAAATCCTCTAGGTCCAGTACATTCTTTGGTTTCCCAGCATGTTCTTTATATTTTGAAACCTTTAAAACAGATGTTTTATGGAATGTGTTCAATAAAGACACAAAGTATTATAAGTCATGTAGATTTCAGAATTGGAAGGATTGTTTGAAATGTGCACTAGTAACTCGGGTGAACCTGTAAAATCCATGGTCCAGAAACCTAGTCATTCAGTCACTTAAATTTTATCTCAGACAGCAGCAGGCCAAGTGGGAAGAGAATTGTTGGAGATGTTCACTATGACTCTGCTAAAGATAAGGCTGCATTTATTACACCTGTACCTGGAGGAGTCGGTCCAATGACTGTTGCCATGCTCATGCAGGTACATTATTCCTGTTTCTAATTGAAGTGACACTTGTTAATGTTGTTTTGTTGTTGGTTTTTTTTTTTTTTTTTTTTTGGTGTAATGTTTTTTTTTTTTTTTATACTTGATTCATTTTTTTTCCCCTTTAATTTACATTTTACTCTGTACCTGGCATGTCTTAGCCAGCACATATATTTATATTTACTAAACCTAAATTCTGATGAAGGCCAGAGGAAAGTGACTTGCCCTAAAATGTTTCTTAACATCAGCATTTGAAATGAAAGAAAATGTGTGGAAAAGCCTTGATAAATGGATTATGACATGCATTTATTGTGAAAATAATTATTGTTTGTTTTATTAATACAGTACATGCATACAGTACAGGAAACTACCTCTAAACATAAAGATATATTTCTACTTCTAAATTACCATTAAAATGCATGGAAAGATGACAAAATCAAAAGATACTTGCGTAAATACTTATTTGCATCATGGGTTTCAAAAATAAGTATAGACCATTCACCAAACATTCTAAGATTGTAGTGTTCAATATGTCCTCAACTACTTTTTAATATTGCTCCAAGCTTTCCTGGCATTGAGTGTACAAGTTCACAGCACAATGCCACGTCTATTCCTGGAGGATGACCTCCTTAAGTGCTGCTCAGCATTTCTCTGCAGAATCACCCACAGGTCCTCAATAGGGATAAGGACAGGTGACAAACATGGATGTGTATTTAGGGTCATTGACTTGCTCAAGAAACCAAAGGTGTGGTGAGAAGATAAACCTTCTCTTTCAAGATTTTGCAGCACATCTGTGAATGATGCCATTGCAATGTCCCCCACACCTTCAGCACTCATATATTCCCATATGGATAGAGTATGGTTTCCTCATCAATATGGGTCTTGGCAAAGGAAAAACAGCTTCCTTTTTTTTTTTTTTTTTTTTTTTGCTTCCAAAAAGGCTTCCTGCGTGGACGGTAAAAAATAACAAAGGTCTGCCCAGAGCTATTGATACTTGCGCTTCATTTCTTCTGTACTCATTTTGTTACATAGTGTAAGCCATGTAAGCCTTTTATGGCGTATTTAGATAAATAATACATTGCTGTTTATTACAACATTGTATCATTTTAAAACCCTAAATATATCGGTTTAAAAGGGAGTATACTAATTTATGCTGTATGTATACACATATATACATATACATATACAGTGGTGAGAAAAATTGTTGGCCCCCTTCCTGATTTTTTATTTTTTTGCATGTTTGTCACACTTTAATGTTTCAGATCATCAAACAAATTTAAATATTAATCAAATATAACACAAGTAACACAAGCAGTTTTTAAATTAAGTTTTTTTTTTTTTATGAAGGGAAAACAAAATCCAAACCCACATGGCCCTGTGTGAAAAAGTGCTTGCCCCCTAAACCTAATAACTGTTTGGCCCACCCTTAGCAGCAACAACTGCAATCAAGCGTTTGCGATAACTTGCAATGAGTCTGTTACAGTGCTGTGGAGGAATTTTGGCCCACTCATCTTTGCAGAATTGTTGTAATTCAGCTACATTGGAGGGTTTTCGAGCATGAACCACCTTTTTAAGGTCATGCCCCAGCATCTCAATAGGATTCAGGTCAGGACTTTGACTAGGCCACTCCAGAGTCTTCATTTTGTTTTCCTTCAGCCATTCAGAGGTGGACTTGCTGGTGTGTTTTGGATCATTGTCCTGCTGCAGAACCCAAATACTTTTTCACACAGGGCCATGTGGGTTTGGATTTCGTTTTCCCTTCATTAAAAAAAAAAAAACCTTCATTTAAAAACTGCATGTTGTGTTCACTTGTGTTATATTTGATTAATATTTAAATTTGTTTGATGATCTGAAACATTAAAGTGTGACAAACATGCAAAAAAAAAAAAAAAAAAAAAAAAAAAAATCAGGAAGGGGGCCAACAATTTTTCACGCCACTGTGCATATACAGTCAGGTCCGGAAGCATTCAGACACTGACTGAGTTTTTGTGCTTTTGCCTTTATACACCACCACAACGGATTTGAAATAAAACAAAAATGTGATTAAAGTGCAGACTTCAGACTAGATTTATTTTAAGAGGTTCCACAAAAATATGACATTTACCATTTAGGAGTTACAGCCATTTTATGCAAAGTACCTCCATTTTCAGGGGCTCAAAAGTATTTGGACAGTTGACTAAGAAGAGGTTAATTGACCAGGTGCTGTCCATTCCCTCGCTACTTCAAGACAAATAAGCGGATAAAAGATCTGGAGATGATATGAGGTATCAAATTGGCATTTGGAAGCTGTTTGACTGGTGCTACCAATATGAAGTCCAAGGAGATCTCAATGAAAGTGAAGGAGGCCATCAAGCTAAAAAAACAACAAATCTATGAGAGATGGGAAAAACCTTAGGTGTGGCCAGATCAACGGTTTGCTACATTCTTAAAGAAAGCACTGGTGAGCTCAACAACATCAAAAAGCCTGGAAGACCAAGGAAAACAACTAAAGTGGATGATCACAGAGTCCTTTCCTTGGTAAAGAGAAACACCTTCATAATATCTACAGAAATCAAGAATACTCTGGAGGAGGTAGGCACATCATTGTCAAAATCTACAATCAAGATACGCCTTCATGAATGTAAATACAGAGGGTTTACAACAAGGTGCAACGCACCGGTAACATTCAAGAACAGGAAAGCAAAATTACTCCTTGCCAGAAAACGTCTAAAAAAAAAAAAAAAAAAAGCCTCCCATGTTCTGGAATAAGATTCTTTGGATTGATGAACCCAAGATTAACTTGGATCAAACTGATGGGAAGAGAAAAGTATGATGAAAGAAAGGAACAGCTCACAATCCAAAGCACACCACATCAAGTGTCAAACATGGTGAAGCAGTGTTATGGCATGGGCATGCATGGCTGCCAATGGAACGGGCTCACTGGTGTTTATTGATGTAACCGCTGACAGAAGTAGCAAGATGAATTCTGAGGTCTTTAAGGCTACATGTATACTATCTGCTCACATTCAGCCAAATGCTACAAAACTGATGGGATGCAGCTTCACAGTGCAGATGGATAATGACCTTAAACATACTGCGAAAGCAACTCAAGACTTTTTGAAAGCAAAGAAATGGAATATTCTTCAATGGCCAAGTCAGTCGCCTGATCTCAATCCAATAGAGCATGCTTTTCAGTTACTGAAGACAAGACTGAAGGCAGAAAGACCCACAAACAAGCAGCAACTCAAGGTGGCTGCAGTGAAGACCTGGCAAAGCATCTCCAGGGAGGAAACTCAAAATTTGGTGATGTCCATCGGCTCCAGACTACAGGCAGTCATTGACTGCAAAGGATTTTCATCCAAGTATTAAAATTATGCTTATTTAATTATATCACTTTGTCAAAATACTATTGAGCCCCTGAAAATGGAGGTACTTTGCTTAGAATGGCTGTAACTCTTAAATGGTAAATGTCATTTTTGTGGAACCTCTTAAAATAAACCTAAAAGTCTGCAATCACATCTTGATTGTCTTATTTCAAATCCATTGTAGTGGTGTATAGAGGCAAAAGCACAAAAATTCAGTCAGTGTTAGAATACTTCCTATATATATATATATATATATATATATATATATATATATATATATATATATATATAATATACACACACACAGTCAGGTCCATAAATATTGGGACATCGACACAATTCTAACATTTTTGGCTCTATACACCACCACAATGGATTTCAAATGAAATGAACAAGATGTGCTTTAACTGCAGACTGTCAGCTTTAATTTGAGGGTATTTACATCCAAATCAGGTGAACGGTGTAGGAATTACAACAGTTTGCATATGTGCCTCCCACTTGTTAAGGGACCAAAAGTAATGGGACAATTGGCTTCTCAGCTGTTCCATGGCCAGGTGTGTGTTATTCCCTCATTATCCCAATTACAATGAGCAGATAAAAGGTCCAGAGTTCATTTCAAGTGTGCTATTTGCATTTGGAATCTGTTGCTGTCAACTGTCAAGATGAGATCCAAGAGCTGTCACTATCAGTGAAGCAAGCCATCATTAGGCTGAAAAAACAAAACAAACCCATCAGAGAGATAGCAAAAACATTAGGCGTGGCCAAAACAACTGTTTGGAACATTCTTAAAAAGAAGGAACGCACCGTTGAGCTCAGCAACACCAAAAGACCCGGAAGACCACGGAAAACAACTGTGGTGGATGACCGAAGAATTCTTTCCCTGGTGAAGAAAACACCCTTCACAACAGTTGGCCAGATCAAGAACACTCTCCAGGAGGCAGGTGTATGTGTTTCAAAGTCAACAATCAAGAGGAGAGTTCACCAGAGTGAATACAGAGGGTTCACCACAAGATGTAAACCATTGGTGAGCCTCAAAAACAGGAAGGCTAGATTAGAGTTTGCCAAACGACTTCACAGTTCTGGAACAACATCCTATGGACAGATGAGACCAAGATCAACTTGTACCAGAGTGATGGGAAGAGAAGAGTATGGAGAAGGAAAGGAACTGCTCATGATCCTAAGCATACCACCTCATCAGTGAAGCATGGTGGTGGTGGGCATGTATGGCTGCCAGTGGAACTGGTTCTCTTGTATTTATTGATGATGTGACTGCTGACAAAAGCAGCAGGATGAATTCTGAAGTGTTTCGGGCAATATTATCTGCTCCTATTCAGCCAAATGCTTCAGAACTCATTGGACTGCACTTCACAGTGCAGATGGACAATGACCCAAAGCATACTGCAAAAGCAACCAAAGAGTTTTTGAAGGGAAAGAAGTGCACTGTTATGCAATGGCCAAGTCAATCACCTGACCTGAATCCGATTGAGCATGCATTTCACTTGCTGAAGACAAAACTGAAGGGAAAATGCCCCAAGAACAAGCAGGAACTGAAGACTGTTGCAGTAGAGGCCTGGCAGAGCATCACCAGGGATGAAACCCAGCGTCTAGTGATGTCTATGCGTTCCAGACTTCAGGCTGTAATTGACTGCAAAGGATTTGCAACCAAGTATTAAAAAGTGAAAGTTTGATTTATGGTTATTATTCTGTCCCATTACTTTTGGTCCCTTAACAAGTGGGAGGCACATATGCAAACTGTTGTAATTCCTACACCGTTCACCTGATTTGGATGTAAATACCCTCAAAGTAAAGCTGACAGTCTGCAGTTAAAGCACATCTTGTTCGTTTCATTTGAAATCCATTGTGGTGGTGTATAGAGCCAAAAATGTTAGAATTGTGTCGATGTCCCAATATTTATGGACCTGACTGTGTGTGTGTGTATATATATATATATATATAATTAAAATTATTGTCCTCATATCATTTACTATTGAGTTTTCAGGAGATTTTACACTTAATAATCAGAAATATTTTAAACCAACAATTCCTAGGCAATTCAATGTTTGCTTTTCATTTCTCAGAACACAGTTCTAAGTGCCAAGCATTTCCTTCAAGCACAAGAACCTGGGAAGTGGAACATAAATTACACCAAACTCAACCTGCAAAGGCCTGTTCCAAGGTTAGAAGGTGGTTTTTTTTTTTTTTTTTTTTTTTTTTTTTTTTTTTTTTTTTTTTTTTTTTCCTAGCTATGCACAAGACAAAAACTAAAAATTTTAACCACAGCCAATGTGGTTCAGTGAGTGTGATGACATCTGATGATGGTTTACAGTCACCATGCACTGTCAAGCTCAAAAAAAAAAAAAATTGTTCTAAAACCATATAATAGCGCCTCAAACAAATCAGTTGCATGGCCTCAGCAGACTTAGACTACAAAAGTTGTATGCACTACTTTCTGATTATTTTTGGCATGGATTTTCAGTTATGAACAATTCCTTGAAGTAAACGCTATTTTAATAAAAAAAATTTGTTCTTGCCATTGTAGTAATGGCTTGTTTGTTCATTTTTCATTATGCAGTGATGTCATTATCTCTCGTTCCTGTGTACCTAAACCCATTGAATGCCTTGCTAAGGAAATTGGTCTTTTCTCGGATGAGGTTGAGCTCTATGGCAGGACCAAAGCCAAAGTCCAACTGAAAACGATTGATCGACTGCAGGCTCAACCTGATGGCAAATATGTGGTTGTTACTGGGTATTTTTTTTTTCCCTCCTTGCATCTCTTTTTCTGTCTCCATCAAGTGTTCTATTTCATATAGATGAAAAATTAAATTCACACTTTGTAAACTATTGAAACTTGTGCTAAGTAACATTTTGTTTAATGTAGAATCACTCCGACTCCTCTGGGTGAAGGAAAGAGTACAACTACAATAGGGTTGGTTCAAGCACTTGGGGCTCATCTGAAACTTAATGCATTTGCATGTGTGCGCCAACCATCACAAGGTCCAACATTTGGAATCAAAGGTAAGTAATGCTGATAAGACAATAGTAATACCATATATGATTGGTTACCTCTAAAGTGGTTTTATCAAACAGTGTGCAAAAAGGTTTGGTATATCAAGTTTTGTTTACTAAACTTTTGCAAAGTAAGTAATTTCTGTACAACTGTTTTGTTTTTTTTTTGTTTTTTTTTGTTTGTTTTTTTTGGTCAATTTTCGTAGCAGTGAGAGCAAAATTAAGTTCCTATCTTATCTCTTATATCTATAGGTGGTGCTGCTGGTGGGGGCTACTCGCAAGTTATTCCCATGGAAGAGGTATTCTTTTTGCATCAGATTCTTGTTTGATTAATAAAGCTGTATAAAAACATGTATTTATTGTCTTCTCTTCACAGTTCAATCTTCATCTGACTGGTGACATTCATGCCATCACAGCAGCCAATAACCTGGTAGCTGCTGCAATTGATGCTCGTATGTTCCATGAAGCCACCCAGTCTGATAAGGTATTGTCTGTCTTCATTCATTTATTGGATCACTGATATCGCATTCTGATGTGATCAGGGATGAATTTTTGTTAAAAAAAATCATCAAGGCTGTCAGTTAATTAGCATATAATTAATCAGACAAAACATTAACTAATCATATTAATTGTATATCTATATTTACAGATAAAACTCAAATGCTCTGAAGAAAGAAATCAATAATATTAAATTTTTGCAGACAAAAGCATTTCTGTCTGCAACAATGCAAAGTCAGTATGCTGGAAAAAATAATATTCCTAATGAGTGTTTTTTCCTAATTTTGAAACATGATACATTTACTTTAGATAATGGCTATGATTGGTTAGTTTTCAGAGAATGTCTTTAATACTATTAAAATATTATTATACTAATAAATCACTGATTCTTGAGAAGTGGGACAAAACGGTGCAAAATTGAACCTTTTACTCTTACAAATGAAACTACATTTATATATTAGGGGTGTAAATCGGATGGTTCGTCCTGATACGATATCGATTCAAATACCCAGCGATACAATATTTGCCGATAACTCAAATTCTGTGATACGATTCGATACAGGAGTATAATTGATCGATATTTCGATATTATGATATTATATACCTATTTTAAACAACCGTCTAGCCTACATTTTTATTAACTCACAAATGCAGCCAAAATATTACATGAACATTTATCTGAAATTTTCAGATCCTGTACTTCAATTGGGACATTCACCAAAAAAAAAAAAAAAAATAGGCCTATACACTTATACTATAACCAAATTACAAGCAATAGCAGAAAATAAATACAATAGAACAAAGACACAAGTTCAATAAACAGTGTTTTTCAGCTCAGGCTAAAATATATTTTTAGGTACACAATCAAATGTAAAATAACTGCATAGTCTTCACTGTATAAATTAAATATAGATTAATAATTTTTTGATGTTACAAAGGTTGTTTAGTCAGGAGCAGTGAGAACTTGTATTTTCCTTTGACAGCATTAGATTTATTATTAGTTTGCTTTCACTTTAAGAACGAAAGCACGGATTTAATATACTGATACACATGCATTTTCTTTCTCAACTGTTTACGTTAAGACATATGCCTAACTGACTGTTTATTAGGATATTCGCCAAAACGTGTGTTTTGATGTAATTTTGTCCTTATTTATTCATCCATGCACAAAAAAGTGGAAGAGAGCTCAATTTAGTATTCGCGTGGTGTAGATGCGGCTGTCTGTGTGCGTGCACCGAGAACTCCTGACACAGTGCTGGACTGTTCCGCAAACAATCCTGAGCGTCTTTTATGCTCGCCTTGTGCCTTCAGGCAGTCCTTATATCGAGTCAGAATTGCGTGATATAAACTCACAATTGCGAGTTATAAAGTCAGAATTACGATTTATAAAGTCACAATTGTGAGAGAAAAACTCGCAGTTCTACTTTTTTTCGAGGAAGTCCCCCCCCCACAATAGTAAGTTTATATCATGCAATTCTGACTTTATAACTTGCAATTGCGAGTTAATCTCTCACAATTCTGTGAAAAAAAAAAAAAAAAAAAGTCAAAGTGAGGAAAATAAAAGTCAGAATTCCGAGATATAAACTCGCAATTGCGAGGAAAAAAAGTAGAATTGCGAGTTTTTATCGAAATATTTAGATAATTTTACTCTCCTGAAGCAGGTTCTATTAGCATCTAGCATCAACAGAAAAAAACAAACAAAATGGCTACCACATGAACTCCATTTGTTTTGTGAAAGAAATGCCAAATTTGTCAACATTGTCATATGTCACCACCGTAAACAAAAAAAAATTCTGACGGTGGTGACGGGCCAATGACGGAGTTGACATTCAACGCGAAGTCATCATATTATGGTTTTCAAGTCATTTTTATTTATATTATTAAATATAAAATAGTGTTTAATTTTTCTAATATAAAAAACTCGCAATTCTACTTTTTTTTTTTTTTTTTTTTTTTTCTCGCAATTGCGAGTTTATATCTCGCAGTTCGGACTTTTATTTTCCTCGCCGTTCTGACTTTTTTTCTCGGAATTGTGAGAGAAACTGATGGTGACGGTTTCTCATGCACTGCCATTTGAGAGCTTGAAGGTTATACACACTCAATAGAGGTTTCCTTCTTCCTCCTATACAGGCTAAGATTTCTCCAGATTCCCTGAATATCACATTATGTACAGTAGATGTTAAAAGACCTAAATGCTTTGCAGTCTTGGATTGAGATGTTATTTTTGAATGGTTTGAATGATACTTCGGTGGATTTTTTTTTTTTTTTTTTTTTTTTTATATGATACTCTCATCTATTACCAGTTCACCTGCTTATTGTGGAATGTTTCAAAACAGTTTAACTGGGATATTCTATAATCTTTTCACTTATCTTTTTCCTCCTTTTGTTTTTTTTTTTTTTTGGAGTGTGTTGTACAGTAGCAATCAATTTGTTTTTCAGTGAAAACATTGGAAATCATTTTCTTTGTAGTTTTGTCAGTTCAAAAGTGGTTAAAGAGAATTAACATCACAGATTCTTGTTTGTACTGCATTTTACAAAATGTCCCATCTTTTTTGGAGATTGTAGATTTCATCTTAACGTGCCCACTATTACTACCTGTTTTAGTCATTTAAAAAGGCAGTGCTTACTGTAACCTACGTACATGCTGAACAGTTACTGTGGGTAGGTCACCTTAAGTAGACCTACCTTAAGTGTATGTGTGTGTGTGTATGTGTGTGTGTGTATATAATATAATATAATATAATATAATATAATATATAATATAATATAATATAATGAATTATTCCATTGGACTATATGCTTCTGTCCTCAATGTATGTCCCAGTCAGTATTCAAAGTGTTGCCTTAAAAGTTTTATTCCCCTTTTTAGTCCGTTATCCGACACACTGTTTTGCAAAATACAAACACTATGGTAAAATTCATTATCCCCATGTTTCTTTATCATGGACAGTTTTCTAAGCAGAGCTCTTATGTTGCTTTTATACAAGACATTAAAGGTGGACCTTGTGTGGCGATCCAAGTGTTAAGATGTTAAGCCATCTTAACACTTGGATCGCCACACAAGGTCCACCTTTAATGTCTTGTATAAAAGCAACATAAGAGCTGACAAAATGAGCAATTTAAATGTGCCCCTGCACCAGAGTAAATTATTATATTATCTGTATCACATTTTAAGAACTGCTTATCCTGCAGTGAAAGTCCATATCAACAGCTAAATATCATTCTATCACTGCACTAGGCTCTATTTAATCGGTTGGTACCCTTGACTGGAGGTCAGAGGAAGTTTTGCCCAGTTCAGATCAACAGACTTGAAGTAAGAATAATATTTGTTTGTTTTGTAATTTTATATCCTCCTCTCTAAGATTTACATTAGTTTTACTCTTGATTTGTCATGCTTTCTGTAATGTTATATTTTTGATGTTCCTTGTACTGATAGAAACTAGGTATAAAGAAAACGGACCCCAGCACGTTAACAGAAGAGGAAATCGCACGCTTTGTCAGGCTGGACATTGACCCTGAGTCCATAACTTGGCAGCGAGGTGTGATAGAATGTGTATTGTTGTTTTCATTGTTCTTATATAGAGATAAATGATCTGAAATTAAAAATTAAAGCTGAGTACATCTTTAATACTAGAACATTTGTGTAGATTGCTGTTCGTTTTGATGTTACTGAAAATTATACATGCACAGTATATACACATTTGGGTGAAATGTAAATCTTTTATTTTTTATTGTTTTTTTCTTTTATTTATTTATTTCTTTTTTATAGTGCTGGACACAAATGATCGGTTTCTGAGAAAAATCACCATTGGCCAATCTCCAACTGAGAAGGGCTTCACCAGAACTGTGAGCATCTCACACATTACCATATATTGCCAAATGCTTTACATACTGATGAATAAGTAGACTCAAGAGACTTGATTATTTAATTTTATAAAGCCTGTCCAAAAATAAACAGCTTAACATTTATAAAGACAAAGACGGTTGTAGCTTCTAATAGGCAAATGATTCAGGCCATTAAACAAGCTTTTTTTTTTTTGTTAGGAGCAAAGTACTTTATGCACAAACATTGTTCAAATATTGTTTGTTCAAACGTTATGTTTGGCTAGCCAGACAGAACTCATGCCACAAGACACTGCAATGGCCAAAGATGTCCACCTGATTTGATTAACACATGCACCAGAAGAAATGTTTTTGTGTTCTTGTTCAAAGAACTTATTAACTTTTTAATAGCTCAGAAGTTACAAGTTAACATTTTATTTCTTTCCCATGTGAGCCATGGGGAAAATGTCTTTCTGCAGTACGGTGCGGTATCAGATGTTATCAGTCTGTTATCATTGAACTGTCAGGAATCTTTTACCTTGCTATTCTATGTTCACTGAGGGTAACTGACTTGACAGTTGAAACAGACAAAACATGCATGCTCAATCAGTTGTAATGACAAGGAAACCAAAGCATTTTATCTTATTCTGTTAGCAGGCAATGCCCAGTAACTTTTTTTTTTTTTTTTTTTTTTTTTTTGCAGGCCCAGTTTGATATCACTGTAGCCAGTGAGATTATGGCAGTTTTAGCTCTCACCACCAGTCTGGCTGACATGAAGGAGAGACTTGCAAAAATGGTGGTGGCCACCAGTCGCAGTGGTCAGCCTGTCACCACCGAGGATTTGGTGTGCTGGATGTCATATGTCTCATTTTATCTCAAATGAAAATGTCTAGATGTTCATCCTGTGTTGATTCTGTAGTGTTTGTGTCTTAGGGAGTGTGTGGAGCTCTGACAGTACTCATGCGAGATGCCATCAAGCCAAACCTCATGCAGACACTAGAGGTGAGAGGAATTGTCCTGGGCTGTGTATATTCAAGTTAATTTGCAAATCACCTAGAACTAAATAGGCCTTCATAGATAAATTATTCCTTATTCATGCTCAACTCAACCAGTTGCTTAAATCAGTTTCCCAGCTGTTTTCTTGTCACTTCTTTCTCTGGTGCTTTAGAGGTGTGTCTTAAGTCTTTGTATAAACAATTGTTTAGGGAAACCCTGTGTTTGTTCATGCTGGACCCTTTGCAAACATTGCACATGGAAACTCTTCAATCTTGGCAGATAAAATTGCTCTGAAACTAGTTGGACCTCAAGGATTTGTGGGTAAGTTAAACAAATCAAAGCCACCTTTTTGTTATTGACATAATTTAAATCTGTCTGTAAAGTGAAGCACCAGTATAATTTACAAACTTTGTAACTAAAGTTGTTTAACTAAAAAGGTAACAATTTAATTTAAAAATTCAATGTTAATTATTATGTATAATTAGTATGAGTTAGGGTTAGGAAAATTATTTGTTTGATTTTCATAATTATATAATATTTTTTTTTTTTTTTTTTTCCTTTTACAAAAAAAGATGCAAATAAACACCCATGTGACTTTAAATCAGTATACTGTATACAGACTTCAGTATATTAGATGCAGAATACACCTGCTTGAGTTGTTTCTTACACCATGTGTGTCCATGTTGCAACATTTTTATGCTGTCTGCACTTGGATGCACCAAAGCACATCTTTCAAATCCATTTGTCCTGATGTTGGAACTAGTGCAAGCACAAGTCAGAAATTTACTGAGGTATCTGTTTACTGTCAGCGACTCACGGCGCAGTGCTGCTCACATCTGGTAGAGACAGGGTGTTTATGGGACATTAATATTTACAAAATTGTGCAAAAATTGAATTGTTTGGTTGTCTTGGATCCCATCAGTGTGAATTCCTAAAGGGTTTATTGTTGTTTTCTGCCAGTCACTGAAGCAGGTTTTGGAGCAGATATTGGAATGGAGAAATTTTTCAATATCAAGTGTCGCTATTCTGGTCTCAAGCCTCATGTTGTGGTCTTGGTTGCCACAGTTCGAGCACTTAAGATGCATGGAGGTGGTCCAACGGTGAGTCTGAGAATACAGCACAGTAATGTGTTTACTTTTTCATGTATATTTTCATTTTCTCCCACTTAAACATATAAATTTGTACAGGGAGTTGATAAATTTGCATTGCATCTTTTCTGTAGGTCACCGCAGGCACGCCTCTGCCAAAAGAATATATTGAAGAGGTACTGTAAGATCGTTTAATGTTTTTTTTCTTGCTAGTCTGTGATCTTCATAGATAATGTAGTTTAGTGATGCGAGTAGCTAAAAATTTAGGTGTTCTAAAACTTTTACACCGGTATTGTATACCATTACCGTATGTATAAATAAAGTTTTGGGAGTGGCAGCTAAAGTGAATCACAGGAGTCACTCCAGAAACACTTAATGTGATACTGATAAAGTTGGTTTGAACTCTTGCAGAATCTGGCTCTGCTGGAAGCTGGCTGTAGTAACATGAGGAAGCAAGTGGAGAACGCTCAGCTTTTTGGGGTTCCAGTAGTTGTGGCTGTCAACGCTTTCAAGTAAGATGGCACCTGCTGATTAAACCTTTTAAAATAAATACATAATCTTTATGCAGAGTAGGGTAAGTTAAGGGTTTTTTAATGTCTATCAAAATTCCTAAAGCTTTGTGTACTGACTAGTTTGTTGCTATTATACAATCGTTTACGATGGACAGAAATACTTAAATGTAAGTAACCCAAAAAATCAGTATGATGCCTTAACAATATCTTTGTCACTACTGCTGCATGGGTGGCCCCGCAGACTGGCTTTTACTTTTAATTTGCTTTTTAATAGGGCTTGTACTAATAGAATTAATTCAATGAATTTGGTCTCTGACCTGTATGTTCATTTCATTAGGAATTTTCCTACAGTCAGAACAAATCAAAAATCTTAAATATCCACCTTTGTGGTGCATGTCCAGACAGCCACAGTTGCTAGACACTACGCCTCTCTAAACACATAAGGAAATCGGGCAACAGAATAAATATAGAGCCATTCCCACAGGGCATGTTCTTGCATTCAAAACAGTGGTTGTCTAGTATAAAATGCAGTGGTCTCAATATACAGTTTTCTCAAAACACAATTAACTTGAACTACTTCTAGAGTAGTTAAGCCAATATGACATCTTCTGAAACCCTACAATAAGTTTAAAGTTACACTTTAGATTAGTGAACACTATTCACTATTAACTAGTTGCTTATTAACATACATATTACTAACATTGGCTGTTTATTAGTACTTATATAGCACATATTAATACCTTATTCTACATGACCATATTCTAGATCCCTAACCCTACACACTACTTAAACATAACCTAAACGTAACATAATTAGGAGTTTGAGTGAAAATTGAGTGAATATTTGTTCCCTAATCTTAAAAAAAAGGGTAACACTTAAGTTGTTGTTTATTTACCGTCAATAGGCCATTAACCGCTGCACTGGGATCATTGGGTTAGTGAGAATCAGATCCGTCTGATTCATAAGTTGAACATTCAGACTGTTTTGGTGAACCAGATCAACCTTCAGTCAAAAAAAAGTCATTAAATGGATATTTGTTACTCCTATAAATGCTTCAAGCAGAGCTGTCAAGATGGGTGGATGTCAAGACATGATGGCCAACAACTTGAGATTACATACATGCACAAACAATAAAAAAAATTGTTGACTGACTACAAGAATGTGTCATGCAAATGCCCCATATTACCTCAGCCAGACTGACAAATAGAATAATGCCACAATATAACGTCCTTGAATTATTTTATGGAATATTTTCTCAGCAAATATGTGATTGAAGGCCATACGTGATTACTCGGACTAATTCTTATGTTAAAATTTGTAATCCATTAATAGCGCTATCATTTAGCCAACAACATGTTTGACTCTGTGACTACATTCATTTATTTGAGTAAAGTGCTTGGGAGATATATTGAGTATAATTTGGGAACTGAGTTTCCAGACCATGTTGATCAAACTGCTGTATGGCTCACGTGCCATTCAAACTGAATCTTGCCATCTCATGTATGCAGGACAGACACAAAGGCTGAACTGGATCTGATCTGTAAACTAGCCAAAGAGGCAGGAGCGTTTGATGCTGTGCATTGTTCTCACTGGGCTGATGGGGGCGCTGGTGCTGCAGATCTGGCTAGAGCAGTGCAAAAAGCAGCAGACTTACCCAACAGCTTCAAATTTCTTTATGACATTGAGGTAAAAAAAAAATATGAATGTTAGTGGTGTTGCATTATCATTTCTATAACAAATGTATCTGTTTTAATTTGCAGGGCGGTATATGTTACACACAATATTAGAGGGGTTACTCTGCAGTCATATTTTACAGATGTACAAATTCATACAGTTTGCTAATTCATTTGTTACAGTTACCTATTCTTCAGTTACCTATTACCTATCTTACAGTTACCTATTGTAGACAAGATCAGAATCATTGCGCAGAAGATCTATGGTGCAGATGACATTGAACTTCTTCCAGAGGCTCAACACAAGGTGGACCTGTACAGCAAACAGGTATGAATAGTGCATTGATTGTCGCCTGTAAAGTAAAGCAGCATAGACCACTTTTAAAGACTTCTATGACTCGTTTCCACAATTAACGTAACTTTTTTTTTTTTTTTTAATTTTTATATTTTTTTTGCTATTTGTTTGGTTTGCATTTACCACTGTTCACGTTTCTCCCCTTCTGAGAACCCTGCAAATGTGAGAAGGATCCATTATACTTGAAAATGAACAAGAAGGTAGCTAGCCGCACACTGAATCCAGTACAGATTGAAAAAGTCTAACAAAACATTATTATTATTATTATTATTATTATTATTATTATTATTATTATTATTATTATTATTTATTTTTTTATTTTTTTGTAAATTGCATCATGCAGAGTGCATCTGAATTAAAAACAAGTGGACATGAGCATGCAGACATTGCTATCTCCAGTGCTCACTTTACAACAAACATTCACCCTTTTTCTAGTTAGATTAACAATTAAGGGCAATCAGCTGAATTCAGTTATCACAAGCAGAACTCCAAAGAAAGTCTGGTCATTAACATATATGATGAAGAATATTACAAGTATACAGCTACAATAGATGAAATAACATAGAATTCTATTTATTTCATCTGTTGTAGCTGTATACTTGTAATATTCTGAAGATAGCAATGTGCTGAAACGTCTGCTTGCTCGTCTCCACTTTTTTTTTTTTTTTTTTAACTCACATGCGCACTGCACTTTCTGCACAATGCAATTTATAAAATAAAAAATGTTTTGCTGGACTTTTTCAATCTGTATTGGATTCGTTGTGCGGCTAGCTGTCATCTTGTTCATTTTCAAGTATTCCCTTGGCTCTATGCACCTGCAGTAAAAGGATTGCTTTTTTTTCCTATTTGGAACACTACAATTTTTCTTTCGTTTTTAAGGATCCATTAATACCCCATTTTGTACCCCCATCATGGCTGATAAACAGGGGTTGGATAGTGGAAGTAGGACTGGGGGGTGTGGGGGAACCTGGAATATTTGTGTCTCATTACAGATCCTTAAACATAAGGTTGCCATTACATTTATAAAGCTGTTTTGTCTCCCTCAAGGGTTTTGCAAGCCTACCCATATGTATGGCAAAAACTCATCTGTCTCTGTCACATGATGCTGAAAAGAAAGGTGTGCCTACTGGATTTGTTGTTCCAATTCGTGACATTCGTGCCAGTGTAGGGGCAGGCTTTCTCTACCCACTGGTTGGCACAGTAAGTAGCGTAATATGAACATTCACATTTTTACATAGCAGTATACTTACTATTTTAAAATAATAAATGGAAAAAATAACACAAGAATTTTCCTGATAGTTGAAATAACTTGTGTTCGTTCGTTCGTTCATTCCAGAAAGAATCAGCAATTATGTAAAAAGTAGTAATTGTGATTGCATGTAAAATAAATGTTCTTACTTTCATTATTCATTTATTTTTGCAGATGCCGACTATTCCTGGCCTTCCTACTCGTCCATGTTTCTATGACATTGATCTTGACACTGAGAATGGAGAGGTTCATGGACTTTTTTAAGTTTTTTGGGGTATGTATTAATGTTATTTAAATGTAATCCATTGTGCCTGTAAAATGGTTCATCTTTTAATACAGCTGTAATTAATTTTCTCTTTTAAGATTACAGTTTGTGGCAGTCCACATAGGATTCCTTCCACTGGATTAGAGCTCAGTCTTTCTCTGAGATCAGAGGTTGTTATTTCTAACAGAACAGATGTGCTGTCATAACATTTGATATATTCTGATCTATAACATTTGTCTATTTTCCTAATGAAAATTTCTAAGAAATACTTTTATTACAGTACACTACACTACTACACTGAGCAAAAAAAAAAATGAAATTGTCCATTACGTGATCTGGTCTAAATAATTTTGTAAGCAGTCAAGTGTTTTGTTTTGTTTTGTTTTTTTTGTTTTCAACTAATTGTCATTTCTAAACTAATTTTGTAGATTAATAATTGTGCTATTTCTGTTAATAACGGTTTTCAATCTATAGGGTTTCTATCAACAGTTTTTTTTCACTTGTCAATTGCCAAACGAGAGTAAAAACTGACTTGAGTAAATAAGTGTAAATAAAACTTACTATTGACTGGTAAGTCTATACTAACATATTTCAGATACATATTTTTGATTCTGTTTGAGTGCGTTTACCTTGTGAATACAAAATTCAAATAAATTGTAACTGAGACTGATACAGTCTACTTAATCTGTGTGTGTAATGCCAGTTTCTGATTTGGGACGTTTTTCTTACAAGAAAAAAGTTGCATGGGTTTTTGTTTCTCTTAAAGTATGCCTAGCTGTTTGGTCTGAATGACTGGGACTGTCATAAAGATATTAAAAATATAAATTCTGTAATACTTTGACAAAAATGTAAATGATAGTGTAAAAACTTTTTCTTCCAACAAGTTCCAACATTGAATATTTATACTTTTTGCTTCCTTATGCCAAGACATTGAAGAACCTAAATTGTGAACAGATTTTTGATATTTTGAATGCTATTTATTTATTACCTAGCCATGGTAACAGCAAAACAAGTGAAACCAGGAGTGTTTGTTATTTTATGTTTAGTGGTTTCCACATGAAACAACTCAAATTAGGCCATTCTCCAAAAGAGTATTCTCTTCAGTAAAGTCTTGTATAAAAAAAAAAAAAGAAAAGAAAACCTCCTTTTGCGTTTCACTTAAATGTTGCCCTTTTGTAGAGTGATGTGTTTTTTTTTTTTTTTTTTTTTTTTTTTTTTTCAACTGCTTACACACATTTTCAAAACTTTGCCTCTTATTTCCAAAACTTTACACACAAATCCAAGAATTGCACACACAAAATGCAAAATGCCTCATCTTGAAAAATGAAGCACTGCATTCAAAATATCACAAACGCATCTCAAAAGCAAACATTTGCAAACACCTTTGCCATAATATTAATTCCTGTTAGTTTTTTGTGTTACGTGTGTTGCTGTGTTTTGCAAAAAGTGTTTTATGAATTTGAAAACTCCTTATGAATTTGTTAAATGCTGAGAATTAGTGTATGGTTTTGCAGATTTGGTGTGTGTTTCTGGTCTTTGAGTGTCAGGTTTCAGAAATTGTGTGACAAGTAAAGATGTTGTGTGTAAGCAGTTGCAACTGTAAAACGTACTGTTGTATGTGAACACTTATGATGTGTATAGTAGGCAGTCTAGTGTGGTTCAGCTATAAAAGCAGCAAAGAAGAATCTGTTGGGTGTGAATGTTAAGTCCAGCTGTTACACTGTTAATTGTTCTGCTTTTTCCATCAAGCATGTCTCTCTCAATTTATTACATTTTGGTGACTAGGATAAAAGCATTGAAGAGAAGTTTTAAATGGTGAAATATGTTTTTGCAGTAGAGAATCTAATTCAGTACAAGTTGGAGACTTCTCTGAATGAAAAAGGATGAAAAAGAATGGCAGGCATGTGAGAAACAGTTCCGCCATTTGATAGTCAATCCCAGTCTTGGTACGAATAATATGAAACTTTTTTGAGCAACATTTGAGGTAAATGAGATCAGAGAAAAAGGAAATATATTTTTTACTTCAGCTCTGTTGGAGGTCAAACACACAGTCTAGTAAATAATTTGTGCACTGTGTCGAATTGTTGAAAGAACATTTCAAATCAGAGCTCAATGAAATTGTGCAGTGGATTAAAATTAAATTCAAGATCAAAAGAGATGGTTCAAACAAAAAATTAAAAATTGAAATCCTACATGAGGATTCACATGCTCAGTGGTCAAAAACATCTAATTCAGGGGTGTTAAACTTGTTCCTGGAGGGCCACTGTCCTGAAGTGTTTAGCACCAACCCTAATTAAACACACCTGAACCAGTTAAGCAAGGTCTTATCAGTCTTCCAGGCAAGCTAGTTGGAGCTGGTTAGAACCAAAATCTGCTGGACGTTGGCCCTCCAGGAACACCCTGATCTAGTTTCATCTAGTTTATCCGTCTAGCTCAGGGATCTCCTGCTCATGGAGAACTACTGTCCCGTCAGATTTCAGGACAGTAAGGGGGGAGTTTCCAATTAGGAAAGGTTTCCAAACTTTTTTTTTTAAAAAAAATCTATTAATGGAGCCTTGCATGGAATATTTGAGTTTCTATAACTTTAAATATGCCATGACACTTTCTACCTACTTGATATGTGTTGGTGGGGTGTTTGACTTCCATTGCGGGAGTAGGTGGTAGTGAGAGGTTCTCAGATGTCATACCAAATATTGCTATGGTTGTATCTCCTTTTCACAAATATATGAAATGTTTCAAACACAGCAGACCAAAACAGTCCTAGAGCTGGACATGTCCAAAACATATGACCCAAAGTAGCCTCACCTCCGTGACATCTAGATCATGTCAGGTCTATTTCTGGGAATATTCACGCCAGTTTACTTATAGAAAAGCGTAGCCTATGAATTGTCTTAAATTGTAGTAGTCCATGTCTGACACAAATAGATGTTGAATGAATTCACGTAACTGCTGACTGCCTCTGAGACTACACTTCCAAAGTAACTCTCCAAGAGCAGGGTTGGAGATCCCTGATTTGGTGCATAAAATTTCAGTAAACCAAGAAGACAGTCGAGTACAGATGCAAGATGTTTAGTCCCATGGGAGTCCAGAGAATGCACCATGTGAGCACTGAAAATGTTCATCTGATGAAGACACTTCCCATTGTTAAGTCCATAGAATATATTTTTCATGTTTTCCACCCCCTTTGGGTATGATGTGACCTCCCCAGTGTTCCTTTCTCACTAAGAGAAGGAGAACGTTTCCCAGTGTTAACAACCAGGTATGGTCAGCTGTTAAAGGTTGACTATTTCAGGATTTATAGAAAAGGCACAGCTGAAGTGATCACTTTTCATTATTTTGGTGAGTCTCCTATAGGCGAAGGAGATGTGAGGCCATTCTTTCTAGGAACTGGAAGGTTACAAGGGGGTGAAGTGCATTTGGTAATTGGACACTATGCTTGTCAGCATTTGCACCACCATAGACTTGTAACACAGTTCAGCTAATTGTGGCATTTAGTGTAGTGACCCCTACTGTCAGAACTTTGACACAACATCTCTGTTCCCTCCATCAGGGAATGTCTTGGTTTCTATTGTAACCCTCATACCCTGATTGAGGGAACAGAGTTGTTGTCAAGTCACCTTTATTTATATAGCGCTTTTAACAAAACAGATTGTCAAAGCAACTTTACAGTATCAAAATAGGAAAATAGTGTGTCAATGTAAAATGACAAGATTAAACACTCAATTTTCAGTTAAAGACATTTCATTATTGAATTCAGTGATGTCATCGTCCAGCTCAGTTCAGTTTAAATAGTGCAATCAAGTCCCCAACTAAGCAAGCCAGAGGTGACAGCGGCAAGGAGCCAAAACTCCATCGGTGACAGAATGGAGAAAAAAACCTTGGGAGAAACCAGGCTGCCAGGGGGCCAGTTCTCCTCTAGCCAGACGAAACCAGCAGTTCAATTCCAACTGCAGCAAAGTCAGATTGTGTAAAGGACTGGTCTGGTTCCTGAGGTCTTGTCCCGATGGCCGTCTAGGTGATGAGGTCTTCACTGGGGATCTGTCTCTGGGGCTCATCTAGGTGTCCTGATCTCCGCTGACGTTCAGGGCTGTAGAGGTCATCTCTAGGTGCTGATCCACCATCTGATCTGGATACGGACTGGATCGGGTGGCTACGGTGATCTCGGAATAAGAAAGAAACAGACTAATATTAGCGTAGATGCCATTCTTCTTATGATGTAACAAGTACATCGGGTCTTATGGGAAGTGTTCCCGGTTCCGGTTGACCTAATTAATGCAGCCTAACAATCCTTTAATGGATTTGAATATTAGAAGTGTATTAGTGTTACCTGTTTCTAATGCAGAAAAGCTAGTTCATGCATTCATGACCTCTAGACTGGACTATTGTAATGCACTGCTAGCTGGTTGTCCTGCATCTTCAATAAACAAGCTACAGGTAGTCCAAAATGCAGTGGCTAGAGTCCTTACCAGGTCAAGAAAACATGATCATATTACCCCAATTTTACAGTCTCTGCACTGGCTACCTATTAAGTTCCGCATCAGTTACAAAATATTATTACTTACCTATAAGGCCCTTAATAGTTTAGCTCCTGCGTACCTAACTAGTCTTCTACCACACTACAATCCATCACGCTCCCTAAGGTCGCAAAACTCTGGATTTTTGGTAGTACCTAGGATAAGGTCAACTAAAGGAGGTAGAGCCTTTTCACATTTGGCTCCCAAACTCTGGAATAGCCTTCCTGATGACGTTCGGGTTTCAGACACACTCACTCTGTTTAAATCTAGATTAAAGACATTTCTTTAGCCAAGCATTCACATAATGCATCCCATAATCTTGTACTGCAGTTATATCTGATCAAACACACATTATTGTTCTTTAGCTTGGATTGAACAAATCATTTTTGCTTGGTTGGAACAGCAGCTACGCTAATTATGTCTCTATTTGTTTCTCTGTTAACATTAACATCCTGTGGTAACTAGGATTTACACAAGCTTCAGTCTGGATCCAGAACACCAGAGAAGAGATGATGCCAATCCCTCAGAGGACCTCAGATGATGTCAAACCTCAGACAACATACAGAACTACCAAATTTCGCCATAAGTTAATATTAAGTTTAATTAATTAAGTAAAGCTGCTTTGCAACGATTTGTATTGTGAAAAGCGCTATACAAATAAACTTGAATTGAATTGAATAGTGTGTTATGTGTAAACCAGGTTAAAGAGATTGGTCTTTAATCTAGATTTAAACTGACAGAGTGTGTCTGCCTCCCGAACAGTGTTAGGTAGATTGTTCCAGAGTTTGGGTGCTAAATAGGAAAAGGATCTGCCACCCCGCAGTTGATTTTGATATTCTAGGTATTTTATTATCAACTGCCAGAGTTTTGAGAACGCAGCGGACGTGGAGGACTATAATGCAATAAGAGCTCACTCAAGTACTGAGGAGCTAAACCATTCAGGGCTTTATAAGTAATTAACAAGATTTTAAAATCTATACAATGTTTAATAGGGAGCCAGTGCAGTGTTGACAGAACTGGGCTAATGTGGTCATACTTCCTGGTTCTAGTAAGGACTCTAGCTGCTGCATTTTGGACCATCTGGAGTTTGTTTATTAAGCGTGCAGTACAATCACCCAATAAAGCATTACAATAATCTAACCTTGAGGTCATAAACGCATGAATTAACATTTCTGCATTTGACATTGAGACCATAGGTCTCAATTTAGATATATTTTTAAGATGACAAAATGCAGTTTTATAAATGCTAGAAACGTGGCTGTCAAAGGAAAGATTGCTATCAAATAGCACACCTAGGTTCCTAACTGATGACGAAGAAATTAACAGAGCAGCCATCAAGTGTTAGACAGTGTTCTAGGTTATTACATATGGGGGTTTTAGGTCCGATAATTAACGCCCCTGTTTTTTCAGAATTTAGCAGTAAGAAATTACTTATGCATTCCTTAGTTTCTCAATTTGGTGTGTTTCACCGGGCCGCGAAGAAATATAGAGCTGAGTATCATCAGCATAACAATGAAAGCTAACACCATGTTTCCTGATGATATCTCCCAAGGGTAACATGTAAAGCGTGAAAAGTAACGGCCCTAGTACTGAGCCTTGAGGTACTCCATACTGCACTTCTTCATTCACTGCTACGAACTGATGGCGGTCAGATAAGTACAATTTGAACCATGCTAATGCATTTCCACTAATGCCAACAATGTTTTCTAGTCTATTCAAAAGAATGTTGTGTCGAACGCAGCGCCAAGATCCAGTAGCACTAATACAGTCACAATCAGATGATAAGAGCAGGTCATTTGTAACTCTAATTAGAGCAGTCTCAGTACTATGAAACGGTCTAAATCCTGACTGGAAATCCTCACAGATACCATTTTTCTCTAAGAAGGAATATAATATAGAGTTCAGAATGTCTATGAATGCTGATCCTAATGCATCTTTTTCATTATCAATGTGGATATTAAAATTACCAACAATTAAGTCTTTATCTGCAGCCAGCACTAACTCTGAGCAAATTCTTTAATAAAGTCTGTATGGTGGCCTGGTGGCCTGTATACAGTAGCCAGTACAAACATCACAGGGCATTTATCATTAACACTTGTTTCTCTAGATAATATTATATGAAGCACCATTACTTCAAAGGAGTTATACTTAAAGCCTGCCCTCTGAGAAAAACTGAGAATATTGCTATAAATTGTAGCAACAACTCCCTCTTTACCTTCTGGACGCGGCTCATTTTTATAACAGTAATCTTTGGGGGTTAGATTTGTTTAAAATAATGTATTCATCTGGTTTTAGCCAGGTTTCTGTCAAACAGAGTACATCTAGGTTAAGATCAGTGATCATATCATTTACAAAAAGCGCTTTCATAGAAAGGAACCTGATATTCAGTAAGCCAAGCTTTATCATTTGTTTCTCTGTATTATATACATTTTTTTATTTGTTGAACAGCAATTAAATTGTTACTCATAAATTGGTTTGGACGTTTTTTTGTATTTTCTAGTTCGGAGAACAGATACAGTCTCTATAGTGTGATATCTATGGTGAAAGAGTCTCTATGTGCTGAGAATTAACTGACTTCTGTGACGTGAGGCGGCTAGCAGATGGTCGGTTTAGTCAGTCTGTCTGCTTCCTGACCTGGGCCCCAGTTAGTCAAGTATGAACTCTAAGACTAGGTGCCATATTTCTAGAGAGAAGAGCGGCACTACCGCAGGAGGGATGAAGACCATCTCTTTTCAACAGGTCAGGTCTGCCCCAAAAACTCGTCCAATTGTCTATAAAACCTATGTTATTATGCGGGGACCACTTAGACATCCAACCATTGAATGACAACAGTCTGCTATGTATCTCGTCGCCACAGTAAGCAGGGAGGGGACCAGAGCATATTACAGTGTCTGACATCGTATTTGCAAGTTCACACACCTCTTTAATGTTTAATGTGTCTCTCATGCCAAAACTGTGAACTGCTACTGACAGAGTTGAGATGCTATCCCGGGCGGCTCAGCCCAAACCTAACTGAGTGAAGCACGTGGGACATGGGATTTCTGTGGTGTGGCCACGCATGCAAATTTCACTTGCCAATTTCATTGGCCTTTTTTGAATAGGTCAGAGGTGTTTGGTGACAGCTGTCAGTTTTGTCTTACGTGAACGCAGTTGAGAGTCTGCTTACAGACAGGAGGTTAAGGAGCTGGCTGTCTGGTGCAGTCTTAACAACCTGGAGCTTAACACACTCAGAACTGTGGAGATGATCGTGGACTTCAGGAGGAACCCCCCTGCACTCCCCCCACTCACCATCATGGACAGCACTGTGACTGCAGTGGAGTCATTCAGGTTCCTGGGCACCACCATCTCCCAGGACCTGAAGTGGGACACTCACATTGACTCCACTGTTAAAAAGGCCCAGCAGAGGTTGTACTTCCTTCGCCAGCTGAGGAAGTCCAACCTGCCACAGGAGCTGCTGAAACAGTTCTACTCCGGCATCATTGAATCCGTCCTCTGCACTTCAATAACTGTCTGGTTCAGCTCAGCTACCAAATCTGATCTCAGAAGACTACAAAGGGTAGTCCGGACTACTGAGTGAATCATTGGTACACCCCTCCCCACTCTCCAAGAACTGTACTCATCCAGAGTGAGCAAAAGGGCTGGCAAAATCACTCTGGACCCCTCACACACAGCACACTCCCTCTTTGAACTGTTGCTGTCTGGTCGACGCTACAGAGCTCTGAGCACCAGAATGGCCAGGCACAGAAACAGTTTCTTCCCTCAAGCAATCCACCTCATGAACACTTGACAATAATTTTGGAACACACACTATTATACACTTATATGCTTATTTATCTAACACACATACTTAGTCTACATTACAATTGCACGTAATATACCTGTACATACAACTGTCTATTGTTATATACCTGTACATACAATTGTCAATTTGTATATTGTTATTCCTTATTTACTTGTTCTATATATTTTTTTTAATTCTTCTTTTTATTATCTGTGTTTTTTGTTCTGTCACTGTCATTCTGTTGCACTGTGGAAGCTTCTGTCAAAACAAATTCCTCGTATGTGTAAACATACCTGGCAATAAAGCTCATTCTAATTCTGATTCTGAAAGTAATCTATGCATTTGGTCTTAAAGTGACAAGGACAAAAAAAAACCTGCTGCTGTCATTTGATGCTAATCAAACAACATATAAAAAGGAGAGAATCTTTCATCCCTCGTCACTGAATAATTTTAGTATCTTTAATAAAAATCAATGTTCTAATAAACTGTCCTCAGTATGTTAGAGTTAATGGTGTTTATTCTGATTTCCAATGCTGTTCCACTGGTTCCACCTCAAGGCTGTTGTCTTTCACCCCTTTTGTTTTATCATGTATTCATATTATAAAGTACGTGGATGTCTCAGCAATTGTGAGTTCTCCACAAACAGGATCTAAGGCATGGTCTGGTCATGGAGGATTTTGTGCCATGATCAATTTTCTCTTTGTTTGAATGTTAATAAAACAAAGAACATGGTGATTGATTATGGGAGGTCCTCACCAAAGTCCCTTTCAAGGAAAGTTTGTTTACTCTCAGGACATTTTTGCAACGCCTCCGGGCAGCTCATTCAAGACCAAGTCCTATCTTAATGAATGGGGGAATCCTGAAATCTCAAAAACTGCTCGCTGAACTCGCAATTAAAATACATATTTCAAATCAGCAACAAAATCGAAAATGAACTGCCTCATGAATGTTGTTTGTTATGCTCAAATAGCGTTTAAAAAGCTTATTTTTTCATGCTAGACCAGCCAATGCGCATGTGCAGTCATACAGTAAGGGGAAAAAAAATTTTGATCCCCTGCTGATTTTGTACGTTTGCCCACTGACAAGGAAATTATCAGTCTATAATTGTAATGGTAGGTTTATTTGAACAGTGAGAGACAGAATAACAACAAAACAAATACAGAAAAACGCATTTCAAAAAAGTTATAAATTGATTTTCATTTTAATGAGTCAAATAAGTATTTGACCCCTTTGCAAAACGTGACAGTACTTGGTGGCAAAACCCTTGTTGGCAATCACAGAGGTCAGAAATTTCTTGTAGTTGGCCACCAGGTGGCCAACTACAATTTTGTACTTGTTTATTTGAACATAATTTTGTACTTGTGTACAAAATTATGTTCTTTAAACAGTCCAAGTTATTCTTTTTACTGCTGACCATCTGTTTTAGATTGCCTGTAAGCAGGATTAAAATTTTTTTTATTTATGGCTGTGGCCATTAAACTATGGAATTTTTCTGGCCCAGTGTACTTGTGTACAAAATGTATGACTTTATTAAGAATACACTCTAGTTTTTTTTTTTTTTTTTTTGAAAATTTTATTGTTTATAATGTGTGATTCTATGCATGTAATAGTTTATTTCATATGTACATGGATGTGGTTAGTTTTCTGCCATCTTGCTGCAATCTTAGTTTCCCTAAACCGGACAATAAAGCTGAGTCTGAGGTGTATTAATTTCATATGGTGAAGACTATGCTGTGGTTTATTTTTACATTTGATTACTTCAGTTTCTGTATAGTAGGCTATTATTGCTAAAAGCTACTGTTTATTTCTTTTTTTTTTTTAAAGCTTTTTTATATTGTATTTGTTTTATTGTTAATAATCTGTTCTTTTTTATTGCATTACTGACTGTTTCAACTCACTGTTGTTTGTTAACAGTAAAACTGCTCTGATAGAACAGATTAAGGGGTTGAGGGTCATTTCGGGGTTTTTGTGAACGTACTGACAAAACTGACAAAAACCCCTAACACAGTTTAGCTTAGGGCCCCCAGAAGTCTAGGGACGGCACTGAATATTACACACACAGTAATGCAAACCACATGACTTCACCCTTGCTTTCTGTCCACGATTCTCTCTCTCTCTCACACACACACACACACACACACAGTGAGAAATATCATGTGTTACATTATTGCGTGATAACTACAGTAACTAATTACTTAATCACTTTGTCTTTACTTTGTAATTAAAGCAGTACATCATGCTACATATTAAGAAATGTTTTCTCGTGTCACTCGGCAAATAGCATATGCTCTCTCTTGTTTTTTTACATTTTATGTTTTTTTTAAACAATAAATAACTGATTTTGTTATGCTGTTTTGAAATGCTGCTTTGACATACTGGCAGCATGCCACCTTTAAGAAAAATATGGGTTTTGGAAAGTACCCAAATGCTTTTTGGTTACAAGTGATACTGTAAGATGTTCTGCAGGTGTCTCGGCTTTGTCTTCTCCAATAAAGTTTACGTTTTGAGAGATCTTTTGCAAAGAGAAGAAGACTTTTTCTCCAGTGGCAGTTAGTAGTTGGTGTTGTATGCAGGCTGAATGTAAGCACTTATTTCTACAATAAAATCATGAAACTGAAGCTGTGCATGTATGCATATTTGCACCAAACTTGCACAAATTAATGGTACTAACAAAAAATGTTAATAAGCATTTAAGTGACACTATACGTTGCATGAAAGATCTTAGCCACTCTAAAGATGATTAACCTGTGCAATCATCCATTTTTAATAACATTCAAGGTAATGGAGACAGAGACTTTATTAATAAAGCATGGCCCAGAAACTGATACGCTTAGTAAAATTTCCACAGAGCTTAATAGAGTGTTATTTAATCTGTAGCAGGCTGTGTATTTCTTTCCATTTTAATATTAAAATTTTGTTATTATGGCTATATTGAATAGTTCAGGAAAAGCTACATTGTTTCATTGCTACAGTCTTTAATTCCAAATTCTGAGATGGGTATCTTCTCAAAGGTTGATGTATCACATGTCTGTCTAAGGCACCTGATATGCATTATACAAGTGATCATGTGACCTGTATTGTCAACATTAAAGTAGAAAAAGACACTGCTAATGTCATTGTGAAGAGGAGAGCAACAGTGAACAATGACGTTTATAGCTAAGACTTTTTATGATCTGCGTGCAACTACACTGGAAGGGGAAACAATAGATTTCAATGTTTTCAGAGGAAGAGTGGTGCTAATAGAGAATGTGGCATCACTTTGAGGGACAACCACCCGGGACTATATCCAGCTTAATGAGCTGCAGAGCAGGTACCCTCACCGGCTTGTGGTCCTGGGCTTTCCCTGCAACCAGTTTGGATACCAGGTTTGTAAATGATTATGTGCAACTGACTGTTTTGATTACATTTAGTTGTAGTTTATCTACAAATGTCATTTAGTTCATACAAGAGTTCAGTGTCACATAAATGGTAAATATATCTGTTCATGCTAAGTTACCAGTGTTTCAGAATTTTTCAGGACTGTTGTACATAATTTGGATTAACATAATTATTGCATTGTCCCAATACTTTGTCCTCTTTCTCATTTTCCAGGAGAACTGTTCTGACGCAGAAATTCTAAATTCCTTGAAATATGTACGTCCAGGTGAAGGGTATAAGCCTGCATTCACCATTTTTGAGAAGTGCATTGTAAATGGGAGTGATGCACATCCTGTCTTTTCTTACTTGAAAGACAAGCTTCCTTCCCCAGATGATGACCCTATGTCATTTATGCAGGACCCTAAAAATCTGGTCTGGAATCCCATCAGTCGGAATGATATTTCATGGAATTTTGAAAAATTTCTAATTGGACCAGAGGGTGAGCCCTTCAAGAGATACAGTAAAAAGTTTCAAACTATCAATATTGAACCAGACATTCAAAGACTACTGAAACTGACTAAGAACTAATCGAAGACAAGTTAACTGATGATGTTTCATATTTAGTCATGCGTTAACTCAATGTGAAAATATTGACAATGATTTTTAATCCACATTATCTTCCATGTTAGCAACATTGTGGAATCATCTTAATTTCTTTTATATTACTTAATGAAAGTGACACACCAAAATGTAACGGGGTTTCACTTGAGATTGTAAATATGAAAGAATTATGGATGGTGCCATTAACAAATTCTCTGCAATGGAAGTACCTTAATAAAATATTGATCAACACACTGTTGGTTCTGGCTTAGTAGACATGTCTCTGTGCTGGGGCAGTATGAAATGCTTCACTTGTTTTACTAAATGTCTCCTCTGTCTTATTAATTTGACATCTGCATGTGCTTTCACATTGTTCATGATGAGGAATGTCACACAAGCAAGAGTTGAGATGTTGTACATATGTATACTATAGATTACCTTTCCCAGATAACAAGGTGACATTGATACTATGTTGAGTTTTCATCCAAACCATCATCTTGGTTGAGATTGACATTTCAATGTGTAAAGTTAACTAAGTTGACTCAGCATTAAAATTGATTAAAACTGACAGCACACATGACTGGAGAAAAGGATACTGAGCTAACATTGATTTGTTGTCAATGACTACAAGATCATGAAACTATATCTATGTGGAATGGGTGTTACCCAGTCAGTGGGGTGTTTTCAACTGCTTTTCCTGATTTGTTGTAATCTGACGGGGGCTTGGTTTAGGGGTGGGCCTTTGAGTAAAGCAACAACAACAAAAAAAAGCCCAAGAAACGAAGAACTGATTGCTCTTTTGTCTTTCTTGTCTTCTGAACGTAAGAATGCGGAGTGTGCACCGGACAAAGAGTGTATATACACTAAATGTAGTAAGCCCAAAGTGTACTTCAGCTCCCCGTGTTCCAGTCCGCACACTGTCCACATGCAGCCCAATTTTTCTGTCCACGCAGACAAATACTGTAAATAGTTGATTAACTCAATATCTGGTAATTTAGTGATTTATACACAAATGCAATAAAGAAAATGGGTACTGATTGATTAGCCACCTTTGTACTGTCATGGCTACTCCAGTACAGATGGTGGCGGTAATACGGCAATTGATAGTTTGGCAGCATTCATAGATTTAAACATCAAAACCAACTTTTAAGTGAAAAATTCTCTCCTGATCGCTGAAGGAAGGTTGGGGGGAATCAAGACCGACAGCGTCAACGCTGGAAACAACTCGTGAGCAGCAGCCAACAGTAAATGTAAACAGAAAATGTAGAAAAGAGGAACAAAGGAGTAAAGCTTTAGTCATTTAAAATATAAGTCAAATGAATGTAAAATAAAGGTTTAAAGGTACTTCCTGAATTACTACCTCACTGTAAAACAGTTAATGGTTAGCTATAACACACATGCGTGAGCTAATGTATAGACATCATTGTAATAGTGACTCAGTCACTGCATTTAAATAAAGCAACATGCAACATAACATCAGTGCTTTTTGCAGGCTCTACTCTTCAGCACAATAGTAATCCACAAAACTAAGGCAACAGAAACCCTTTAAATCTCAACAAAACATTAAACACTTACGGATCTCTCAAGATCTAGCACAGGATGATTAAACAACCCCACAAACAGCATTACCAGCTTCACGTATTACTAAAATACATACAAAATTAACAGAGGTTTAAATATTGAAGTTTTATTGAAAATAATAAAGTTACCCTGATGGAGGTCAGCGTTTGCTTTAGTTGGGCTCTTGACCCTTTCTAACATTATTTATCTCTTATCACTTTATCTGTGTGTTTCTTATAGCAAAACTATAAAACTTTGATTGGGTGATATTTGCTACTTATTGGTGATGATGTGTTCATCGTGGCCTGATTAACTGATACCACCCAGAGTCTGATTTCTGATTGAATGGCTGGTAATTAGCAATTTCACACTGGAGTACTGAAGTGCTGTGATATTTGGAAAGACTTTATAAAGTTAGTATGCAGAAAATGTTTTGACAAGGTCTTTTTTTACTTTACAGTGAAGGTGTTTGATCATAATAATTCAAGAAATACTTGTAAAATAACAGTGTTTTTCTGTTAAATATTTAATCCAAATTACTGTAACAGTTTTTACACTATTTAAATTAGGATATTTTACTTCAATTTTACTTTTGTTTGGCAGCTGTTGCTGCCTGTCATTTGACTGTTGTTATTATTATTATTATTATTTTAAAGTGAAGGTGTTTGATTGCAATAATATAGGAAATACCTAAAATAACAGTGTTTTTCTGTAAAATATTTAATAAAAAAAAAAAAAAAAAAAAATCTGTTAAGGCTTTTGTCACAGTCCTGTCCATCTTGTCTTGTGTGTTTCCCCCTCCATGCCCTTATTTGGTCCTTCCTGTTCCTGTCCTCGTCAAGTTTGATTGTTATAATTTCATTCAGCTGTGTTTAGTTAATTATCATGTGTATTTATTTCCTGCCTGTTCAGTTCATTTTTGTCTGGTCTACTTGTTACTCCTGGTGTTCCTGGCCGTCCCAGCCTTGCCTTGTCGTGCCTTGTTTTGGAGTTATTAAAGACTGTATTTTGAGTTTACCTTCATCTCCTCATTCATCCCTCGTGTGTGCACTGTGACAGCTTTGCACTTTATTTAAATTAGGATTTTACTTTTTTATTTTTTTTTATTTTACTGTTTTTTATTTTATTATTATTATTATTATTATTATTGTTGTTGTTGTTATTTTTATTTTATTTATTTATTTTTGTTTTTTTACAATTTTCTGCTTGCTTGCTTGTTTTGTTTTACAGTGTGAGAAACAGTACAGTGTGTTGTTCAGTGCCATCTGCAACATCTGGTGATTTCACAAATTATTATCACCATTATTTTTGTAATTTTACATAAACATTTGTGTAATTTGAGAAAACAGAAAAATACTCTAAACTCTATAAATAGTACAGCATTTTTCTGTATAAAAAAATAGAATTACTGTAATGTCTTTAATGCCATAATACTTAAAATATCAGCTTTTCTAATTCATTTATTAAAGGTATTATCTGCATTCAGGAAATTTGGTTGAAACCATTATAAAACTTTATAATAACAGGCTATGATAGTATCCGATACAGACAATGGTCATGGAGGATTATAGAATATAATAGATCTTTATTGCCATTGTTTTGAAAAGAACAAAAGACTATTCGGCAGTTCACAAGGATTGCCAGAATGGTAATATGAAGATAGGGATGAACAGAATATAATTAAATATAAAGGAGAAAAGGGTCATTTATTAAAGGAGGATGCGTTACATTTATTAACCAGAATATACATTACAAGGTAAAGGTCAAAGGAAAAGAACTGGAATTTATCATAACAGACATTTGGACAATTAAAGGTAATATTAAAATAACAAATTATTATAATCCGTGTAAGAAACTATTTTTGGAGCATCTATTAATATCCTTGGATGGTATGGTTGTTTGATTGTGGAGATTTTATTGGTCAAAATACATCATGGGATAATTATGATGATATGAATGAAGACGTTATAGAAGAATTAATCAATAGAAATATCTAGTAGCTATGTGTTAACAACGGAGATGGTACTAGAATAAGTGTTACAAATGAGAAAGAGACAACAGTGAATATCACAATTGTTTCTGAATCTGTAGCAGGGGTATGTTGGTGGAAAGATAAAGAAAGCAAGATGGTGACTTAATTTTGTTCTGTTGATTAGCCTTGTTGAAGAAAATTGACCATTAAAGTGGGATGCTGAATATTAGTTCTGTAAGGTTAATTGTAGTCACTTTAACTTTATTTTGTTCTGAAATTTTAAAACAAGACTTTTTGAAAAAGCCTTTAAAGTTGTAGACTTTACCCTTATTGGATGGCCAATGCATCACAAGGCTCACACACAGATTTAAAAGTTATTTGTTTTTATTTGATAAAACATTTTTTCTCAAAATTATTCTCAAAAGAGAAGATTAACAAAGAGCTAAAACTGAAATTACATGATCAAGAGATTTGAATGTTTTACGTTTTTATGTTTGTAGTTTGACTAAAAAATACACATTGAGAAAATTATTGGTAAATGCAAAAAAGTACAGAATTCAATGAGTTGCTTGGTGGGCAAGGACCGGAGGAGATGAGAGGTTGGCTCTGAATCAGTGGCGTGTGGTGGTCTTTTAAAATGAGGAGGCAGTTTTATATATATATATAAAACTATATATATATAAAATATACATATATATATACACATACACATATATATATATATATATATATATATATATATATATGTAGGTGTGTGTGTGTGTGTGTGTGTGTCTGTTACACTTAACACTCACATTTTCCTGGGTAAATAAATATTACATAAAAAAGAGAACAAATATAATTCTATTTTGCATTTTATTTAATATTTTTAATACTAATTATACATTTCATAGTGTTTTTATGAGTTTTTATATTTATTCCAAAGTAATAACTAAAGGCAGTAACAATTTGAACAATATTCTGGAAACAGTTTACAATAAGGTTTCATTTGTTAACATTAGTTAACTACTTTAGTTAACATGAACTAAGAATAAACAATAGCCTACTTCTACAGCATTTATTAATCTTAGTTAATTAATTTCAACATTTACTAATGCATTATTAAAATCAAAAGTTGTGTTTGTTAACATTAGTTTAAAGCATTATGAACTAACATGAACTTACAATGAACAACTGTATTTGTATTAACTAATGTAAACAAAGATTAATAAATACTGTAATAAATGTTCATTGTTTGTTCATGTTAGTTAACTCATTTAATGACACCTTATTGTAAAATGCTACCAATATTTTTTATTTGTGAACTGATGTTCAGCTGTTCTTTTTAATGGTCAACTTATTTTCGGGTCATCGTCATAAAAGCTCTGTTAACACTGCCACAGACACGAAGATATATCTTTCATTTCATCACGCTTGAATGCTCACTAAAAGCTCACTAAAAAAATTGAGGAGACACTGCCTCCCTTGCCTCCTCAGAGGAAACGCCCCTGCTCTGAATATATGAACTATAATGAACTAATACTATTAACACTTGATTATAGATGTATAGTATTTCAGTTCAACATAGTAGGTTATTAACAGGGGCTATAAGATCCCAACTGCAGTTGAAACAGGTGAAATGTCCTTAGAATACTGTCATAAATTACTGGGTCAGGACATACTCAAGATTATCCAAAAGCCATAAAACAATGCTGAGAGAAAGAAAAGATGGAAAAATAAAAGTACCTAAAATAAATGGAAATAAATGGTCAGTAATTCACCAATAGCCCACAACCCACTGCAGACATGAGACTGTTCATGAGAAATTCAAAACAATAGTTATGTTCATGTATATTAAGATGCAGTAGTAGGTGTAGCATTCACAGGACAAGATTTTAATGTCAAAATCAATTAAAGAATTTCAGATAATCTCTATCAGTACACTGGAGAAATGATTGCAATCCCAATGGCATTACAGTGGGTTGTGGAGAATAGACCACTGAGAACATGTTCTGACTCAAGTTAATCTTTAATGACATTGGAAACAGGTACAGAAAGCAGAGATGATGTGCTGATTGAGATCCTTCAGACAACATACAGGATACAGTCGATAAAATGCCGTTTTTAATTAAACAACATGTAAAACTGGATCGATTGCTTCAGTCTGTTCCTGTCTGTTGTGCTGCTGAGAGGTTTGCGATTGTAGCTCCGCTTTTTTATTGAATCTTTACCTTACTTTCACTCTCTGTTGTTTAAAGTGATAATATATAACTTAATTCCCACCATACTTCTGGTATTCTCTATCAAACTAATCTAACTAATTTGATCGTTCGCTTTTAAAACCCATTTCTATTCGCGCCTATTATTGTTTTCTTTTTTCTCGCTCCGTTTTCATTTCTCTCTCGCTCTGTTTTTCACAAATTCATCAAACAACTGGTAAGTGGTAAGTTAAGTTGGTATCATTCATTAATCACGGTGAGTAATGGCTTCTCCTTCTCTTGTTGTTTGCACTTCATGACACATGTACAGTTTATCTCTCTCTGTCGGCGACAAGGGATTCACATGTGATAAATGCAGGGAAATAGGCTGACAGAGAAGATTTTAGAACTAGAGACACGCATCCAAACTTTAGTTGAGGATAGTAAGAATGTGAGGGCTGTAGATACTGCTTTGGATGCGACTAGCTCAGGGACTTCTGTACATTGTTCGGTTCCGGTTGAGCCCGTGCAGCAGGGCAACTGGGTGACTGTGAGGCGGCCTAGTCGTGGGTCAAAACACCACTATTCCGTTCCGATCAGAACATCAAACAGGTTCTCCCCACTCAGTGACGCACCCACTGAGAAACCTGATGAAAGTGCTCTAGTAACTGGCGATTCTATTGTACGGAACGTGAAAATAGAGACACCAGCCACCATAGTCCAATGTTTACCGGGAGCCAGAGCGCCTGACATCTTAGCAAATTTAAAAGTGCTGGCTAATGCTAAACGTAAATTCAGTAAGATTGTTATCCACGTCGGCGCTAATGATGTTCGGAGTCTGTTCCTGTCTGTTGTGCTGCTGAGAGGTTTGCGATTGTAGCTCCGCTTTTTTATTGAATCTTTACCTTACTTTCACTCTCTGTTGTTTAAAGTGATAATATATAACTTAATTCCCACCATATTTCTGGTGTTATCTATCAAACTAATCTAACTAATTTGATCGTTCGCTTTTAAAACCGCGAGTGCAGCGCGCGTGCAGCGCGTTAGCTGGTTAGCTTGTTACTCGCGGTTCCATTCACGTTTCTATTCGCGCCTATTATTGTTTTATTTTTTCTCGCTCCGTTTTCATTTCTCTCTCGCGCCGTTTTTCACAAGTTCATCAAACAACAGTGGTAAGTTAAGTTGGTATCATTCATCAATCACGGTGAGTAATGGCTTCTCCTTCTCTTGTTGTTTGCACTTCATGACACATGTACAGTTTATCTCTCTCTGTCGGCGACAAGGGATTCACATGTGATAAATGCAGGGAAATAGGCTGACAGAGAAGATTTTAGAACTAGAGACACGCATCCAAACTTTAGTTGAGGATAGTAAGAATGTGAGGGCTGTAGATACTGCTTTGGATGCGACTAGCTCAGGGACTTCTGTACATTGTTCGGTTCCGGTTGAGCCCGTGCAGCAGGGCAACTGGGTGACTGTGAGGCGGCCTAGTCGTGGGTCAAAACACCACTATTCCGTTCCGATCAGAACATCAAACAGGTTCTCCCCACTCAGTGACGCACCCACTGAGAAACCTGATGAAAGTGCTCTAGTAACTGGCGATTCTATTGTACGGAACGTGAAAATAGAGACACCAGCCACCATAGTCCAATGTTTACCGGGAGCCAGAGCGCCTGACATCTTAGCAAATTTAAAAGTGCTGGCTAATGCTAAACGTAAATTCAGTAAGATTGTTATCCACGTCGGCGCTAATGATGTTCGGAGTCTGTTCCTGTCTGTTGTGCTGCTGAGAGGTTTGCGATTGTAGCTCCGCTTTTTTATTGAATCTTTACCTTACTTTCACTCTCTGTTGTTTAAAGTGATAATATATAACTTAATTCCCACCATATTTCTGGTATTATCTATCAAACTAATCTAACTAATTTGATCGTTCGCTTTTAAAACCGCGAGTGCAGCGCGCGTGCAGCGCGTTAGCTGGTTAGCTTGTTACTCGCGGTTCCATTCACGTTTCTATTCGCGCCTATTATTGTTTTATTTTTTCTCGCTCCGTTTTCATTTCTCTCTCGCGCCGTTTTTCACAAGTTCATCAAACAACAGTGGTAAGTTAAGTTGGTATCATTCATCAATCACGGTGAGTAATGGCTTCTCCTTCTCTTGTTGTTTGCAGTTCATGCCACATGTACAGTTTATCTCTCTCTGTCGGCGACGAGGGATTCACATGTGATAAATGCAGGGAAATAGTTAGGCTAACAGAGAAGATTTTAGAACTAGAGACACGCATCCAAACTTTAGTTGAGGACAGTAAGAATGTGAGGGCTGTAGATACTGCTTTGGATGCGACTAGCTCAGGGACTCCTGTACATTGTTCGGTTCCGGTTGTGCCCGTGCAGCAGGGCAACTGGGTGACTGTGAGACGGCATAGTCGCGGGTCAAAACACCGCTCTTCCGTTCCGATCAAAACATCAAACAGGTTCTCCCCACTCGGTGACGCACCCACTGAGAAACCTGATGAAAGTGCTCTAGTAATTGGCGATTCTATTGTACGGAACGTGAAAATAGAGACACCAGCCACCATAGTCCAATGTTTACCGGGAGCCAGAGCCCCTGACATCTTGGCAAATTTAAAAGTGCTGGCTAATGCTAAACGTAAATTCAGTAAGATTGTTATCCACGTCGGCGCTAATGATGTTCGACTTCGCCAGTCGGAGATCACTAAAAATAATGTTAAAGAGGTGTGTGAACTTGCAAGTATGATGTCAGACACTGTAATATGCTCTGGCCCCCTCCCTGCTTACCGTGGCGATGAGATTCATAGCAGACTGTCGTCACTCAATGGCTGGATGTCTAAGTGGTGCCCGCAGAATAACGTAAGTTTCATAGACAATTGGAAGAGTTTTTGGGGCAGACCTGACCTGTTGAAAAGAGATGGTGTTCATCCCTCCTGGGGTGGTGCCGCTCTTCTCTCTAGAAATATGGCACATAGTCTTAGAGTTCGTACTTGACTAACTAGGGCCCAGGTCAGGGAGCAGACAGACTGGCTAAACCGACCGTCTGCTAGCCGCCTCACGTCACAGAAGGCAGTTAATTCTCAGCACATAGAGACTCCTTCACCTAGATATCACACTATAGAGACTGTGTCTGTTCCCCGTACTAGAAAATACAGAAAACGTCCAAACCAAAGTAATAGTAACAATTTAATTGATGTTCAACAAATAAAAAATGTTTACAATACAGAGAAACAACTGATAAAACTTGGCTTACTGAATATCAGGTCCCTTTCTACAAAAGCACTATTTGTAAATGATATGATCACTGACCATAAGCTAGATGTGCTTTGTTTGACAGAAACATGGCTAAAACCAGATGAATACATTACTTTAAATGAGTCTACCCCCCAAGATTACTGCTATAAAAATGAGCCACGTCCAAAAGGTAAAGGGGGAGGTGTTGCTACAATTTATAGCAATATTCTCAGTATTTCTCAGAGGGCAGGCTTTAAGTTATGGTTTGTTTGTTTTTAAGTTGAGGCTTTACTCGTTTGAAGTTATGGTGCTGCGTATAACATTATCTAGAGAAACACGTGTTAGTGATAAATCCCCTGTGATGTTTGTACTGGTTACTGTGTACAGGCCACCAGGGCACCACACAGACTTTATTAAAGAATTTTCTGATTTTCTATCTGAGTTAGTATTGGCTGCAGATAAAGTCTTAATTGTTGGTGATTTTAATATCCATGTCGATAATGAAAAAGATGCATTAGGATCAGCATTCATAGACATTCTGAACTCTATTGGGGTTAGACAACATGTTTCAGGACCTACTCATTGTCGAAATCATATTCTAGATTTAATACTGTCACATGGAATTGATGTTAGTGGTGTTGAAATTCTGATTCTTCTCAGATCATTATCTAGTCTTGTGTAAACTCCATATAGCTAAAACTGTAAATTCTACTCCTTGTTACAATTATGGTAGAATCATCACTTCTACCACAAAAGACTGCTTTGTAAGTAATCTTCCTGATTTATCTCAATTCCTCAGCATATCCAACAGCGCAGAAAAACTTGATGATGTAACAGAAACTATGGACTCTCTCTTTTCTAGCACTTTAGATGCAGTTGCTCCTTTACGCTTAAGGAAGATCAAAGAAAACAGTTTGACTCCGTGGTATAATGAGCACACTCGCACTCTAAAGAGAGCAGCCCGGAAAATGGAGCGCAGCTGGAGGAAAACAAAACTAGAGGTATTTTGTATAGCTTGGCGGGAAAGTACCCTATCCTACAGAAAAGCATTAAAAACGGCTAGATCTGATTACTTTTCGTCTCTTCTAGAAGAAAACAAACATAACCCCCGGTATTTACTCAATACAGTCACTAAATTAACGAAAAATAAAGCATCAACAGGTGTTGGCATTTCCCAAGAGCACAGCTGTAATGACTTTATGAACTACTTTACTTCCAAGATCGATACTATCAGAGATAAAATTGTAACCATGCAGCCGTCAGCTACAGTATCGCATCAGATAGTGCACTATAGATCCACTGAGGAACAATTCCACTCATTCTCTATTATAGGAGAGGAAGAATTGTATAAACTTGTTAAATCATCTAAACCAACAACATGTATGTTAGACCCTATTCCATCTAAACTACTAAAAGAGCTGCTTCCAGAAGTCATAGATCCTCTTTTGGCTATTATTAATTCATCGTTGTCATTAGGATATGTCCCCAAAACCTTCAAATTGGCTGTTATTAAGCCTCTCATTAAAAAAACACAACTTGACCCCAAAGATCTAGTTAATTACAGACCGATCTCAAATCTCCCTTTTCTGTCAAAGATACTAGAAAAGGTAGTATCCTCACAATTATATTCCTTCTTAGAGAAAAATGGTATCTGTGAGGAATTCCAGTCAGGATTTAGACCGTATCATAGTACTGAGACTGCTCTCATTAGAGTTACAAATGACCTGCTTCTATCATCTGATCATGGTTGTATCTCTTTATTAGTTCTACTGGATCTTAGCGTTGCGTTCAACACTATCGACCACAACATTCTTTTGAATAGACTAGAAAACTTTGTTGGCATTAGTGGAAGTGCCTTAGCATGGTTCAAATTGTACTTATCTGAACGCCATCAGTTCGTAGCAGTAAATGAAAAGGTATCATATCGATCACAAGTGCAGTATGGAGTACCTCAAGGCTCAGTACTAGGGCCATTACTTTTCACGCTTTACATGTTACCCTTGGGAAATATTATCAGGAGACATGGTGTTAGCTTTCACTGTTATGCTGATGATACTCAGCTCTATATTTCTTCTCGGCCCAGTGAAACACACCAAATTGAGAAACTAACGGAATGTATAGTCGATATAAAAAACTGGATGACGAGTAACTTCTTACTGCTAAATTCTGAAAAAACAGAGGTGTTAATTATCGGACCTAAAAACCCCACATGTAATAACCTAGAACACTATCTAACACTTGACGGCTGCTCTGTCAATTCTTCTTCATCAGTTAGGAACCTAGGTGTGCTGTTCGATAGCAATATTTCATTTGAAAGCCATGTTTCTAGTATCTGTAAAACTGAATTTTTCCATCTTAAAAACATATCTAAATTGCGACCTATGCTCTCAACGTCAAATGCAGAAATGCTAATTCATGCGTTTATGACCTCAAGGTTAGACTATTGTAATGCTTTACTGGGTGGTTGTTCTGCACGCTTGATCAATAAACTACAGTTGGTCCAAAATGCAGCAGCTAGAGTCCTTACTAGAACCAGGAAGTATGACCATATTAGCCCGGTTCTGTCAACACTGCACTGGCTCCCTATCAAACATCGGATAGATTTTAAAATCTTGTTAATTACTTATAAAGCCCTGAATGGCTTAGCTCCTCAGTACTTGAGCGAGCTCTTATCACATTATAGTCCTCCACGTCCGCTGCGTTCTCAAAACTCTGGCCATTTGATAATACCTAGAATATCAAAATCGACTGCGGGCGGAAGATCCTTTTCCTATTTAGCGCCGAAACTCTGGAACAATCTACCTAACACTGTTCGGGAGGCAGACACACTCTGTCAGTTTAAATCTAGATTAAAGACACATTTCTTTAACCGTGCTTACACATAACACACTAATACACTTCTATTATTCAAATCCGTTAAAGGATTGTTAGGCTACATTAATTAGATCAACCGGAACCGGGAACACTCCTCATAACACATGATGTACTCGTTACATCGTAAGAAGAATGGCATCTACGCTAATATTTGTTTCTTTATTATTCTGTTTCTCAGTCCGTGTCCGGATCAGATGGTGGATCGGCGCCGGGAGATGATATCTGCGACCCTGACCGTCGGCGGAGGCCGGACACCTGGATGAGCCCCGGGGACATATCCCCAGTGAAGACCTCGACTTAAATACAATAAAACTTAAAATTAAACAAAATAACTATAATATAATACAATACCTAACTACATAATACTATTATTGTTAGAAATTGCAACAAAATAAATATAGAAATATAATACATTTATACATTTAAAATTTAATTAAAACAATAAGTAAAAAAAAAAATTAATAATAATATCCTGGCCAGAGGAGAACTGGCCCCCCGACTGAGCCTGGTTTCTCCCAAGGTTTTTTTTTCTCCATTCTGTCACAGAGGGAGTTTTGGTTCCTTGCCGCTGTCGCCTCTGGCTTGCTCAGTTGGGGACACTTAATTTCTAATGATTATCGTCTATTTGATTTCATAGATACTATTTAAACTAAACTGAGCTAGACAATGACATCTCTGAATTCAATAATGAAATGCCTTTAACTGAAAATTGAGTGTTTAATGTTATTATTATACATTACTGACACTCTATCCTCCAATTTGATACTGTTAAGTGCTTTGACAATCTGTAATGCAGCGCTAATAAAGGTGACTTGACTTGACTTAAAGGAAGATGATGGTTTTATAAAGAAATGTTTGTAGGTAAAATAACAAGGAGATATAGAAATGATTTTTTTCTAGACTTAGATTTTGACATACTGCACTTAATAATACCTTGAATAAAATAGGGAGACATAAGACAGGAAAACTTGAAAATTGTAATCAAGACGAAACCATAGAGCAGTTTATGATGATGGCTATGTCCAAAGCAGCAACTAACAATAGGCTAAAGAAAATGATTGATTTCTCATTATGCTGCGGGAGAGTTACGTGATCCAAGCTGCACAAAACATGAGAAATCTTTATTTTAAGCTTTAAGTTAATGCATTAGTGTAATGGCTTGCCCTGTCAGGAGTTGACAACTGAGTTGACAAACATTTCACAAAGGAGTTCACGTGATGAATGATTAAAAATTTTCAATGCAGTATCTGAAAAAAAAAAAAAAATAAAATAAATTCAGAAATAAGAATTAAGGAGCTAATATGGTTGTACGAGCTTGACCCACACTACAACACAGCAGGTGGCGCTAATGCAGCTGAAAGTTGTACCATAAAATATTAAGAAGAAGAAAAAGGCGGTAGCATAAACGCGTGGTTTACCGTTTAATGGAAGTTTGTTCGCTATTGATTTTTGTTTTTTTGAAGGACAGAAATGAGCGAAATCCCTCTAACTTCATCAGTGTCAAAGGTAACATTGAGCAGACATTCATTAATCCTTACGTGGCTGAAGTAATTTGTTGAGAGTATTGATATTAATACATTTATGATACATATATACTCATAATGATACATATTCAGACTTATAGATGCTGTTTTTCAGGGATGTTTTGTTTTTAAGTCCGCCTCTAAAAAGAGAAAGCGACATGTAGGAGTTGGTGAGTAATTATAATCATTATTATCACTTTACAAATACTTATTTCCCTTACCAAGCATTTTCGTTTTATGTATTTGCATGTAGGTGGATATTTGGTGGATGATAGTGCCGATAACGGCAGCGATCGCTTTAGGATCTGTCAGAAATTATGGAAAACTGTTCAAATGAACACAGAGGTACATCCTCCTCTGCATCTGCAACCGCTTTATCTAATTCATTAATATGTTCGTCTACTAATACGCTTTTGCTCCTTGATAAATATATGTTTTCACAGGTAATACAAGATCAGTTGAATAAAAAGGTACTTGACAGTCTTGCAGAGTTCATTAAAAAGCATGGCCTCGGCTCCTCATCTGATGTCTGGAGACAGAGAGCCAGTGAAATCCCCGCAGCGGCTCTAATGCTGGGTATGGCCTGATTCTTATTGATGTCACTGTTTTATTTTACTTAATTATTTATTTTCCAGCACAACTTTTGTATAATGCACATAGCTCCAAGTGTTGAACATTTAGAAAACTGAAACTAGGTCAGGGTTAATGCAAACCAATTTGTTTAAAATGAAGCCTGATTTGTGAAAAAGTTCACAATCATATATGGTCACATTTGATAAACTGCTTTATCGTTTGATTCTTTTAATATTGGCAATAGAATCAGCTTTGGCTAGCAAAATTTTTATTTATTTATTTTTTTTGCTAAAATACAGTCGCGCTCTCTTTCTATATACTATATACACACACACACACACACAGTACTATGATGATATTGAAATAAGTTGCAAAAAAGTGTTGTTGTACTATAACAGAGATATAACTCTTTTCTTATAAAAATTAACCTGATACATATTTGTGTATTTCTTTATTGTATTTAAGTGTTTTAACAAATGTTTCAAACAGATTAAAGTGCAAAAGAATTATAAAGAACAGTAGGTAATACTTGTTGCCTAATGGCTGCACTTGTTACATTAGTTGTTAACGTTAGTTAAAAAATACAACTGAGCTTTCTTAGATCCATTAAATAATACAGTCACAGCTTTTGAGTAATAAAAAATTATTCACTGTATTTTGAAGTGCCCACGATAACAATATCATGCATGTTCATTATTGTAATATATTATATATCGGCACATTCTTAATTAAATGATAGATATCACAGGAAGTGTTATATCTCGACACAGACTCTCTAGTGGGGTTTGAGGGCAGAGGACAACAATAGTCATTTAAAGAGTTGTGATGGAAAAAATATTGGTATATACATCATAGCCCCTCTTTTAGCTCTGTCTGTTATTGACCTTTGCCTATTATTGACCTTTTATTTTCATCTAGGGGTAAATGTACCAGATCATGCCATGACATTTCGAAGTCTGTGTAATCTCCTTCAGGATTCTGTCACACCATTTGTGGTTTCTGTTCATGCCAAAGAATGTGCAGGTGTGTATTTTTGGCATGTGAAACATTTCAGATTATATACATCTGTATCTGTGCAGAGTTTGCTCTTATGAAAATCTCAATGAATGATTGAATAGACAAGCTTTACTCTCTACCCCTCTCTGCAAAATAACCATATATGGAGCTTACAATGACTTATTAATGAGCCTCATCTGCATATAATTTGCATGTTTTCATTAAAATGTGATATAATCATGTTTTACAGTAATCCTGTAGTTCTCTATATAACACTTTTTGACAGCTGTGAAGCTCTTGATTCAGAAGGTTCTAGAGCAGCTGATGGGAAGAGGAGTGTCAGTGGATGAAGAACAGGAAGATGATACAGCTTTGCTTCAGAGGACACAGTGTACAATTAGTGCTCTATGTCAGTGGTACAAGACTGTTACCAAGGTAGGAGAAGACAAGAGAATATAAACTATGCTTACCTACAATAGAAAGGCTTGTTTATATTTTGAAACAATACATTTTGGGGTACTACTTTCTGAAAGGGGCTTTGTCCATGGTAATGTAAACTCCAGATGATACTCTTTGATTGTTTTTGTAAATTATATTCTTTTTAATGTAATTGTACTGTATGTAATTGAGGTTTTAAGTAGAATAAAATGCTTATTTCAGATTTAAAATCTTAAAGCGAACAACGTTTGGTAAGTTCTAGTAGAAATTTGAGAAGGACCCTGTGCTGTTATTTACTTAACCTTGGTATGCCAAGCTACTTTTAACAATCAGAATAATTGGTCTTTTGCAGAAATGCACCCAAGTTTCTCCACAAAGGAAAGCAAACTTGACAAATGATGACTTGCCTCAGAGTTTGCCTGTTGTTGTGATCTTCAAAGACTTTGAGGCATTCAACTCACAAGTTTTACAGGATTTTATCCTTATTTGCAGGTGGGATTTGTGTAGTAAAATGTGCAATAGTAGTATGTGAAGTGTGATAGAATAATATTGTTACAGTGCTTGCAAGGTGTTTTCTTTCTTCACACTCTTGCAAAATTCAAATTTCAAAATTCAGCTCCTACTCCTTATTTTATGGATTTGTTTTTTTTTTTGTAGATTATTTTTTTTACACACTGTCTACATAGACATTGCAATGTCACAAGTTAATTGCTTCCATTACAATCAGCAAAGCAGTTTTCAATGTAAGCGTTACAAAGCAGTTTCAGTTGATGGATGACCCATTTTCATTTTTGAAAAGCTGCACAGATTTTCCCTCTTTTCTTTTCTTTTTTCTTTTCTTTCGTTAGAAAGTTTATAGGTTGATTGTCAAGGCCATGGCAAATCTCTGAAGCATCATTTAAATAGAACCTAATACCTAAGATCACTCAATTTTAAGATAACTTTCTTTTGCATGCCTTGAAAGCAGTGGTATATCCTTTTTTTTTTTTTTTTTTTTGTAGGAAATGCTAATAATGTTGCATGCCTGAAATTGAAAAGTGGATGTAATCATGGTCTGAAAATTCTTAATCTTTTTTTTCTTATTATAATTATCTTATTAACAGCCGATACACTCAGGAGATTCCACTCGTCTTTATTTTTGGCATTGCCACGTCTCCCAGTGCTATCCAGCACAGGCTTCCCCACTCGGTGTCATCATTGCTCTGCATTGAGGTCTTTCATTCTCTCTCATGTACTCAGCATTTAGCCTCTGTTTTTGACAAGGTAAATAACCTTTGCGATTTGTAATGCAAGTTAATGTCAACAATTTTATTCCGTATGTTCTTCTGATGTCATTGTTTGTTTTTCATAGCTCATTCTGAACTCTCAGTTCCCATTCAAGCTCAGCAGTAGGGTGATACAGGTGCTGGTTGGCATCTTCCTCTACCATGACTTCTCTGTTCAGAATTTTGTTAAGGGCCTACAGGTGAGCTGACAAGTTTGTTTTTTCAGATGGCCTTTCATCGTGGCATGTGTAATATTTGTTTGTTGCTTTGGAATGTTATTGAGAAACAAACATTGGTGACAGTGGTGCTTAGGGCTGTGCGATATGTCAAACGCGATGATCATGCACATCTCGTCAGCAAAGCCGGTTCCGTGATTAGTCGTAAATCTCCATCACCTGCTTTCAAATGGAGCGGCATTTAATACACACAAGCTACGTAATATCGCGTTCATTATCGCAGATGAATCGCCTTCGATTATGAACGTGATATTGTGTAGCTTGTCAGTGAACTACGGCTCTGTGTATTAAATGCTGCTCCATTTTAAAGCAGGTGATGGAGATTTACCGCTAATCACGGAACCGGCTTTACTGACGAGATGCGCATGATCATCGTGTTTGATATATCGCATAGCCCTAGTGGTGCTACTTATTTGGCTTTTTTGCTTTCTGCTAGTGAAGCATACCTTTTTCATTATTGAAACTGAAAGAAGCCAAAACTTACATTTTGAAAGTTTCGTCTTCAGTTAATATATGTGAGCATTATAAACGATTCCAAAGTCCCATCACTGCAGTAAATTTCAGGAACAAATAGACACATGGCAGTTGTATCACTTCATCTACATGAGACATTTGTGCTTGGATACAGATGATTGAAACTCAATTTTGGATTTAAAATATGGCTTTTATGTAATTCAGTTTTTCCACTAATAATTACTACCAAGTTTTCAAAACTTCTGCAAGCATAAAAAATGATGTAGTCATGTGACCTCAATAATAATGTACTTTGAGTGTTACAAATTAATATTATGCTGTTTAAAACATAATTAATGTGAAGGTGGATGTGATGTGAGAATGTTTAAAGGAGACCTATTATGCTCCTTTTTACAATATGCAATATAAGTCTCAGGTGTCCCCAGAATGTGTCTGTGAAGTTTCAGCTCAAAATACCCCACAGATCATTTATTATATAATTTTGAAAACGTCTATTTTGAGTGGAAGCAGAAACACGCTGTTTTCGTGCGTGTCTCTTTAAATGCAAATGAGCTACTGCACCCTGCCCCTTTTTCCAGAATAGGGCTGTGCCTTTAAAGCTTGTACCTCAGATATTCTGCTAGAAACATCTGTTTGGTTTTTATTGTCATGTCTATCGTGCTGAAATCATGTGTTTTAATCCAAATTAGTTTAAACTTCTTATATACAGCGCACAGAAAGCGGTTGTCACACGGCATGGGAGTACTAAACAAAGTTCTCTTTCATGTCTTATTGCACTTAAACTGTCAAATACACGTTTGTTACAAAAGTTACAAGTTACAAAAACAGTCGGTTATGTCTGTGAAGGTAAACAGTTGGGAAAGAAATCACGTTTATTAGATATGTGTGGCAGCAGCAATATACAGTAAATTAATCAATAAATCCACTGCTCTGTTGTCTCCTCTGAGGCTGGGACTCTAAATAGTGTTCTGTGCTCATCAGTGCAGCCAAAGACAGAACAGTTAGCATGCTTTACTAGAACTTTCGCCATGGATTTAGAAATGGTACACCGTTGTTGCTTGCGAAAACAGAATGGTGGCACCATGGGTGAAAACTTGCAGATTAAGGGGCGGTAATATCATAATAAGATCCCCATTCTACATCACGGGGAGAGCGAAATCTGAGCGGCTCATTTTTTCACAAGCTTGCAGAGAAAGGCTTACCAAAACAATTTACTGGGTTCTTTTTTTTTTTTTTTTTTTTTTCATGTTTTTTTGGGTTGGTAGATGCATCAGGGACCCAATTATAGCACTTAAACACAGAACAAGTCAGATTTTCATGATATGCCACCTTTAAGGAATATGGATATTTTGCCAGCACTCGAATGAAACCCTTTTTCTTACAGTTCTCCATGTTGGAGCACTTTAATAGCCAGCCTCTCAGCGTGCTTTGCTGCCAAAAACAAGAGGCCTTGCTTTCTGCCAAGACATTGAGCAAACAAAACATTGAACGAATCCGCCATCTACCCTCGTTCATGAGGTATACACATCAATGTTCACTCCAGTAAAGGGATTCAGTAACAGTTCTGTAGCTACACACTTAAGTGAACGTATGTCTTTGTAGGTATGTGGAGACTCAGGAGCCCCAGGAACAGGTGCAACTCCTTACCAATGATGAACATGTCAAGGTAACATTATTATTCCACAATAGTCCATGTAATTGACTAAAATATCACAAATCTAAAACACTATTTTTGCTATTCCTCTTACAAATTCTGTCCAGTATTGGCTCAGACAAGCATACTAATCATAGGCAGTTCTTTGTAATGTAGCTTTGGGATAACTGGTTAACTTTAAGGAATGTTAATGGCTAAGTTTGAATGTCTCGTTTAGTGCTGGGCGGTATACCGGTTCATACCGAATACCGGTGTTTATTTTTCTTATGATATGAATTTTTAAAATACTGCAATACATTTAAATACAATGTCATTTAAATAACGTTCGGAACGCGACACTGTTTGAGAGTGGTCTCTTTTCACTATTGCATTGTGGGGAGGACACAGCTGTATGTGTTACTAAGCGTGAAAGTTCTGAAGCTGTAGAACGTGATGACACAGAAGAACTCATCCACCACCCGCTGCCATCAGCTCCCGCGTCTCACACACACGAGCGCGACTTTAGCACTATATTTAGCAACTTTCAGACCCTTTTAGTGGCTTTTTTCCATAGAATATACAAACTGATAAACCTAGCGACTTTTTTGGATAAACCTTAGCTATGGTTCAGTTGGAAGATCTCACCAGTGCTGCCCAGCGAGCGCGAGATCTGACTCTCCCGGCACAGTGTCATCTCTCTCTTCGTCTGTTCTGCAGTGAGCGGCAGAGAAGCACCGCATTCAGCTGGCCGTACCGCAGCAGACTCGTCAGTAAATGAGTACAAAACAGCGTTTGCAAGCACCTGCCGCTAACTGACTGTTTGGAATTATAAATATGAGCATAGCTCATCTGTTAATACTATGCACTTTTTTGTTTGTTTTTTTTTTTTTTTTAATTATTTTGTTACTCAGGCGCAGGCAGTGCGCTGCATGAGACAAAAAAGTAATATAGCCAAAACCACCGCATAGCCGTTCTTTAGTGTAACGTTAGATGCATGTTGATTTTATCAGATGATGTCGCGAATATAAATGAGAGTGACTTCTTGTTAACGTATTAATGGGTCGTGTTTAGTCACTATATAGTGGGGAATTTTTCTACAATATTCGCTCATCATGACAGTAAAATAGGACATTCTAAGTCAATCTACTGCAGTTTTTCCTCTCTCAATCAGTAGAAAAGGTGGTTAACACCTGGTCATGCATGAAAAAATTAAATAAAGTCATATACCATGAAACCGGTCTAATTTTGAAAAATACCGGGATATAAATTTTTGGTCATACCGCCCAGCTCTAGTCTCGTTTAATGTAATGTGTCTATAGATGAGATCCAAGCAGTCAATATTTGTTGAATGTGTCTTTTAATATCATTTCTGTTACTGATACTCAGTTTTTAATCAAAAACAAAAATATAACATTGCAGCGATGAAACAATAAAGCGGCTTCTCTCTGCTGCACTGCTGCTTAAATCTTTTAAAAAGACAGTGGTGTTTATCTCTTTTTCTACATCTCACTGAAAAACTTGGAAGTACAAATTTAGCACATTTGTATAATCCCATTTATAATTAGTGGCTTTAGCTAAAAGAGCATGTTTTCTTTTTACTGCAAATTAGAATTGCCGTGGTAGTCAGCGTTATTGATTTTACAGTGTTCGGACATACACCGATTACATTTCTTGCACTGCCCCCGCCGTCAAAAGCAAAAGCAAAAGCACCTATTTGGCATTATTTTTGTGGTTAATATAAGTCAGTTTGTCTTATTGTTGTGATTTTTAATTGAACATAATAATAAACCACAAGCTAGGCATATGTTTTAAAGTAAGGGGAAAAGATCTTTCATTTGTTAGTGTTACAACACTGGTATATACAGAGACACTCACATGACATGCAGGAAAATGTATATTGTTGCCATGAATTTTTCATTCCCATGTTTGAATTAAATTGTGGCCATGAATTAGGAATTTTTTCCCTCATTTTATTAGGTCAAGTCACTATTATTTGTATAGCGCTTTTAACAATGCAAATTGTGTCAAAGCAGCTTTACATCAGCTTGATATAAAACTCGGTGGCTTTACATCAGCTTTACAGTATTTAGACGGGGAAATAATGTGTCGAAATAGTGTCATTCTCCGCTGGCCAGACAAAATCAGCAGTTTAAATCTAAGCTGCAGCAGAGTCAGATTGTGCAAAGGATTCATCTAGTTCCTGTGGTCTTGTCCCGATGGCCGTCTAGGAGACAGGGTCTTCATTGGGGATCAGTCTCTGGGGCTCATCTAGTTGTCCTGGTCTCCGCCGATGTTCAGGGCTGTAGAGGTCATCTCTAGGTGCTGATCCACCATCTGATCTGGATACGGACTGGATCCGGGTGGCTGCAGTGACCATCTGATCTGGATACAGTCTGGATCTGGGTGGCTACGGTGACCTCGGAATAAGAAAGAAACTGACTAATATTAGCGTAGATGCCATTCTTCTAACGATGTAACAAGTACATCGGGTGTTTTGGGAAGTGTACCCGGTTCCGTTTGACCTAATTAATGCAGCCTAACAATTCTTTAACGAATTTGAATTATAGAAATGCGATAGTGTATTATGTGTAAGTCAGGTTATATAGATGGGTCTTTAATCTAGATTTAAACTGACAGAGTGTGTCTGCTTCCCGAACAGTGTTAGGTAGATTGTTCCAGAGTTTGGGCGCTAAATAGGAAAACGATCTCCCGCCCGCAGTTGATTTTGATATTCTAGGTATTATCAAATGGCCAGAGTTTTGAGATCGCAGCGGACGTGAAGGACTGTAATGTGATAAGAGCTCACTCAAATACTGAGGTGCCAAACCATTCAGGGCCTTATAGGTAATATCTAGCAAGATCTTAAAATGTATACGATGTTTAATAGGGAGCTAGTGCAGTGTTGACAGAACCGGGTTAGTGTGGTCATACTTCCTGGTTCTAGTAAGAACTCTAGCTGCTGCATTTTGAACCAGCTGGAGTTTGTTTATTAAACGTGCAGAGCAACCACCCAATAAAGCATTACAATAATCTAGCCTCAAGGTCACGAACGCATGAATTAATGTTTCTGCATTTGACATTGAGAGCATAGGTCATAATTTAGATATACACTCACTGGCCACTTTATTAGGTACACCTTGCTAGTACCGGGTTGGACCCCCTTTTGCCTTCAGAACTGCCTTAATTCTTCGTGGCATAGATTCAACAAGGTGTTGGAAACATTCCTCTGAGATTTTGGTCCATATTGACATGATAGCATCACGCAGTTGCTGCAGATTTGTTGGCTGCACATCCATGATGCGAATCTCCTGTTCTACCACATCCCAAAGGTGCTCTATTTGATTGAGATCTAGTGACTGTGGAGGCCATTTGAGTAAAGTGAACTCATTGTCATGTTCAAGAAACCAGTCTGAGATGATTTGAGCTTTGTGACATGGTGCATTATCCTGCTGGAAGTAGCCATTAGAAGATGGGTACACTGTAGTCATAAAGGTATGGACATGGTTAGCAACAATACTCAGGTAGGCTGTGGCATTTAAACGATGCTCAATTGGTACTAAGGGGCCCAAAGTGTGCCAAGAAAATATCCCCCACACCATTACACCACCAGCCTGAACCGTTGAGACAAGGCAGGATGGATCCATGCTTTTATGTTCTTTATGCCAAATTCTGACCCTACCATCTGAATGTTGCAGCAGAAATCGAGACTCATCAGACCAGGCAACGTTTTTCCAATCTTCTGTTGTCCAATTTTGGTGAGCATGTGCGAATTGTAGCCTCCGTTTCCTGTTCTTAGCTGACAGGAGCAGCACCCGGTGTGGTCTTCTGCTGCTGTAGCCCATCTGCTTCAGGGTTCGACGTGTTGTGCATTCAGAGATGGTATTCTGCATACCTTGGTTGTAACGAGTGGTTATTTGAGTTACTGTTGCCTTTCTATCATCTCTTACCAGTCTGCCCATTCTCCTCTGACCTCTGATATCAACAAGGCATTTTTGTCCACACAACTGCCGCTCACTGGATATTTTCTCTTTTTCTGACCATTCTCTGTAAACCCTACAGATGGTTGTGCGTGAAAATCCCAGTAGATCAGCAGTTTTTGAAATACTCAGACCAGCCCGTCTGGCACCAACAACCATTCCACGTTCAAAGTCACTTAAATCCCCTCTCTTCCCCATTCCGATGCTCGGTTTGAACTTCAGGAAGTCGTCTTCACCACATGTAGATGCCTAAATGCATTGAGTTGCTGCCATGTGATTGACTGATTAGCAATTTGTGTTACCAAGCAATTGAACAGGTGTACCTAATAAAGTGGCCGGTGAATGTATTTTTAAGATGAAAAAAATGCAGTTTTACAAATACTAGAAACGTGTCTGTCAAAGGAAAGATTGCTATCAAAAAGTACGCCTAGGTTCCTAACCAATGACAAAAAATTGACAAAGCAGCCATCAAGTATTAGAGGTTATCTAGGTTATTACATGCAAAAGTTTTTGGTCCAATAATTAACCTTTTTTTTTTTCCTAAAATTTAGCAGTAAGAAATTGCTAGTCTTCCAGTTTTTGATATCATCTATACATTGTTAGTTTTGCAAATTGGTATGTTTCATTGGGTCGCGAAGAAATATAGAGCTGAGTATCATCAGCATAACAGAGAAAGCTAACACCATGTTTCCTAATGATATCTCCCAAGGGTAACATGTAAAGCATGAAAAATAAGGGGCGTAGTACTGAGCCTTGAGGTACTCCATACTGCAGTTTGTGATTGGTATGATACTTCTTCATTTACTGCCACGAATTGATGGCGGTCCGATAAGTACGATTTGAACCATGCCAATGCACTTCCACTAATGCCAACATAATTTTCTAGTCTATTTAAAAGAATGTTGTGGTCGACAGTGTCAAACGTGGCGCTAAGGTCCAGTAGCACTAATAGAGAGATACAACCATGGTCAGATGATAAGAGCAGGTCATTTGTAACTCTAATGAGAGCAGTCTCAGTACTATGATATGGTCTAAAACCTGACTGGAAATCCTCACATATAGCATTTTTCTCTAAGAAGGGACATAGTTATGAGGATACTACCTTTTCTAATATCTTTGACATAAAAGGGAGATTCGAGATCGGTCTGTAATTAATTAATACTTTGGGGTCAAGTTGTGTTTTTTTTTAATGAGAGGCTTAATAACAGCCAGTTTGAAGGTTCTTGGGACATATCCTAATGACAATGATGAGTTAATGATATTCAGAAGAGGATCTATTACTTCTGGAAGCACCTCCTTTAGGAGCTTAGATGGAACAGGGTCTAACATACAGGTTGTTGGTTTAGATGATTTAACAAGTTTATACAATTCTTCATTTCCAGTAGAAGAGAATGAGTGGAATTGTTCCTCAGGGGATCTATAGTGTACTGTCTGATGCGATACTGAGGCTGACAGCTGCATGGTTACAATTTTATCTCTTAATATTTTTGATCTTGGAAGTAAAGTAGTTCATAAAGTCATTACTACTGTGCTGCTGGGTAATGTCTGCACCTGCTGATGTTATGTTTTTTGTTAATTTAGCCACTGTATTGAATAAATAGTTGGGTTGTGTTTGTTTTCTTTTAAAAGAGATGTAAAGTAAGCAGATCTAGCAGTTTTTAAGGCTTTCCTGTAGGAGAGAGTATTTTCCCGGCAAGCAATACAAAATACCTCTAATTTTGTTTTTCTCCAGCTGCGCTACATTTTCCGGGCTGCTCTCTTTAGGGCCCGAGTGTGCTCATTATACCATGGTGTTGGACTCTTTTCCTTAATCTTCCTTAAGCGTAAAGGAGCAACCGTATCTAAAGTGCTAGAAAAGAGAGAGTCCATAGTTTCTGTTACATCATCAAGTTGTTCTGAGCTATTGGATATGCTGAGGAACTGCGATAAGTCACGAAGATTATTTATAAAGCAGTCTTTTGTGGTCGAGGTGGCTCTACCATATTTGTAACAAGGAGTTGGCTTTACAGCTTTAGCTAAATGGAATATACACAAAACTAGATAACGAGCTGAGATATCATCGCTCTGCTGCAAAATTTCAACGCCACTGACATCAATTCCATGCGACAGTATTAAATCTAGAGTATGAGTAGGTCCTGACGTGTTGTTTAACACCAATAGAGTTTAGAATGTCTATAAATGCTGATCCCAATGAATCTTTTTCATTATCAACATGGATATTAAAATCACCAACAATTAGGACTTCATCTGCAGCCAGCACTAACTCGGATAGAAAATCAGCAAATTCTTTAAAGTCTGTATGGTGCCCTGGTGGCCTGTATACAGTAGCCAGCACAAACATCACATATCATTAACACCTGTTTCTTTGGATAACGTTATATGAAGCACCATTACTTCAAACGAATTATACTTGAAACCCGACCTCTGAGAAATACTGAAAATATTGCTATAAATTGTAGCAACACCTCCCCCTTTGCCTTTTAGACGTGGCTCATGTTTGTAACAGTAATCTTGGGGGGGTAGACTCGTTTAAAGTAATGTAATCATCTGGTTTTAGCCAGTTTCTGTCAAACAAAGCACATCTAGTTTATGGTCAGTGATCATATCATTTGCAAAAAGTGCTTTTGTAGAAAGGGATCTAATATTCAATAAGCCAAGCTTTATCATTTGTTTATCTGTATTATATCTGTTTTTTATTTGTTGAACATCAATTAAATTGTTACTCTTACTTTGGTTTGGACATTTTCTGTATTTTCTAGTTCGGGGAACAGACACAGTCTCTATAGTGTGAAATCTAGGTGAAAGAGTCTCTATGTGCTGAGAATTAACTGACTTCTGTGACGTGAGGCGGCTAGCAGATGGTCGGTTTAGCCAGTCTGTCTGCTTCCTGACCTGGGCCCCAGTTAGTCAAGTACGAACTCTAGGACTATGTGCCATATTTCTAGAGAGAAAAGTGGCACCACCCCAAGAGGGATGAAGACCATCTCTTTTCAACAGGTCAGGTCTGCCCCAAAAAGTCTTCCAATTGTCTATGAAACCTATGTTATTCTGTGGGCACCACTTAGACATCCAGCCATTGAGTGACAACAGTCTGCTATGAATCTCATCACGCCGGTAAGCAGGGAGGGGACCAGAGCATATTATAGTGTCTGACATCGTACTTGCAAGTTCACACACCTCTTTAACATTATTTTTAGTGATCTCCGACTGGCGAAGTCGAACATCATTAGCGCCGACGTGGATAACAGTCTTACTGAATTTACATCTAGCATTAGCCAGCACTTTTAAATTTGCCAAGATGTCAGGCGCTCTGGCTCACGGTAAACATTGAACTGCGGTGGCTGGTGTCTCTATTTTTACGTTCTGTACAATAGAATCGCCAATAACTAGAGCACTTTCATCAGGTTTCTCAGTGGGGAGAACCTGTTTGATGTTTTTATCAGAACAGAAGAGCGGTGTTTTGACCCGTGACTAGGCCGCCTCACAGTCACCCAGTTGCCCTGCTGCACAGGCTCTGTAACCGGGACATAACAATGTACAGGAGTCCCTGAGCTAGTCGCATCCAAAGCAGTATCTACAGCCCTCACATTCTTACTGTCCTCAACTAAAGTTTGGATACGGGTCTCTATTTCTGAAATCTTCTCTGTCAGCCTAACTATTTCCCTGCATTTATCACGTAAATCCCTCGCTGCTAACAGTGCGTTCACACCAGACGCGACTTGCGCGAATAAATCGCGGTATTCGCGCGTAGTTGGACGCTTGAACATTTTGAGTTTACTCATTTCATTTGCGCGTGAAATTCACTTTACAACAGACGCAAATTCGCGTCATGGGAGGGGCTTATATAGCTCTAAATTGAGTAAAGAGCGTTTTTTACAACGATTGTCCGACCTCCTCACTCACTTTCTTCCAAGCAAGGTCCTTTTTATTCTTGTTTCTATAAAAGTACAAAGATGTATCGTACAGCTCCGGGTATTCACATACAGCGATGATGATTTTGTCCCCCCATTGTTGTTTCGGATTTCTGCCTCCGCTCGCTACGTTGTAATCACGTCACTACTAGAGTAAGCTCCTGATTGGTTAACGCGGTGCGAATTTTCGCCAAAGTTCAGATTTTTCAACTCGCGCGAATCACGTGTTACATGCGTCAAACGCCCGAAACGCTCAATTCGCGCCGCAGGATGTCTATTCGCGTCTTTGCATTGACTTAACATGTAAATCACTCGCGCTTAACGCTTCATTCGCGTCTGGTGTGAACGCACCTTGACAGAGACAGATAAACTGTACATGTGGCAAGCGGTGCAGGTGACGATGCAAGGATCCATTACTCACCATTATTGTAGAGTAATTCTGACTCACCACAGTAGTTTGATGGATTCGTAAAAAAAGGAGCAACAGAGAAAAGAAACGGTGAGAGAAGCAGTAGAAAACGTGAACGGAATGCTAACGCGCTTGTGGTTTAGATTAAGAGATAAAGGTGGATGATGTCAAATTAGTCTTAAATCAGAAATATGGTGAGAATTACATTATACTTTAGCGATTTAAACAACAGAGTAAGATAGAGATTTCTTCAGATAAACAAAGCTACATGGAGCTACAAACAGCAGCATGGCAGGCAGGAACAGGAAGTGATCTCGACATGTTATCCCTAAGTTGGGGAACATAGGAGTTTAATGTTTAAAAGCATTACTAATCTTTTTTTGAATCCTATTTTGAATATGCACATTTATGATAAATGGCAAACCCAGTACTAAATCAAAGAGTTAACTGTTATTATTTTGAAAATAGACATGACCAGGTTGTGTAGAGATATAGACTAAGTCACACATGGCTCTCATTCATATTTATTGAAAGGGGAAGAAAAAACAGTTTGTGATTTATGTAGGAGTCTTTTGAGTACAAAACATATTTTAGTAGAATGTCCATTTTTAAATGATAATAGACAATGTTTTAATTCAGAAAATATATTAATGGACATTTTTAAAAAGGTTTCTCCCAAAATTTTTGAATTTTTAGTCATATAGTAAGTTAAAAGGCTGTTTATAATTGTTATTGCTGTTTTTGAATTTTATCTATCATGTTTTATTTTTATTTTTTTTGTATGTTGACTTTTATTTAAAACAAAATTGTTATATTATTGTAAACATTATATTGAAACAATATTGATTGAATTGTTTGAATGATGCAGTTGAATTGTTTTTGCCATAAATATAGCCATTGCTGTTGACATGGCATTACATCATAAATAAATACTAATCTATTTTTGTGATTTATATCTTTTCAGGAAGTATGTCAAAAATTACTTAAAAACCTCCATAAATACCACAAGAATTACTATCCCATTCTACAGTGTGTGCACTCTTTGACCTCATCACTGCCTAAGTTTCCTCTGGGAAAGCATGTAAGTACACCTATTGATTACCCCATTTTACATTGTCCTTGTTACATCCATTTATTGTAGTAATAACAGTAAATAATGCATTATATGCAACTAACCATAAACCAAACCTTAATCGTAACCCTAAAGAATGTGCATGGTTTTGAATTAATATTACTGGTAACACTTTATTTTAAAGCTGCAGTCCGTAACTTTTTTTGGTAAAAAATGATCCGAAATCAATATTTGAGCAAGTATACAACCAGCTAGTGTTCAAAACTGCCGCCTTACTTTACTCTGATTCACAATGGTTAACTTATAATAATGTTTTCCAATTTGAGTGGTACTGGTAGGAATTTGCGGGAAATTCGAGCACGCTGCCGTGTCATTATGTCAAGTATGTAAACATAAAGAAGTTGTCCCGGCTAATAGGCTATATGTGAGGATCCTGCAGGTGGCGGATTGTTTATAGCCTTTTCTCACAGTAGCTTGAATAATTAAACTTATCATTTTTATGGCGGATTGTAATCCATAAAATGAAATTAAATTATATTCCAGTTTTAAATGTGCTTCTGATTACAGATAGCCTGGAATTACACAAGATTTGTATTTTAAAGAGAAGCAGTTCGAAGGAAGAATAATTTGCTTTTTGGGAAAAAATAATTTCTTTATATGAAATTCGAATGGTATGGCAATTAGAGATTAGACTGTACAGAAATTGAAATCTGCACGCTAATACACACTGTATACACAGTTATGCAATGCTGATGTTGTTAACATTAACAATTTGAGAACAAAGTATAACAATAATAATAATTTGCATGATTTGATGTGATATGAGCTAAGTGATCGCTAGATTTAATCACCATTGGTTGTGCGATTTATTGTAGTGCTTTTTTTTTCCTCAGTTGGTCAGAACAAACATGGCAGACTAGTTCAGATGGCAATATCTGGTGAAAATTATTATTTGGATCATATATTCCAAGACGTAGGCTAGTACTGCAGCTTTAAGGTGTCCTTGTTACACATTACATGTACTTACTATTATAATAACAATAAATTATGCATAATTACATTCAAAAAATACTAAGACAAACCCTGTACATGTAGTTAATAATAATTATTATTATTATTATTATTATTATTATTATTACTCTGTATTTAAATTTATAATTGTGACAACCTTAAAATAAAGCATAACCAACCTTTTCAAAGCAAGGTCTTTTGTATATGTATTAAATAACAATCCCTTATAGTTAAGGCAATTGTAGCTTTTCTGTCTCTCATGGGGAAACCTAAAGAAACAAGCACAGCACAAAAACTCACTGAAGCTGATAGAAACATAGTGCTTTAAAACATTCAGGCACTTCATGGCCATTCTCAAATCAACTCCTGTGGCCTTATGGAGTAATAAAGTGTCCATTGGGTGTGATTTTTTTTTTTTTTTTTTTTTTTTTTTTTTTTTTTTTTTTTAAAGTGTCCCCTTAAGAATTTCACCAGAAGTAGTAAGTCATTTTGGTACAGCTGTTGGCTGGCTTTTTTTGTACTGCTTATTTGCATAAAGGTAAACTTTGTGTCACACTGCTGGAAACACACTGGCAGCAACATGATTGCATGATTTTCAGTGGAATGCTGATGACTACCGGGAATACAAGTGAAGGTGACTTGCTGGCGACAAGATGTAGGCATGACCAGTGACTTGAGAAAGTTGACACATGACACTTTTTTTTTTTTTAGTTTTGATCATTGATAGAGTTTTTTTTCCACTGTATTTACAATTAAATAAATGAATGGAGAGTGTTTAATGCTCAGCACATTTTGGGCCAATTTTACTAAAAGCTTGCAGCAGCGCAAACCGTCTTTTGGAGTTAAAATAGTACTGTCAGGTTTTACTAAAGACGCGCAGTGAAGAAGTAGCGCTGAAAAGGCGTGGACACTGTTATTTTTGAGCCTGACCTTATTGAATATGCATTTGTAGAAGTTTCCCTTTCAGACGCAAAATTTATGGGAGGAGAGTATTCTAATGAATCACGCATAGCTTTTTACTAAATTTTGCACTCGTCAAATTACTGGCATTTGTGCCATTATTTAACACCCCAAAAAGCATGTCTTAAACTATTTTGCGTTTGAAATGGCTACAATTATTGTTGTCAGGAGGAGGGACCGCAGGAAACAGAGAGCGCATGGTAGAATGAAGAGGATTTTTTCAACGTGTTAATTTATTTGGAATGCCAGAAGAACACGATGCGAACATATCGTTTGCCAAGCCATGTTATTTTTAATATGCTTCAGGAAATAAAAGACGACTGGAAACCCTCAATTAGGAGTCACGCAATGCCATGTCTATCAAAACTTCTTGCAAACCTTCATTTTTTTTGGTCTCTGGTTCTTTTCAACATACTGTGCCTTCTTTATTTCTATATTCTTTATTTGATAACTAAGCTAATTTACGCTGCACTTGGTATATGTATATGTAAATGAGATGTTGCGTCTGTCTTCTTTAATTTGCGCATCATTAGTAAATCACCTGCAGAAATTTTCCCTCCCATCGGCGCTGTTTAGGAATTGCGCTTTGTGTGTTAAATTGTGCTAATTTGTTTAGTAAAACTGGCCCTTTGTGCTTATAGATACGAGAACTGCATGTATCCTGCATTGAGAAGAATTTGTGGGAGACAGAGGAGTATGACTCAGCCTTGCAGCTTCTGCGGTAACTTAGTCTACTGTCTGGTCAGAAATAAATAAATTTCAATGTCACTCTTCACTCTTAGTTCATATTTCTTTTGCAGGATTCTAGCAAAAGATGAGCTTGTTGCAGCTCTACGGAAGTGTGTTGAAATTCTTAAATCTGCCAGCACCAAGAGAATGCAAAATGTTTTGCAACAATTGGACGATTTTATTGGCAGATTGGAAGCGCTGGATGGTAAGTCAGACGAAGTATGTGTACCAATTAGCTTTTTTCCCTGGAATTACCAGGGAAACATTTGGGATGCTGTTTTTTTTCTCTTAGCAAATTATTTACAAGTCACATCAAGAAATTTATCCAGAAAACATGTTTCCATGGTAGATGACACAAAAGATGCTTTTACATGTATGTGCACTGTATTATCAGCATATTCTCAACTCTAGTATATATGTGGCAACGTTAGTAAGCAGCTCAGCTTTTTCTTGCCAGCTGATGAACATTGAAAACATAGACAACTAATCAGAATCCATGCTGTTTAAAGCGGCAGACAACATATCTGCAGTGCATGCTTATAATAAACAGAACATATTTATTTGCATTATTATCGTTATAGTATTGAGTAGATATAAATCTTTCTTAAAATGATAGTGTTACAGTAAATTAGTTTTTGCCTCAAAGTTGGTGGGCATTCACCTGGGGAGCATGTTTTATATTTTCTGAATGTGATTTTTGCATGAATCTGTTTTCTGCATTATAGTGTAGAAAACAACTTGCGGTAAAGTTTTACTGTAATGACAGGGGATGCAATAATGCACTTATATTTTCTTTAGTTGATTAAAGATTGTAAAAATGGAATTTACCTTTTATGCTACAATTGGTTAATTTAGAATTTTTCATAATGTTCATAATTATTTCTTTTTTAATCATTGGGGAGAAAAAAAGTGCATTCAAAAATTCATGACTAGATGCAGAATAACCTTAGTAATGCACTGCTTTGCCTATCAGGTGTCTCTTCAGAAGATTCCTCTGGAAATGGCATCTCAGGAAAAATGGAATATCAGAGAACAGATCTCTTTCAGCTTCAAAAGGCATAGTATTTGTTGTCTTACTTAACTAATCTGGATTTTGTTTACCACAGATTTATTTATTTTAAATATTTTGAGAGTGTAGGGAGACCAATTCAGTTATGTCATTTGCTGTGCTTCATGGGAGTGGGTGGAGCTAAAGAGTGCTTTTGGTGTGTTTTGCTTGTTTTAGCTTTGTGATTAGTGGAATGTTTTGAACAGCGTCATGAGTAATGTAGTTTTTCACCCCAAATTCCTCAGTTAAAGATGATTATATTAATGTTGATATTGGTTTGCTTTTATCATTACTGTAGCACCTCTGGTTAAGTCTGGAATTCAGTGCATAACGTCTAGTGTTTTAAAATCTGATCAGTTTTTAAAAGTTATGTAGTGTATTCCAGTCTTTTAGAATCTAAAGATGCTGTTGTTTCTTTTCAAAGTTTTATTTTGCCATTGGAAAAGAATTATATTAATGATTATATAAGCAACCGCTATACCTAGTATTGTAAAACTTCAGAACTAGGCAGTGTTAATTTAGTATACTAGCAATTCAACTAGCTGGAACATATACTAACCAGAAATGCAACAGTAAGCAATAAGCCAGCAATGCCTAGTAGTGTTGGGCGATATACTCAATTGTCATGTCATCCTATCGTCAGCCTGTGAGATCGCCGGTACACGATATTATCGTGCTAATTTTTTAAATTTAATTACAGAAAACGAGCAAAGAACATTTACATTCCCAAATAACATCATCACTGACTTCAGTCTAGCACAAGTTTATGCACTTTAAAAAACAATCCCGTTATAATCAGTGACGCTATCTACACTGTATGATGGATAAATCTCTTATACATAAATCACACATACATCTGCACTTTGTTGTTTGATGAAAGAATTCACAAGAGAGCTGAATTCAATCAGCGAGCACGCACAATGAACAACAAAACTCTGCTGTTTCAGCGATGACTCATCTGAACGCCTCTGATTGGCCATTGCATTCATAAACTCAACGGAATCGTGCGTGATTGGTTATAATGTGCAACACTGTAAAAACGCAGAAAAAGAAATATGATTGAACAAATAAGCCTCAATATTAATTAGATGGTATACCAGCCCAATAATAATAATAATAATTGTCTTGCTATCGTCAGTGACATCAGCCACAGGCGATATCTCTGACTATCTTCGATACACGATACTATTGTCTATCGACACAACCCTAATGCCTAGCAAGATAACTTGCATTGTACATTTTACACGGGATGTGGCACAATGCGTCACAGTCACAGACAGTAAATAGATGCCTCTTTATTTCTGATGTACTCCAGATGATTGCGCTACGTTCACCAACAGGACAAATGGATTTGGAATGTTCACTTTGACACATCTAATGTAGACTGCCTCAAATGGCAACACATGGCATTGAAATTTTTATTACTCCTTGTTTAAGCTCTTGTTCTGTCCAGACTGGACTATTGCAATGCTCTCTTGGCAGGTCTTCCAGCCAGTTCTATCAAACCTTTACAATTAATCCAGAACGTGGCAGCAAGATTAATTTTTAATGAGCCAAAAAGAATGCACGTCACACCTCTGTTTATCAATTTACAATGGCTACCAATAGCTGCTCGCATTAAAATTCAAGGCATTAATGTTTGCCTTAAAAACCACCACTGGCTCTGCACCCCTTTACTTAAATTCATTATTTCAGACTTATGTGCCCTCTAGAAACTTGCGTTCTGCAAGTAAACGTCGCTTTATTGTGCCATCCCAAAGACGCACAAAATCACTTTCACTGACTTTTTCATTAACTTATCTCCTGGTGGAATGACCTGCCCAACTTAATCCGAGCAGCTGAGTCCTTAGCCATCTTCAAGAATCGGCTAAAAACACATCTCTTCCATCTTTATTTGACCCTCTAACTCTAGTACTCTCTATTCTAATTCTATTCTTAAAAAAAAAAGAAAAAAAAAAAGTCCCTTTTAGACTTGCACTCTATTCATTTACTGCTTGTTTTCTTAAAAACAAAAAAGGCCTCTAACACTAGCTTGCTCTATTCTTTTTTTATTCTGTTTTCTTTTTATTATAATTAAAAAAAACACCTTGCTACATGTACTGTGTTAAGCTAACTGAGACTTGTTATAGCACTTGCATATCATTGCTCTTTTGTTGATTTTGATTGCTTCCATTGTCCTCATTTGTAAGTCACTTTGGATAAAAGCGTCTGCTTAAATGACTAAATGTAAATGTAATATAGTAAGTACATGTAGTTAATATTACTCAACACTTAAATGTATAATTACACTGTAACAAGGACACCTTAAAATAAAGTGAAGCTGAATTCACTAGTATATGTACAGACTACTGAAATTGTGGTATTGTGACCACACTAAGTACTAGATTATAGGACCATACTATAAATGAAGTACTCTGGGTTCAGCTTTGGAAAAATAACATTGGTGGATGCAAAATTAACCATGGCCATGATTCTGTGTGTAGACTCTGCTTGAAAAAGAGTCCCGAAGAACAAAGAGAATGAATCCATTCCAAGTGCTTCAAAGTGAGGTGATAGAGTTTATTGACAGCCTTGTGAGGTGAGTAGACAACATTATGAACAAGGTGTGCTTAAGTACTTGCTTCTCTCACAAAATCCTTTATACAGTATAAGATTTCTGCGTCTCTCTTTAGAGAGTACTTGACTCCAGCAGAACTCCAGCCGCTCAGTGAAGTGTGCTACTACAGTTCCTCTGGGGTCCTGAGACAGCGACTCAATGTCACCCCACGAACATCCATTCAAGCTGCTCTCAGTCATCCTTTCTACTACTTGCAGGTAACTGACCACTCATTTTGACTAATCAGTTTATTCAGTTGAGGTATTCAAATAAAATTCAAAGAGACAGTGTATACAATTCTTCACCTTTTCATGAGCCAATATGTTGCATTGCAGAGCTTCCCAAACTCAAGCATAATAAAGCCAGCCAAAGCTGTTTTTGTGAATAGCTCCTTATGGATTTGATTTTTAGCTGATTAGACAAAAGTGTAAGGCTGAGGTAGATTCAACACTCATCACATTTCTGTGTGTATTGTAAAGACACATGCAGCCAGAACTGCTTTTCAGGGATGAAAAAGGCCCCGTTTACACTAGTGTGTTTTCATTTTAAAACGGCGTTTTAAAATGAAAACAATCCTCGTCTACACTAGCGTTTCCACTGCATTTCAGAAACGATCTCAGTCTACACTACACAACCTAAAACGTATGTCATGTGACCATTCATGCAGGTACAACCATAAATATTTATAGGTAGATTCCCTATTATTTGGATGGCAGAATGAGGCATCTACCTATTCATATCTATGGGCACAACAATGTGCATGATGTTATTGTTTACACAGTTGGCAAGGATACGTAGTGTGAATGTGAATGCGCCATCGTTTTCAAAAGTCCCCCCCCCCCCCCCCCCCCCCCCCCCCCCCCCCGGCTGTGTCTGCGCGTCTCTCTCTACAAAGAAATTACTTCAAAAACAGCGATTTTATCACCTCGTTGCTGGGGAATATAATGTAGTGATCTAGTATCTATCTTTTATTTTATTAATAAAAATCGCGGGGAAGCATTGGAAGTTTGTGTGTGTGTGCAGCACAATCTGCGATCTCTCTCTCTCTCTCTCTCTCTCTCTCTCTCTCTGTGTGTGTGTGTGCGAGCGAGTGATGCGTGTTGGTTAGTGTGCATCAATTAAAGCAGCACATTAATATAGAACGGTGATTAAACTGACTTGGAACTACCTGTGCATTAAACGGTTATACTGCATACCTGCCAGCCAATCAGAATCCAGTATTCAGACAGACCATGGAATAATTACACATATTCAATGTTTAAAACTTTGTTGTGATCCAGAGGTGATGTAGTGTAAGATTTTTTTGCAAATATTTAATCCTTTTAAAGGGGATCTTTTACTCACCCTTACGTGATTTCAAAACTTTTGTGTTACACAAAAGATATTTTGAAGAATGTTTAAAACCAAATAATGTTTGAGCTCACTGACATTTCTTCAAAATATTGTTACTGTAGCATTAACAACAGTGATTTAGCTTGTAATCTTGGTGCATGGCACCTGTTATATACAGGTGCATCTCAATAAATTAGAATGTCATGGAAAAGTTCATTTATTTCAGTAATTCAACTCAAATTGTAAAACTTGTGTATTAAATAATTTCAGTGCACACAGACTGAAGTAGTTTTATCTCAACAAATTAGAATATGGTGACATGCCAATCAGCTAATCAACTCAAAACACCTGCAAAGGTTTCCTGAGCCTTCAAAATGGTCTCTCAGTTTGGTTCACTAGGCTACACAATCATGGGGAAGACTGCTGATCTGACAGTTGTCCAGAAGACAATCATTGACACCCTTCACAAGGAGGGTAAGCCACAAACATTCATTGAGATGAGTGGAAGGAAAAAGTGTGGAAGAAAAAAGATGTGTAAGGAAAAAGTGTGGAAGAAAAAGATGCACAACCAACCGAGAGAACCGCAGCCTTATGAGGATTGTCAAGCAAATCGATTCAAGAATTTGGGTGAACTTTACAAGGAATGGACTGAGGCTGGGGTCAAGGCATCAAGAGCCCCCACCCTCAGACGTGTCAAGGAATTTGGCTACAATTGTTGTATTCCTCTTGTTAAGCCACTCCTGAACCACAGACAACGTCAGAGGCGTCTTACCTGGGCTAAGGAGAAGAAGAACTGGACTGCTGCCCAGTGGTCCAAAGTCCTCTTTTCAGATGGACACACAGTTGTTAAAGAAATTTTTGGAAACCAAGGTCCTAGAGTCTGGAGGAAGAGTGGAGAAGCTCATAGCCCAAGTTGCTTGAAGTCCAGTGTTTAGTTTCCACAGTCTGTGATGATTTGGTGTGCAGTGTCATTTGCTGATGTTGGTCCATTTGTGTTTTTTGAAAACCAAAGTCACTGCACCCGTTTACCAAGAAATTTTGGAGCACTTCATGCTTCCTTCTGCTGACCAGCTTTTTAAAGATGCTGATTTCATTTTCCAGCAGGATTTGGCACCTGCCCACACTGCCAAAAGCACCAAAAGTTGGTTAAATGACCATGGTGTTGGTGTGCTTGACTGGCCAGCAAACTCACCAGACCTGAACCCCATAGAGAATCTATGGGGTATTGTCAAGAGGAAAATGAGAAACAAGAGACCAAAAAATGCAGATGAGCTGAAGGCCACTGTCAAAGAAACCTGGGCTTCCATACCACCTCAGCAGTGCCACAAACTGATCACCTCCATGCCACGCCGAATTGAGGCAGTAATTAAAGCAAAAGGAGCCCCTACCAATTATTGAGTACATATACAGTAGATGAACATACTTTCCAGAAGGCCAACAATTCACTAAAAAGGTTTTTTTTTTTTTTTTTTTTTTAATTGGTCTTATGAAGTATTCTAATTTTTTGAGATAGTGAATTGGTGGGTTTTTGTTAAATGTGAGCCAAAATCACATCACAATTAAAAGAACCATAGACTTAAACTACTTCAGTCTGTGAATTTCAGACTGAACTTCAGCATTGAATTTATTTAATACACGAGTTTCATAATTTGAGTTGAATTACTGAAATGAACTTTTCCACGACATTCTAATTTATTGAGATGCACCTGTGTATATTTTTTTTATTTGGTCAGTGCTGCTATTTATCATGCAAAGGCTGTTAAACAATTTGTGATGTTTGTTCTCTTCCATAGCACCTTAAAATATAAAAGTCTTTGTAGAAATCAGTTGGGTCAGGTATTTTTGTGGTCTCTGTGACAGTTTGCCAGCCTCAGTTGCCCCAATGGAATGCATTTTTACACTGTACGAATTGCTCCCTGTTACCTATATAATGCACATTGTGCCATTCACTACATGGAAAATAGTAAATGTGTGAACAAGTGATCATTATCAGATGAAGCTTTAGCATCTTTTTGTAATGTAAGGGTCGAGACGCTTCAGATACTAGAGAGCATTTCACTGGGCGGAATACTGTCATCAGTTTCTGATCGATATTGAAGGTAGAGAGAGACTAAATTTGAACATGCATACCTTCTAAATGTGAATTGTGTCATTGTTTAGGGGCACATTAGCTTATAGATAACCTTAAGGCCAACATGCATACAGCTTTCAACCTTCAATTTTGATTTTACGAGGACTTGAAAACACAGATTGAGTGATGTCTTTGGAAGTCTGCCCAAATCGATGTATTATAGGGAAAGTTTACCCAAAAATAATAATTATTTACTCACCCTTGTTTATTTTCAAACCTGCATGACTGAATTTCTACTGTGGAACATGAAAGATCTTTTGAGATAAATTTTGTTTTTGTTTTTTTCTTTTTTTCTCCATGCAATGAAAGTATTGTTTGGTGTCCAACATTCCTCATATACAATATAATTACCTATTCTGTTTTTGCTGCAGAATGAAAGCCTGAAAACAGATACTGGCACAATCTCCAGTGCTGCACCAGACCTCTGCATTGTATACAAGCTTCATCTTGAGTGTGGAAGACTCATAAATCTCTATGACTGGCTTGAGGTATAAACATGCTAAATCAAAATCACATATAGAGGTGGGTTACCTTTTTCTAACAGTGTGGATTGAACCTAACATTTTCAGGCATTTGTAACTGTGATGTCAGCTGCTGAGGACCAAGATACTAATTCTGAGGAGGGTGGCAAATTTGACAGCCTTAAGCAGTATCCTTTTTGACATTTTTCTCATTCTGTTTTAGTAATGAAAAAGTTTCTTTAATTGTTAACTTCATTAAAAGTAGTTAGTGCATGTTTTAGAGGTAATGTTAAAGATAAAAGCTTGTGACTCATAAATGTACAAATTGTTAATTGTACACATTTACTTGCCTTTAAAGTTGTCTATAAAACTATATTTCTAATATGTATTGTTCTTAACATTGACAGCGCTCGTTTTATTCAGGCTGTTTCAGAGATGGAATTTCTTGGTTTTGTTAAATCAACAAAACAGAAGACTGACCATGTGGCAAGACTGACTTGGGGAGGTTGTTAAAGAAATGCAAAGCACTGTTTCCTGAGCACAAGAGACTGGCCTGGCATGCATGAAATTATGTATGTTGCACCACAACTGTATTTTGTACTGTCAGCTGTATTATACATGTTTCTATTACCTTTTTTTTTTTTTTTTTTTTTTTTTTTAATATTTGTTACCATTTTGGTTATTTGGAATAAAAATAATATACTGTTTTAATGTCTCTGTCAAATATTTTAATTCACTAGATCCGGGAAGTTTTTATTTTATCAAACCTTAGCTATAAGAGTTTAACATGGAAATTAGTTTAAAAGGTTTTTTTTTTTTTTTTTTCCATTTATATTACAATATTTAAGATAAGACAATATATTTTAATTCACAATTCAAAGAAATTAATGCATAATGAAATAAATGCATAATGATCCACACTCTTAGCAGTTGGTAATAGCAGACACCTTAAGTTTTGTCAAACACCACAGAAATTCGGAAATGGAGGGAGACTCTGGGAATATTGATATGCTCCCAGACAGGCTATAAAATAGTGTTGATTTGAGTTGATCATTTTATTCCTAAATACATTTTACATTAGGATAGAAAAGTGAGCAATTTGATTAGTACATGCTCAGAAATGATATTTTCATGTTAATGTGAAAATTCACATGCTCCAGCACTTAGAAGATGCAATTAAACCATATCACCCTAGAAAGCCATATTTTTTTATGAATACACTTAGCTATGGTGGCTAAAAATATCTGTACACCCCTGTAAAAATGGCAGCGTTTTGAGAATTAAAAAAGTAAAATCATGTCAGGTCTTTTCCCACCTGCAATGTAAAATTGAAATTGACCGGACATAAAATCTTAAGGGGGTTAAAAAAGAAAAAGAAAATAAAAACCTAATATTACTTGGCTGCACACCCATTTATAACAGGGCATGTTCTCTGTTTGGAATGAACATGTCACTTTTAAAATCTTACTGAAAGTAATTATAATTCTCTGGTAATCCTTTAAGTGAATTAAAAAATAAATAATAATACAAAAAAAAAAAAGTCAAGGTAGAAGAAATTGCTCAGTCAGACTCCAGATTATTAGAAAGTCTGGTTCCAAATCTCCATGATTTGGAATGATTTAATATGACCTCTGATGATGGGATGATTTGAAGAGGACGGACAGTACACTAAGGTGACTAGATATTGGAAATGTACACCAGGGACATTTAGTTAAGTAGTCAAAATATCATTTAAACCTCACCTGATCTGTGAATCAAAAAAAAAAAAAAATATATATATATATATATATATATATATATATATATATATATATATACAGGTGCTGGTCATATAATTAGAATATCATCAAAAAGTTGATTTATTTCACTAATTCCATTCAAAAAGTGAAACTTGTATATTATATTCATTCATTACACAGACTGATATATTTCAAATGTTTATTTCTTTTAATTTTGATGATTATAACTGACAACTAAGGAAAATCCCAAATTCAGTATCTCAGAAAATTAGAATATTGTGAAAAGGTTCAATATTGAAGACACCTGGTGCCACACTCTAATCAGCTAATTAACTCAAAACACCTGCAAAGGCCTTTAAATGGTCTCTCAGTCTAGTTCTGTAGGCTACACAATCATGGGGAAGACTGCTGACTTGACAGTTGTCCAAAAGACGACCATTGACACGTTGCACAAGGAGGGCAAGACACAAAAGGTCATTGCAAAAGAGGCTGGCTGTTCACAGAGCTCTGTGTCCAAGCACATTAATAGAGAGGCGAAGGGAAGGAAAAGATGTAGTAGAAAAAAGTGTACAAGCAATAGGGATAACCGCACCCTGGAGAGGATTGTGAAACAAAACCCATTCAAAAATGTGGGGGAGATTCACAAAGAGTGGACTGCAGCTGGAGTCAGTGCTTCAAGAACCACTAAGCACAGAAGTATGCAAGACATGGGTTTCAGCTGTCGCATTCCTTGTGTCAAGCCACTCTTGAACAACAGACAGCGTCAGAAGCGTCTCGCCTGGGCTAAAGACAAAAAGGACTGGACTGCTGCTGGGTGGTCCAAAGTTATGTTCTCTGATGAAAGTAAATTTTGCATTTCCTTTGGAAATCAGGGTCCCAGAGTCTGGAGGAAGAGAGGAGAGGCACACAATCCATGTTGCTTGAGGTCCAGTGTAAAGTTTCCACAGTCAGTGATGGTTTGGGGTGCCATGTCATCTGCTGGTGTTGGTCCATTGTGTTTTCTGAGGTCCAAGGTCAACCCAGCCGTATACCAGGAAGTTTTAGAGCACTTCATGCTACCTGCTGCTGACCAACTTTATGGAGATTCAGATTTCATTTTCCAACAGGACTTGGCACCTGCACACAGTGCCAAAGCAACCAGTCTCTGGTTTAAGGACCATGGTATCCCTGTTCTTAATTGGCCAGCAAACTCACCTGACTTTAACTCCATAGAAAATCTATGGGGTATTGTGAAGAGGAAGATGCGATATGCCAGACCCAACAATGCAGAAGAGCTGAAGGCCACTATCAGAGCAACCTGGCTTCTCATAACACCTGAGCAGTGCCACAGACTGATCAACTCCATGCCACGCCGCATTGCTGCAGTAATTCAGGCAAAAGGAGCCTCAACTAAGTATTGAGTGCTGTACATGCTCATACTTTTCATGTTCATACTTTTCAGTTGGCCAAGATTTCTAAAAATCCTTTCTTTGAATTGGTCTTAAGTAATATTCTAATTTTCTGAGATACTGAATTTGGGATTTTCCTTAGTTGTCAGTTATAATCATCAAAATAAAAAGAAATAAACATTTGAAATATATCAGTCTGTGTGTAATGAATGAATATAATATACAAGTTTCACTTTTTGAATGGAATTAGTGAAATAAATCAACTTTTTGATATTCTAATTATATGACCAGCACCTGTATATGTGTGTGTGTGTGTGTATATATATATATATATATATATATATATATATATTATTAATTTTTTTTAAATTTTTTTTTGTGTGTGTGTGTGTGTGTGTGTGTGTGTGTGTTTTGTGTTTCTATACTATTATAATTATTATGATTGTGGGTCAAGCGACGTCGAACTGCACATTTTCAAGGGCACCAAAACATCCCCGCCCCTTATGAACATGATTGGTTAGTTTGTTCATTGTCGGCACCGCATTGGAGGAAATAATCATAGCGTCAGGGTAACCGCCTCCGCTGTAGGAAGACTTCCGCACTGGTGAGGAAAACGTGTTTCCTGTTTTAAAACAGTTTTGTTCTTATTGAAGATAGCCGTTATTTAAATATGTGGCTTAGTAAGAAGTAAAATAATAAAAACTCTTTTCTAAGCGCATTAAATGTGTTAAACAGACGGAGTAATGTTGTCTTGTTTATTAGCATGTCGCAGTCTTCACTGCTTCTAGATTGATTCTAACATATACAGTCTTTATTATAAATCTCTCTACCAAGGAATGCGTGTCTTAACTTAAGTACAATTACATTGTTATTCACTGTTTTATCTAAGTGCTCAGAGCCAGGGCAGATAGGCGCTCTTGTTATATATAAATTTACGTTGCTGTATGATATTCTATATTTTCCAATTAAATCACAAATATTTTCGTAAATTGGAAAAGTCCTGCACACACTAACGTTATATACGTTTTACCTTTAACGCTTTAGTGTGCTAGTGTCAGTTATAGCATGAATCCGACCGTTTGTTGCAATGAAACTGTAGTTCAGAAGGTTAACCGCAAGGTGTTGCCCGAATATCATGAATCTGCTGTTGAGTCTCTAAATCCAGAGATTTTGGGTGGTAGTTGACAAATAATAATATTAATATGATATAATAATGTGAATGTCATGTGTTATTGCAGGACTACACTCTCTCTGCTCAAATGTTCTATAACAGGATATTTTTTTTTCTTCCTTGTGTATTGAAAATGTATCTTTGTACTGAGGCATTCAGAAGTGTTATCACATTGAAAATCTGGGATATTTTAATTTATTTAAAGTAAACAGGAATATTTTACAATAGTTATTTTAAACAGACAAGTAATTGAAAGACACTTGTGTTTTTCAGTTGTAGTTTTAACTGAAGGGAGATGGCAGCTACACAGAAACTGGCCTGTTTTCGGTTACCTCCTCTGCCTACCATAAAGGAGATTATCAAACTGTATAATCTGAGAGCAGAAAAACAGCTTTCTCAGAACTTCCTCCTAGACATGAGACTCACAGGTCAGTGCAACTGTTGTTCACTCCATTTCGAAATGTGTTAACAAGACTTCATAGATTTCAATAAAGTAGCACACTGTTTATGTAATGTGGGTATGAGATGTAAACAGCAATTTAAAAAAAAAAACTTATGGATTTCAGATAAGATTGTCCGGCAGGCGGGAAACCTGAAGGATGCGCATGTGTGTGAGGTGGGACCTGGACCTGGGGGCCTCACCAGGTCTATTCTGAAAGCTGGAGCAGCAGACTTATTAGTGGTGGAGAAGGACACACGCTTTATTCCAGGATTACAGGTTTACAAATAAATCCATGTAGGGTAAAGTCAGCTAAAATGGGCTGTCAGGTAAAATGGGCCAAATAAGGTTGTAGCATCATATATCTTTAAATTTTTACAGAAAATCACAATAACTGATCTTACATTGTTGCTTCAACACTTGTTAACATGTAACAATAATTTTTATTGGTCTGAGTTTTTTTTAAGGCGGGCAGGGCAGAATGTTACATGAAGCTGGTCAGAGAAATTGTAAGGTAATTGAGCCTGACATAGAAAATTTCATTAATCACTAATAAGGGTACTAAAGCAAAAAAGTTTACCAACAAGGCAAAGGTTTATGAACAATGTTTTGACATGCTCTTTCAAACAAAAAAGTTTAGTTTATAAAAGAAACTTTGATTTTTGTGAAAAAGGTCATTTTAGGTAGAAATGGCTGGTTAAGCTAAAATGGGCCACAATTTTCAGCTAAAATGGGCTGCATACACACACACACACACACACACACACACACACACACACACTCTTTTAGACAGAAGTTGAGGGTGAAAATAGGTTTATAGGCTTAGATATGTATCCATACAAAATCTTAACAGTCTTTTAAAAAAAATTGCACTGCAGACAGTATGGCAGGAGGACAAGCAAAGAAAGGAAACAGAGAGACAAGAAGAGAGAAGAGAAAGGGAAAGAAAGGAAGATGAATGGGCTGCATACACACACACACACACACACACACTTTTAGACAGAAATTGAGGGTGAAAATAGGTTTATAAACCTACTGTAGATATGTATCCATACAAAATCTTAACAGTCTTAAAAAAAAATACAAGCATACACATACATGCACACAAAAGACACCAATCCACAGAAACATACACCTATACAACATGATCAGTTCATTTTTAATTGCATTGTTTAATTAAATATTCATTCAACTTTCTATGTAATGAAATACATTTATGGTGTTGCTATGGCACACTAAAGACAATAGTGTCAATTTACTGTTAAAAATAAAATTATTTAAGATGAAATGACCTGTGTTTTTCTCTTTTTATATTGGCCCATTTTAACTGAATGTTGTGCCGTGGCTCAAGAAGGTACCTGCTGATACTTTAACTCTCATAATTTTAAAACTTTTGTACTTTTTCAAAAAATATAAATATATGTAAGAGACCCATGCTAATCTATAAGAATATCATTAGATCTCATGCATAGCTTATTTGATGGTATTATAAGTCATTTACCAAAACGTGGCCCATTTTAGCTGACTTCACCCTATTCTATAGAACCATAAATTGGCCATTTCAAATATTTGACTATTTTGAGATTATTGACATTGACCGATAGCTTCTAGACTGTCAAGTAAATGTTTATTCCACTTACTGTCATTTTCAAAATCTATAAACCGGCAAATCAATGAATACTGCACTTTTTCTGTTTTCAAATTATTTTTAGTTAATTTTAAAGGAATGTAGTGTAAAATAAGTGCTAACATTAAATTTGTGCTAACATTAACTTTCATTACATATAGTGGCGTCACTCTATCCATTGGCCAACCTGCTGTTAAATATTGGTATCGGCAGTGTTTAAAAAAAAAAAAGGGGAAAAAAATTGCTGAATACAATTTCACCTATATTAGACTCCCAGGTACTTTATAATGACACCTGTTTGTGTGGCTACAGCTACTTTACGCAAAAGCAAATGTTTTTACTAGTTACTAGTGCCTGATATCCAACAAACACTATAGGTCAAAAGTTTGGAATAATTAAAAGCAAGGCTGCAGTCTTTTAAATTAAAGATGCAGTTAAAAACTGTAATATTGCGAAATATTACAGTTTAAAAGAACTGTTTTTATTTTTATTTAAATATATTTTAAAATGTAATTTTAAAAACTAGATTAGCTGAAAATAGCTATTTTCATTTCTAATTTGTAATAATATTTCAAAATATTGTGAGCCTCGGTGACCATTTACCAAGATACGTCCTTCAAAAACATTTACAAAAAAAAAACACTTAAATTCTGAATTCTAATTTACTATGTGAAATTATTTGTATGAGCATAAAAAGATTTAACAATTGATACATAAACTGAACAAATTTCAAAGACATTTGACAAATGGAATGATGAGTACCTGAACAGAGCAGGGCTCAATTTCGAAAGTAGCAGTCAGTGTGTGGTGTGACCACCAGCTGCTTTTAGTACTACAGTGCATCTCATCTTAATGGATTGAGAAAGATTTGCCAATTCTTGCTGTGAGATGTTACTTCACTCTCTACCAAGGCACTTGTAAGTTCTCATATACTATATTTTTGTCAGAATTAGCTTTAACTTTATTTGACAAGTGTGGGTTTGGAGCTCTTGGTACATACATACATACATATAACCATGAGAACAGAAAGAACATCTAAATAAGACTAAAGAAAAAACAAAATAAATTATAATAATGTGGTATGAATCTGGAACAGAAGAATTATGTATTATGTGTGTGTTTTTCTGTTTCTAATTTTATATCATATAATTAGGCTGAGTAAGCATGTATATTGAAGTATTTGGGTCTTCTTTTGTTTGTTCAGCTCTTGTCTGAGGCTGCTCCTGGAAGAATGAGGATAGCACATGGAGATATTCTCACATACAGACTGGAAAGAGGGTTCCCAGCCCACATAGCCAAAACATGGGAAGATGGTAAACATAAGTGATCTCAAGCACAGTTCAATAAATAACTAGTACTTCGCCTTGGAGCAATTTATTGTATTGCACCCTCGACAAATACGAGCAAAACACACTGTGGAAAAATGTCTTTGCTGTTTGTCATTAGTACTTTGGATACTAGTGGATATTTTGATTAAAGTAAAGACTTATTTTTCTGAAAATAAATTTGTGACAGTTATTGGCACCTCTTAATTCAATACATTGTGCAACTTACCTTTGTCTAGATAACTTGGGACCAGTTACGCTTAGCAAACTGTAGGCACTTCAGCCTATATAGTGACCTTGTATTTATACTGCACTGAAAGTTATGTCTTACCACTTCCTGTAAGTTTTTCCAATCAATCAGGGGAACTTAGAAACATACCTTTTCTTAGATATTTACTCCTGAGAGTTTCTAGGGTTGCCAATAATTTTGAAACACATTTTTTAAGACAAAGAATATTTATTTATTTCACATTTATTTATTTTATTGGTTATATTTGACAGGGATGCCATTTTATGGAGAATGCTATATGTATATATTAAATATATTAAAATAATTTGTTGGGCAAGTCTAATTGAAAATGTTCTTATTTGAAATAATCAATCATCAGAGAAAATAAGCCTCTTGGTTTTTTTTTATTTTTTTATTTCCCCCTGAACATGTCCAAATGCTGCAGTATAACTTGTTGTTAATCTCCAAGTGATCGTTTCACACCTTTGTTCATGTCTTTGCATTGGCTGCCAGTTCTTCCTAGAATTCAGTTTAACACAATGTTCTTATTCGACACAGCTGCAAATGGCCTGGCCAAGCATTGCACCCAGAACACCCCAGACCTTTTAGATTGCTCCCCTGTTTAACACCTATTACAGCTACTGTCTTATTCCCACACAAACAAGCTTAAGACAACTTACCTGAATGTCTGCCATCCAGTATTCAGCCTTTTCTGGGTGATTAAGGGCCAGCTTAGCAAAGGTCAGCTGCCTGCTGCTGTTTGGCAGTAACATAATTTGTGTACTCTGTTGTTATATGAGAGGCCGTAAAGAACATGATAGGTTCTTTATGATTGTGTGTGTTTGTATTTCAGTACCCCCCAACCTGCACATCATTGGGAATCTGCCCTTTAGTGTGTCAACTCCTCTCATTATAAAGTGGCTGGAGCAGATGTCGAACAGAACTGGGTGCTTTATGTTTGGACGTACAAGGCTCACACTGACCTTCCAGAAAGAGGTGGCTGAAGTAAGTTGAATAGTAACCGTTATTCCTGCCTGGTATTATTCATTTGGAGGCAATGTTTTAAATAAGTATGGTCTACAAATTTAGTTGCTGTCCAACAGGGGTCTTGTTGCATGAAATCAATCGTAGACTAACTAGTACCACCTTATGTTCCTCATACTGTGAGGAAAACATTTTTCCTTTATCTTTTGAAATAAAAGTGCATTGTACTATGAAAACACACTGTAACTTTCTTAATGACCAATTATAATGACTTGACAAAGCCAACATACAGTACTGTTTTACAGATATTTAAATGTGCTATAATTCTTGTAAATGTATCTGTCTGTCTGTCCTTTGCAACTAACTATATCACCCTACCAACCAGCTACATCATGCTAGCAACGACTAGCCAGAAACACCTAGCATCATGTTAGAACATTTTGGCTGTATCTGAAATCTCATGCACACTGGAGTAGGAGCTTCTTTTGGAAAAAAACAAACAAAACAAAACAACAAAAACCATTTACAGATTGGGTTAATTGTCAAAGTACTTTGCATATAGTACAAATGCATGTAGAATGAATATAACATTCATCATGTTGTAATTGTCATGTGACCTGCCAGTGTCAGATACCTATATGTCACTTCACTGCCATTTCCGTGGCCTGATAGGATAGTAAAGTGTCGACTGCATGTGCACTTCAGAATGTTGCCAGAAGTAGTAGGTCATCCGGTTACTTTTTTCCTACTATTTTATGAATACTGTTAATTTGGATTTAGTGCTCTTTTTGACATGCTGTTTTTTGTCTTTTTTATATTTGCTTTATATAATATTAGGAAGATCAGGCCCTTTCTTTCGGAATATGCAACACAACTCCTTGTTCAAGCTCTTGTTCTGTCCAGACTTGACTATTGCAATGCTCTCTTGGCAGGTCTTCCAGCCAATTCAATCAAACCTCTACACTCAATCCAAAATGCCGCTGCAAGATTAATCTTTAATGAGCCGAAAAGAACGCATGTCACACCTCTGTTCATCAATTTCCACTGGCTACCAATATCGGCTCGCATAAAATTCAAGGCATTAATGTTTGCATACAAAACCACCTTTGGCTCTGCACCCCTTTACCTAAATTCAGTACTTCAGACCTATGTGCCCTCTAGAAGCTTGCGTTCTGCAAGTGAACGCCGCATTATTGTGCCTTCCCAAAGAGGCACAAAATCACTTTCTCTGACTTTTTCATTAACTGTTCCCATCTGGTGGAATGACCTGCCCAACTCAATCCGAGCAGCTGAATCCTTAGCCATCTTCAAGAAACGGCTAAAAACCCATCTCTTCCATCTTTATTTGACCCTCTAACTCTAGTATTCTCTTTTCTAATTTTATTTTATCTATCTCCTTTCTTTTTATTAAAAAAACAAAACAAAACACACACACACACACACACACGCACACACTTGACCCTCTATCAATTGCATATTTATTCTCTAACTGCTAGCTTTTCTTAAAAAACTAAAACACTAGCTTTGTTTTCTATATTCTATCTACTTGTAAAAAAAAAACAAAAACAAAAAAAAAACCTTGCTACGTGTACTGCGTTAGGCTAACTGAGACTTGTCATATCGCTTGCATGTTGTTGCTCTTTTGTTGGTTTTGATTGTGTCACTTTGGATAAAAGCGTCTGCTAAATGACTAAATGTAAATGTAAATATATAGTTAGGAAGTATGTATATTTTGATGAAACAACACGCTAGAACATGTTAGCAACATATTAGAAAGTTATAACCTTATACAAACTTGTAGCAATGTGCTAAAAGATGTTAGCATTGTCTAAACACACCCTAGTGCATACCACAACAATGCCTATTGACAAGTACTTCTGAATGTCTTTTTTTTTTGGTCTTGATTTGAGGTTTATTTTTAACAGAGATCTTGATCATTTCTGTTTGATCTTAAGTTTCTGCTCTTTCTCTTTATTTATTTTTTATTTTTTTGGAAGGCTGTCTCAATGAAATTTAGGCTTTTCAAGTTTGCAACAAAGCAATGTTGTTCATTTCACATGCAAAGAGGACATTTACACAGAACTCCTAAAGGCACAGCACGAGTAAAAATTGTCATTTTATATTTATGTTGTTGTCACGCAGCTTGAAATTGGCATGAAACATGCACACTTTCAGGCTCTCTCTCAAGCCACCATATTAAATCCCACGCCAAATAAGACAACTCAAATCTACTAGAAGTTTTTCAACAGCATGGAGCTTGATTCTCTAAAGTTGGAATGCTCTAAAGCAGCAAGATTCAGCACCAATCAAATTTTTTTCAGTCCTTCATAATGTGACAAGGCCTGCAAACCAGAATTAACAGCCTCTAAATCTCAAATATGCATTTTCATCAAATATTTGATGTTGCACTCTATGCAAGAAATTATATTTTATATAAACAGTAACTGTAATAAGATCTTTCAAAAAGAAAAATTTACAGGAAAAATAAACGATATTAGATTAAACGAGTGAATATAGGCATTCCTTCTGAACATTCTGCTTCTGATCTGTTAACACTCAGATTTCACAGTGCTTTTTTCGGTTGTTATTTACGGTCTTGCAGCTTTACAACTGTGGACAAACAAGCTAAATTCAGATTATTTTATAGTATTTTTAGCAGTTTTGGCACACTGTAGCAAATACAAAATATTTGCATGCAAAGGGTAATATTAGGTAAAAAGTTAGAACTTTGCTAGTTTCTTTAAAAAAAGTACAGAAAGTACATCTAGAACAACATTAAGCTTAAGTATTTGAATGTTTTTTGTTTTGTTTTTTTTGGATGAGGAAGAAAAACAATCTTTGTCCCCTCTTTAATTTCTAGAGGTTAACAGCCAGCACAGGAAGCCGTCAGCGCAGCCGTCTGTCTGTCATGGCTCAGTATCTCTGCACTGTCAAAAACTGTTTCACCATCCCAGGATGTGCCTTTGTTCCAAAACCTAACGTAAGTCCCTTTCGTTTGCCATTTATGTTTCTGTATCTCTCTGTGTTTGACTGCTCATGTGGAAGGATGTGGGTGTTAGCTCATTAGAAGTGCACAGAGTCAATGTTGTCTTAGATATGGAATCAGAGATGGCGACGCTTAGTGTGTAATGATGCCCACAGGGCATTTGGTACACTGTTCTTTTGTACAGTAGAACAAATAAGAGCCCCATTTGAAAATTTTAGCCTTGCTTCTTTACTCCACTGGATTTTTGCGTTTTGGGGAATGCCAGGGGTTTATGGATAAGAGGGTCCTATAAAAGAAAGTACCTTACACACGAAGTTCCCTTGTCTGTAAATATTTTATCCAGCCAGAGTGCTTTGGAATGAAGAAGAGAAGAAAGGAAAGTGGGACGAATTGCGCATTATCTTGGATTAAATGGCATGGATGATTATTTCATTGCACACCACGGCTTTTACACAACTGATGAAAGAAGTATGCTGCTTCATGAGGTTTCTCACAAGAAGTTACTGAAACATCTCAAGATAAAAATTGTACAAGAGTGATGATGCACTGTAGACATACCCCTGAGAAAAAGCTTAATTGTACTCTTTGAAAAAACATAGGCTAACACTTGCAAGATATCTGTGGGATAAGTACTGACAGGACCTTTCTCCATCCTATGCATTCCTTCCAGTTTTACTTTTTTTTTCTTTTTTTTTTTTTCCAAACTGTGCTGTTGGAAGACAAATTTTTGAGAAAATCAAATTTCTTGGTTGACTGAAATTTAATGAGGGGAATTCACCTTTAGACCTTTATCTGTATGATATTTAATCATCACTGGTGTTTGTCTTCAGGTGTCTGATGTCAGGAACACATTAATCTTGTGGAAAGGCAGAATAATAATCAGTGTTAAATGAGAAATAACTGCTTATGTTGTTCGCATTTTGAGTATGACTTAACATGCAGTTAATGTTCTAGTGACTAATTAAGATTCACCATTACTGTTTCTCTCAGCTTCAGCGTGTTGCTCTTCTCACACAGTTTGTGCTGTGGATATGAACAACATCAAATTGTGTGGCTTGTTGAGATCTAAAAAGGTCTTAAAAATTTAATAAAATGATTTATTATCAATTTTATTATATTTAATAAATAATAATAAAATAAAATTGGGCAAAAGTCAAACAGACTTGGACTGAAGAAAAGACCCGAGTCATATCTTGGGCCAGTGATCAACCACCATGCAGGACTATCTAGTGATGCCCTTATAACCACCCAGAAGACCCTAGCATCACTGTAGTCAGGTTTGTGCTGCCAAGCACCAATCACGTTTTCTTTGGAAAAAATTTAAAAAGTTTACACAGTTTTTTGGCCATTGGGACAGATAGATATGTATGTGTTATTTTATGCTTACATTAAAAGCAATGAATTCTCTTTGATATTAGTTCAAGATTTTATTACTGCAAATTTGCCTTTGCCAGTTTATTTGCTGTACAGAGCTGTGGTGGTATGAATGCCATCTGTGTTGAAGAGGCTTACTCTAGAGGACTGCTCACGTCTTTTGAAATCGGCATTAGTTGTGTGTGTGTCATCTTTGAGTTGGCTGTGGAGTCTGCATACTGCTTTTAAAGTCAACCTGGAATCAAAATGATGTAGTTTCTCTAGGATTAACAATAAGAATGGTCTAGGTTTTAGGCAAGTTGATGGATCAGCAACTTGCCCTTTTGCGCCGATACTGCATTGCCACAGCAAATCTTATATTTGTTGATCATGTACATCTATTTTTATGTGTTGCAAATTCTTCTGATTTGTCAGATTGATAATGTTCAGTAAGTGGCTAACTTAGATGCAGTTTTCCCGAAACTGTAAATATGGCTTGTTGTGGTCTTGGAAGCATTATACTTTGTGTATGAATTTTTAGATTCATATTATAAGGTATTTAATTTTAACATTTTATATATAAACAATTTTTACTCTGTTTGTAATTCAAGTTACAGGGGCCTGTAGCATAAAGCCAGTTTAGCTGGCTAGTCAGGTGAGTTTTAGATTAGTTTGATTCGCCAATCGGCAAATTAGACTAATCGATAGTGAGCAAAGTGACACATCTCTGAACTAATTAAGTCACTCTCCAGATTCTCTTGATCCAAATTAAAGGTCACTTACCAGTAAAATAATTTGAATTTGAAAAAGAATCAACTCTAAAAGCATTTTTATTATAATTTGTTATATATATATATATATATATATATATATATATATATATATATATATATATATATATATATATATATATATATATATATATATATGTTTAATTATACCTTTGGTTCATTATATATTAGCAATTACAGTTTAACAATTATATATATACTGTATATACAGGTGCATCTCAATAAATTAGAATGTCATGGAAAAGTTCATTTATTTCAGTAATTCAACTCAAATTGTGAAACTCGTGTATTAAATAAATTCAATGCACACAGACTGAAGTAGTTTAAGTCTTTGGTTCTTTTAATTGTGATGATTTTGGCTCACATTTAACAAAAACCCACCAATTCACTATCTCAACAAATTAGAATATGGTGACATGCCAATCAGCTAATCAACTCAAAACACCTGCAAAGGTTTCCTGAGCCTTCAAAATGGTCTCTCAGTTTGGTTCACTAGGCTACACAATCATGGGGAAGACTGCTGAACTGACAGTTGTCCAGAAGACAATCATTGACACCCTTCACAAGGAGGATAAGCCACAAACATTCATTGCCAAAGAAGCTGGCTGTTCACAGAGTGCTGTATCCAAGCATGTTAGCAGAAAGTTGAGTGGAAGGAAAAAGTGTGGAAGAAAAAGATGCACAACCAACCGAGAGAACCGTAGCCTTATGAGGATTATCAAGCAAAATCGATTCAAGAATTTGGGTGAACTTCACAAGGAATGGACTGAGGCTGGGGTCAAGGCATCAAGAGCCACCACACACAGACGTGTCAAGGAATTTGGCTACAGTTGTCGTATTCCTCTTGTTAAGCCACTCCTGAGCCACAGACAACGTCTGAGGCATCTTACCTGGGCTAAGGAGAAGAAGAACTGGACTGTTGCCCAGTGGTCCAAAGTCCTCTTTTCAGATGAGAGCAAGTTTTGTATTTCAATTGGAAACCAAGGTCCTAGATTCTGGAGGAAAGGTGGAGAAGCTCATAGCCCAATTTGCTTGAAGTCCAGTGTTAAATTTCCACAGTCTGTGATGATTTGGGGTGCAATGTCATCTGCTGGTGTTGGTCCATTGTGTTTTTTGAAAACCAAAGTCACTGCACCCATTTTCTAAGAAATTTTGGAGCACTTCATGCTTCGTTCTGCTGACTAGCTTTAAAGATGCTGATTTCATTTTCCAGCAGGATTTGGCATCTGCCCACACTGCCAAAAGCACCAAAAGTTGGTTAAATGACCATGGTGTTTGTGTGCTTGACTGGCCAGCAAACTCACCAGACCTGAACCCCATAGAGAATCTATGGGGTATTGTCAAGAGGAAAATGAGAAACAAGAGACCAAAAAATGTAGATGAGCTGAAGGCCACTGTCAAAGAAACCTGAGCTTCCATACCACCTCAGCAGTGCCACAAACTGATCACCTCCATGCCACACCGAATTGAGGCAGTAATTAAAGCAAAAGGAGCCCCTACCAAGTACTGAGTACATATAAAGTAAATGAACATACTTTCCAGAAGGCCAACAATTCACTAAAAAAGTTTTTTTTTATTGGTCTTATGAAGTATTCTAATTTTTTGAGATAGTGAATTGGTGGGTTTTTTGTTAAATGTGAGCCAAAATCATCACAATTAAAAGAACCAAAGACTTAAACTACTTCAGTCTGTGTGCATTGAATTTATTTAATACACGAGTTTCACAATTTGACTTGAATTACTGAAATAAATGAACTTTTCCATGACATTCTAATTTATTGAGATGCACCTATAGATATGTAATATGGTGTAATATAAAAAAGACTCAATATATAAGGTTTAAAGTTAATTTGTAACTGTATGAGCCTAATTGGATTAGTTTGGTTTTGTCAAACGTGAAACCAATCCTGTAACCCGAAGTTTGTTTCATCCTGCTTCATGGTACAGGCCCCTATAGTCATATATAAATAGAAATATATATATTATATATATATATATATATATATTTATACATATATATGTTTATACATACAAATATATATTATTATTTATTTGTTTGTTTGTTTGTGCAGGATATAGTTTTACATGTATCTTCGTCATCCAATGCACAGTCCCAGTAAAACTATCACAAATAAGTATGTGTGAATTGGTCCAGAGATCACAGTACATAAACACTGTGCAAAGTTAATAGGGTTTATTGAAGGTTTAGAGAGAAGATGCATCTGGGAGTAAGTTGCCACACATGGTGTATAATACACAGCCTCCTGTTATGCTCTTGTCAAATTAACTGGATTAGAGAACTGAATATTGTGCAGCTGGTAATTAGCAGTAGCTCATTCATTGTATTTAGAGAACAGTACTGAATTGCTCTGCACTACATTCACACTATGGGTTGAATTATTAGATTTGCCACGTTTCATTTCCCTGCAGAACCCCTCTGTAAGGTCAGAGAGAATTAGCTGCAGCATTTCAGAACAGGACCGAGTTGTTCTATTTATAATCATGAGCATTAGCTGATATTGGCATGCCACTAGGGTGTTTTTTTTTATATGTGGCTTTTTTTTCTTAAATGTCTGGCAGTCTTGTGTGGACGCTGCAAGGCACCTTGTTCTGTCACATTGAGTGACTGTGGTTGTCCTTGAAGGCTTGTGTCCACGGTGATTGGTTGTGCATTGTATGTCCTCAGGCCCACGCTGCACTCGCTGGTCTCCTCTGTCACGGATCGCACTTGACACCCCCACCAGGTGCATTGCAAGGCTTTAACCCCAGCATTTGCCCACGCAGTGACTGCTACAGGAAATGTTAAATTGTGACATATTTGAACAAAAGTTCTAATTTCTAGCATGTTTGTCTTATTCAGCTGCAATACAATCAAATGAACTTGTGTCATCGCCCACATTGTGTCTCCTGTAAAATGCTGCTGTTAGACAGAATAATTGCATTCCTTAGAATGACTGAATGAATATAATTATCATCTCTTGATCATCAGATGCAAAAGTGGTTCAAGTACCCCCCCCCCCCCCCCCCCCCCCCCCCCACACGAGCGCGGGGATGGGCTGCCGTCCCTTGAGCTGACGCGTGTACGGAGGCAGACATGGAGCCAGCTGCTACTGCAGTGTCCTTCCCACACACAGAGGATAGAAAGTGCGAGTAAGAGGGAGACAGCTCGAGAATGAGCTCGTGACAGAGATTGATCTGTAGAGAGAGTGAAGCGTACCTCAAGCAGATGTTTGTCTGGATATTAAGAGTAATGGAAGCAATGGCACCTCCGTCCGTCACCCTCAGATCTCTGAGGAGATGATCCTACACAGATGCACATGAGGGTGGATAACATTTGAACATGAAAATGTGTAGAAAAAAAGTATAAAGAAGACATTAAAAATGAAAGTTTTGGACACATACTTTGAGGCCTTTGAGGATTTATAGTATATGATCGCTGCAGTTTTGTCTTTAACTGGAAAAGGCCGTATTTTTCAAATAAAAGACTTATCCAATAATCACGAAAGACTGGAAAAGTCATTCAATTAATTGGTCAAAAGGTGTAGGAACTCATTTCAATTCTTATAATGCTTCAGTTACTTTAACAACAATAAAAAAATGGAATACATGTCAGTTTATCCTATGAAATATTCCTGTTCCTTAAATTTTATAACAGAAATATTTCAACTATCATTTTTGAATGTTGCAGCAAATGGTTTTGGATCACACAGTGTTATAAAAATAATAATCTGAATATAATCCTGTAGAGACTTGCTATTCTGCAACAGGACTGTTCTGACATTATTTTCTTATTTCTTAAAAAAAAGAGAGAGAAAGAAAAAAGAAAAGCTTTTTTGAAATGATATCCTGGACATAAAAAGGTGTCATTTCAACTACCCATACATAGCAAGACCAGTCGCTTTTTTCTTTTATGTCCATTTTAAGGATCATTAAACTCTTTTTCTCCATTGACTTTAGCACCATGGGACCATCACAGAAAATGAAACCTCACAGAGTGAATAATGGGGTCAAATTTGGTATAAGTAGTGCTCCATTTTAATAAATGGGGTCAATTGAGGTATCAGGAGTAAAGAAAGGTTATTTCAATGTCTCAGAAAACCCGCAGCCTCAATATATTATGATTCCAGATCTAAAAATATCCCATTTTAATATTAAATGCTTTGGATTTTGACCAAAGCTGATTAGTAGTTTTCAATAAAGATTGTTGAGATTTTGCAAATATGTGGTTCTAAATCCACTGTAAGATTTGATTATTATCTGCTGTTATACTATTACAAGAGCACTATTTTTGGCCAAAGCTCCTCCCACATATTTATTTAATAATATTATTCTCCTCTGTGTGTGATGTTTGAGTGAAGTACATTAAGTCTTTTAAATTTAAAGAGAAATCAGTGCTGAAAGAACATTGAAAGAAATTTGGTGTAGAATTTACTTTTGAACTAATTTGACTTTGAAATTGCTAGTAAATTTCACAAATTACAAGTAACACATTCAATTAAATGTGAAATTTTGAAGTTGATAGACTGAAATAGTATTTTCTAAAACATACTCCAGTAATCTTTTATTTACACCTTTGAAAAAAAAAAATTGTTTTCTTGCAGGCTCTTTTATCTTTGCATTCTATACTGCCTGTCTCAGCAGTTCACAATGCACCAAACAAGAGCTGTATCATCATTCCATTGTGCTCACGGTACTAAGTGTGTCTACAGACCCAGGAGTGTTTCCAGCAGGGCAAGGTCAACCACAGTGTCTGACAATTATATTATATCTTCCACACTGCCTCTAAAAGAAAATAATAATAATGCTTGCAGTGAGGGGTGCAGACTGATTGATTCTCTATGGACTTGGCACGCCATTACTGCTGATGGAGTTTTGATGCCCAATGAAGTATAACACTTCAGTTTTAATCAGTTTAGCTGGTGTTACATGACCGAAATGCTTTACCTTCCATAAAGACATGTAATGCACTATTTTGCCATTGTGTAATGTAATATGGTAGTTGGGGGGTTCTTCTCATCACCATGCACAGTATGTAATGAGCCATAATAAGATAGCCTAAAAATTCACCTAAAAAACCAAGCCTACTTTGATGGCCAAAAATCTGCCATGGCTGTCTTACACTTAATGGACTATGACTTCGCACTATGATAAGTGCATACATCATAATGGATAGTAAGTCATTTAAGCACTGTATTTAAAATAGCCACATCAATGAAAATTGCTACTATTCTTAATAGTGTAATTCATATGGATAAGGCAAATACAAATACTACTTTGATGTATACAAATGTACTTTGTAATTTAAATGCATCATCCTTTGAAAAAATTAGGTAAAAGGTTTATACACACACACCTCTTATAATGATATTGACTTGCAGTACTTCTCTTTCAGTGATCTAGGAAATGAATGAATGCTGATTTTATTTATTCACTTTTAATGTTAACTAAGAATACAGTAAATGGAACTGATGAACAAATATGTTCCTTACAGCCTGTTCTACTCATATTTGCCATTTTGTGTTGTCCTCAAATGAACAATACAGCACAAATTAATTAAAATAAGACTTAGTTGTTTTTAAGAACATACTGCTTACACCAATTTTTATTAATAAAAATATAACTACTTGCACAAGCACACTGAGAGAACAGTACAGAAATATTTGAACAGTATCCTCTGCAAAATTAAGAAGGTGCAGAAGCATCCACCAAAACATAAGCTGGATTTATCCAATGAGAAATAATTAAATTGGCCACTGAACAAAAACGAGGGCCTGTTTGTTTTATCTGGATCATATGAAACTTTATATATATAGCGTGCTAATAAACAAGCTGCACCATAACAATTTATGAATAGTTTGACTTTATAATTACAAAACCTCTTCTGGTAATACTATCTACAGATAATCATCTTCATTTCAGTGTATTTTTTACCATGTTAAGCTAACAAAAAAATAAATTGCTTTCAAATGAGGTTACACAATTAAAGGTGTAAATGTTTGTCTTCTTATAAAGAAGATTTGCTGTGAACATGCTTGGGTGTTGAACAGTGCTCTTAGTAAATTAATAATGATAAAAGCAATCTTTGCAGAGCTTTTATGAATATGAAATCCCAAAGCACAGTTTAAAATCATCTCAGTCCTTTCAAGCCTGCCCTAGTGAACTTGAACTGCTTGTGATCCTAGAATTACTGTACTTTGGAATTTAATATTAGTTGATATTTTAGTTGATTAACTTCATATTTATAAATTATCTCCCAGTACAGATCTTTCGAAAACTTTAAATCATCTTGCATTTGGCAAACAGAACAGTACACCTGTACATACATTTGCAAAGTAGTCATGAGTTTGGCACATTCACAATTGTAACATTTCAGTGCATCGTTACTTTTTGGAGGGTAGGAGGAGTGCTTATTGCATTCGGTAATGGTGCATGGGCAGTCGTTATTGTCCAGGAGCTGGCATGGTCTGCTGAGGAGGGTGTAATCTGCCCTAGAGGGGCAGCACAAAACCTGGCTGTGCCCACGCAGCATGCCCGCCGCCGCCTGCAGGGGGCGAGCTGGGCCCAGCCATCTGCTCGCCTGTGGGAATCTGCTTGAGAGGAAGAATGCTCTGTGCTATCCATCACTGCCAAAGCTCTTTTTGCCAGAGCAGAACACCACTGAAATTGCATTCCTCCCTTCAGCAGCATAGAAACGCATGGCTGCGTCCAATGACAACACACACTTACTCGACTCTTGGCACAAGTTATATATGCAGGGGAGGGGGCATGCTTATGAGGGGGTGTTTGTGTGTACATGCATTGGCAAATTTGCACATGACATGCAACTGTTCTGGCTGTCAGAGGCAACATCCATTAGCGCTCAGGGAGAACGGGATGGCGAGCACTGAGGGAGTTAGAGTATGAAGTTTCTCTTACTTGAATGAACAGTAAAATCTCTATGGCCAGTATTTGTGACATGTTGTCTGTTTAACAGAGACAAAAATTGACTGAGTTTAAGTTCATATAAAATTGCATCAGTGGCAAGCAAGCAAATGGGAAATGCATTTAAAGGGATAGTTCACCCCAAAATGAACATTTTGTCATCATTTTTGGTTCCAAACTTGTGTGAACTTCTGCTGAACGCAAAAGAAGATATTTTGAAGAATGTTGGTAACCAAACAGTTCCTAACTTCATACGGGTTCCAAATCTGTAGGAGTTCAAACTCATAGAGGTTTGGAACAACCTGAGGGTGAGTAAATGATGACAAAGTGTTCATTTTTGGGTGAACTATCCTATGGGTGAAGGTGTGTGAGCAGCACCATAAATAAACACTTTAAATGTTTAACTGTTTCCCTTTTTTCAGCATGCCACAGATGATGGCCATGAATGACCTGAAATATTCCTTTAAGATGACGTAAAGAGCCGCTTGTAGGTGACAATCTGTCAGCAGATACACTGCTGATGCATTTAAAGATGAATGTGGCTGCTTATTCAAATTTGGGGGAAAAAAAAAGAAAGTAATTTGGCAAAGGACTACTTCCTGTGAGAGTGGACCCAAGCAGATTGCAGCCTTATCAGGTGCCACATGCTTCCATAAAAACGCTGCCAGTTACTGAAACTCAATCTCGTCTTTGTTGATGTTATGTCTGTTAAACAAAACTGCTACACGTACATTGTCTACTGATCATAATCTCAAGCTCGGAGGTGGTCAGCAGGGTACGGACCCTCCCATCTGAGAGAAGGGGTGTTGCAGAGGCTTGGTCTCTAGACACCGATCCTCTTCTGTTGGCTGGAGTGATTTATGACAGCCTCCAGCTCGTCACAGACAGGACCACCATCGTCTGAGTGTGCAGAGAGACACGACCCTAGACAATACATGTATTTGGGTGTAGAATCCCGTTTCCATGGCAGTGAGAGTAGCAGGATGAGTAAAAAGCACACATGCACACGATGAGTGTGTGCGTGATAGAGCAGCAAACAGCATGCCCTGAGCTCAAGGCAGCTTGCTTTTGTCTGCGGCAAAATGACAAAGTGTTGAACAGCACAACATTACATCGTCCATTTGACATAAGAAGGGGCAGTCTCCTCTCAGCCTTGATATGGATTTCCCATACATGCCTGACCCAGCAACCCCTATTCACTCTCTCCTCCTACTTCTCTCCAAACAGTTTCAGCGGTTTATGTTCTACAGCTCTTTAGGCACAGGCTATATGGCTACAATTCAGTCTACATCAGGCATTCCACTGCATTATGCACAGGCTCCAGAAAGCATGCTTAGGCAGAATATCAATCATCTTATCAGCTACCAAAATAAGACAAGAGATTTCATTAACACAACCATTACTCAAATAGAAAGAAAAGCAAAGAATCTCCCAAACAAGGGCTCTCCCATACTGTTGCCTCTTAGAGACATATTGCCATCTTACTTTAACAGAGGTTACCAAACGATTGTTAGCAGCAAAACAATTGCTTCTGAGTTCAGATCTTTGGGAAAAGGGGGGTGGGATTTGAAGTAGCAGAAACATTCCCTTGTTGTCAATCCGTTCCCAGAGGAACACTTAAATACGATTTACTAGGATGCTGGATATGTGCATTTATTTATCGTCTTGATCAGTCTTTCACACTGCTTTAGCTGCACTCGCCCCTCAGTATTCACGATCCATCTGTTCGTAGACGTCGCTTAAGGGAATACTTCCACCGTTTTGTGCTTGCTGATCTTAAAAAGGGGAGAGACGAAAACGATAACGGAAATGCTTCAAATTTGCAGTCCCTCTCGCCCTTCCATGTTGTAATCAAGAGAGCCAAGAAGTCGAGTGGCAGTGCATTGCACTTGTCTTGCTCCTGAACCACCGGTCCCCTATACGTAGTCCTGCAGGCTGTAGCCAGTCTTGTTATCCAGCGGTGAGAGAGAACAGTACTGGTGCTGGAGCTGGTCCTGTTGCTGCTGTTGCTGCAGCAGTTGCTGCTGCTGCTCCAAGAGGAGTTTGTCCGGAGGGAGAAGTATCAAATCCTGGGGGCCATGTCGCTTCCCCGAGCAGGACAGACAGAAAATGGAACCACCCACGAAAAGGAAACCAGACGAGATGAAGGCTACGTAGACGGCGCCGCCCGGCTCGAACTTGTTGCTTTCTGGCACGTTGGCGTCCAGGAAGCTGACAATAACCTCTTTTGTGTACCAGGAGGCAGGAACAAGGCAGAGAAAGCCAGAGGCCAGAAAGCAGGTGCCGGCGGCCATGGCAGCGTGACGTTTAGCACGTCGTCCCCCGCCCCAGCGAGTGCACTTTAAACCCAAAGAGGCCAAACACAATCCCAGCGCTGCCAGCACGCAGGAGAGCACCATAGTGGTGCGTGCCGTCTGCAGGTATGCGGGCAGTGCCAGTACAGAGTATTTTAGCGTACAGCTGAACATGCCTGTGCTGTACCAGGTGCAGTCCATCCACAGCCCCTGCATCTGCGAGATGGCGGTGATGATGTTGGAACCGACATCCGCGCTCACCTTCCAGTTAGGCAGTAACGTAGCCACCGTGGCACCTAGGATGCCTAGCAATGCCAGCACGAAGGCGAAGATCTGCGTGCCCGTGGACGCCATCCTGCCGCGTTCCTGAACTCCGCCAACATTCACACGAGCTTGCCTAGTCCCCTCTCCTTGGGCTGCAACTGCGACGGCAGAGACTCCTCAGCACCGCCGCCTGCCTGAGGAAATAAGTGAGAGAATTAAACGAGTGTCCTCCTCCTCCCCCAGCGCACTGGGAACAAAGAGAAGTGTGCCCACAGGATGATGAGGAAGCAGGTTCCTAACTGTGATTTTACTGCTGCCGTGCCTTTCCTGTTCATACCTCATACCCGCATCTCTACTGGAGAACTGAGTTATTAGTGATAGAGTGATAGAACATGCACGCATTGTTGCCATGTTTGATAACTAGAGTCTAATTCTGTTTTCCATTCGGTCAGGTAAAGGAAATAAAGTATCGTTTCAGACACGCAAGCACACAACTTGTCAGCACGTTTTCTTTTTCTTTTGTTTTTACCAAGGCAATAACAGAAATCTCTTCGGTTATGACTCATAGTGGAGGCTGAACGGTTTATTTGTAACACGGAGCGGAATGCAGAAATCCTTACCTCGGCTGGTGCAGAGCGAGCTATGACGCGTCAGGTTTCCGAGCACACACATATACACACGTACACACACTGCTAAACACATAAACGGAGTATAAACGCCCTTAGTTGTGTCGTTGGCGATCCGTTCATGTCATCCGTGTCTTCAGCAGCAGCGGTTTATTAGAGGACATCAGTGATGGAGCGACGATGCTGTTTGCAAAGCTTGCACGAATGACGGTCTACGTCACGCAGCAGTGATCTCTCAACTTCACGCGCATGAAAGTCTCTGTTGTTTGCTCCATATGCTCTCACAGCGATTTCAGACCTGTCTGTGATCTAATGTCCCTAAGCTTTCTGATTCGATTGAACGTCGATTTTGAATGCTTTCGTTAATCCTGTTTTTTTTTCTCTCTATCAGAGAAATACGCGGAAAAAAAATACACTACAGCTGCTCAATAAAATTGTGGCAAAAGATTACAAGCAATATTATTAAATTTATTAACTACTATTGAGAATTGAGATAGAATTAAATCAAATGAGCTCCTTAAAAATTAGCCATTCAAAATAAGTAGATGCGAATAGCACACAAAAAATAAGTAAAATTTAAACAAAAATGTTTTCATTGGAGCACTATGCTAATGAATACTACTTAAAATAATTGTTTTGATTTAATACAAAAATAGTATTATTATTTTTAATAAGTGGATTAATTAAAATAATTTTAATATTTTCAGGTATGAATAACAGACACAGGCATTAAAGATTAATTACAAGCTGCTTTATTGCCAACAAGTTACAATAGCATCTATTAGCATTCTCAGACAGAATGAACATTCAGTAATCTCTCAACAGAACCAACTGTTATCCACAATTACTTATATAAATTCAAGTCTGCAAAACAAAGTCTCTTTTTAGGTACAAATTGTTTAAAATACACAATCCTGGTACTTTTTTTGGCATTTCTCTCTTTCTAGGCACAAAATGTTCAAATATATGAGGTATTTGTTTGGCAACATGGAACCACAGAACAGATAAAACCATCTTATTTTAAGACAGCAGTTTAGACCTGAGTGACTGGACTCTGTTTGAAGCATTCAGCTCCAATAAAAGTTTCTGAAATACAGTGGTGGCCAAAATTATTAGAACACTAGCATTTTCACCAGCTAAAAAATTGTTTTATGTCAGTTATTTCTATTTTTTGCTGTAGTGTCAGTAGGAAATGTCAGTTTATATTTCCAAACATTCATTTTGCCATTAATTGTAATAATCCAGTGAGATATTTGTCTGACAACAGCCAGTGCTCCACACAGAGATCTGATCTCATAATCATCATCCAGTCTGTCTGGAATGACATGAAGAAACAGAACAAACTGAGACAGACTAAATCCAGAAGAACTGTGGCATCGTCTCAAAGATGCTTCGAGAAACCTTCCTGCAAAGCTACCTGAGAAACTATGCGCAAGTGCACCGAGGGCAAAATCTGCATAAAAAGCAAAGAATGGTCACACCAAATGTTGATTTAATTTAGTTAATAGAAGTTAATTGATAAAGAAAATCTATTTATGACATTATTTTTGACAGCATCCTCATTTTACAGCATTTTTACACAAGTGCCTAAAACTTTTGACAGTACAGTAGCTTTGCAGGTAGGTCTCTTGAAGCATCTTGGAGACATTGCCACAGTTCTTCTGGATTTAGTCTGTCTCAGTTTGTTCTGTCTCTTCATGTCATTCCAGACAGACTGGATGATGATGAGATCAGATCTCTGTGTGGCGCATTGGCTGTTGTCAGACAAATATCTCACTTGATTATTACAATTAATGGCAAAATGAATGTTTGGAAATGTAAACTGACATTTCCTACTGACACACTACAGCAAAAGATAGAAATAACTGACTTAAATACATTTTTTAGCTGATGAAAATACTAGTGTTCTAATAATTTTGGCTACCACTGTACCTCAAAGGTATACTTTAGATTCCTGGGATAATGGAGATTCAGTGCATACGTCAAAACAAGGAGGACACAGCAAGCAGGCCTGTAACAACTTTCTCCCCCTCGATAATTCCAATGTCCTTTGGACTGTCACTGGAAGCTCCTGTCTTGGTCACAATTACTGCAATCACAAGCTGTTCAATTCCTGTCTGGTCTTCATTGTCCTGTAACATTAAACAGCAGTGACACTCAAAACCGATAACATATTGATAAAAAGAGAAGATCTGAAACTCAACAATTTGTTTGATCAGAAAGTCCAATCAACAATATTATGGCCTCTTCAGGAAGTAAACAACAATAATTTTGAAATAAATTCACACTTCTGGTACACTGAAATTAAGATTGCATACTTTCAGTTCTTTGATGATGAGGTCTCCTTCATGTTCCCCAAGGAATTATATAATGCAGCTGATGACCACCTCTCTTGTCATACCAACAGAACACTGCTCATTCTAAAAAAAAAAATAAAATAAAAAAATATATATTAATGTCATGAGGTGAGCAACATAACTGTATAAGCCTTTCCCAAGGTGTTTTTGCCTCCACAATATTTTGTTCCTTGCTACTTTGACCATTTGGCTTGATCACATGGGCTAAAAAAAACAGATTAAGTAAATATTTAGTAAATTTTATAAATTAAACAGTTTGAATCTATCAACAGAGGTTGCTGAATAAAAACATGACTTATTGAATATTTACTGTGAAAGTCCATGAAATTTTCAAGGTCAAGTCCAAGGTTGTTACTATAATTTGTTACTGAAGTTATTATAATTGAAATTGAACTTACATATAAATAAATATGACTTAATTTTCTCTGTGAAAGTCCAAGAAATTAACTCAAGGCAACAAAACATAACCTCACTGAACTGTTGTCACACAAATGCATTTGTCAGCTTTTTTTGTTTAAGTACCTAAATATCATCATTTAATATTTAATTTACAGTAGAAGGGGAAGTACTACCTGCTGATCATGAAGAAAAATACAAGAATAAACAATTCCTCTCACCCTTACATAAAACAAGAAGTAGCCAAATGGCTTGCATGCTTCATTATAAACTGTACCTTCAGTAGTTCCATCTCAGTTTTCAGTCTTTCTCCAAGTGCTCCTCCTTTGGCACAAAACAATTGTCAGCAGCTTGGGAGTGTGAAGATGCAATGAGGACCAATTTAGGTTCTAGCTGCACAGTGATTATTTTTTGAAATTCTGTATTCACCTGAAATATGGAATGAGAGAAAAAAAAATTCTCACATGATTTGAGAGGGGGTTTTCAGATACATTATGTTCCTTTTGGTCTCTAAACATGATTGGTAACTCACTTGAGAAGGCTGAAACAGGGCTGGCCATCGTTCCTTATGTCTTGCATACTTGGACATTGATTAATGATTTCGTGTCGTCGATGTGCAAATGTTTTGTTCATCTTTTCATTGTTCTTAAATTCTGTTCTTCAATTCTGCAAAAATAATGTTAATAGAAATGTGGAATATCAATAATTCTGTAGACAAAAATAATGAACATTCATAGCGATCACTTGTTATTTTTTTCTGAAACAAATGCAAAATAACTAAGTTGAGGGCTTCCGTATAATCGCGATCGCGCAGAATGACTGTTCAATCTTATTTGCAGCGCCTAACAAGATGTGTAACTATGAGGAATTATTGGTTCAAGGGACTTTATTTAAATAAGATACATACGTGTCACAGTTGCCAAGTCCGCGTATTATACGTGACTTTGGGCTTCTTTTTTTGTAAAGTTGCGTGAAAAAATCCCTGGTCGCGGGTTACGGTTTTTTGGGCTTATTTAAAAAAAAATATGGTTGCTTGTTAGGGAAATCTGACAAGCAACTTCATTTCTTTATTTATGTTCGCCGTATTCTCCAATGCATTGATTGACACTCTGTCTGCTCGCAGTTAATAGCCAACCAGTGCAATAATATAAGTTCCGTAGCGTAATTTGCCAAATGTTCCGCACCCTCATTGGAGGAAAAACCACATTCAAAAAAAGGCGCATGACGCTGTAATCCAAGCGATGATAGAAGTAGACGTAGAGGAGTGGGATGACTTTTAGCCTAATTTTTACAATGTTTTTGTACTGTATTAATTATCATGGGCTGTAATAAAAAACAAGTAGTCATATCCTAATACTGAGTAAATACATTTGGTTCGAATAGCCTGGTATGGCAAGATCTTAAAATGTATTTATTTTTTTAACATTTAAACTTAGACCACATTATTAGATTACTTTTTGACTTCATGAATACACAAATGACAGCTTAATGATTTTTTATCTTTTTTATAATATTTTTTAATAATATTATATAATATATTTTTTTAATATAATATATAATTCAATATAATCTTTTTATATTTTTTTCTATAATATTTGTGGTATTTTTTATTTTTTATTTTTTTTGTCATTTTATTTGATAGTTATGTACATGCATTATTTTATTTTAAATGGTAGAAAAACCTGTTTTTGAGAGATGGTCCTCACTGCAGAACACAAGATCCAGTGGGCATGGTTGGATCTAGATCCAACTCCTCCCACCTTACATATACCTAAACCTACCCATCTCCACCCCCTGATCCCTAAACGCACCCATCCCCACCCCTAAACCTACCATCTCCACTCCCTAGATGTGGATCCAACCCCGCCTCCTGGATCTTTGTTCTGCAGTGAGGGGCTACTGGTTTTTGACCTCAAAATAAAGCATTTTCCCTCTGTATATGGCTGTGGGGACGAGCAGTTTTGTGGTGTTTGGAATTCTTTATAATTAATTACACTCTAAAAAATGCTGGGTTGTTTCAACCCAATTTTGGGTCAAATATGGACTAACCCAGCTGTTGGGTTAAATTTTTACATTAAATTTTCAACCCAAAAGTTGGGTTAGTCCATATTTGACCCAAAATTGGGTTGAAACAACCCAGAATTTTTTAGAGTGTAAAAATAAATATTGCCACATTGATGGCTCAAGGTGTAATTGTTCAAATAACACATTGTTTCATTTTAAAATATAAAATTGTAACCAAGTGTTTTTCAAGTGTAATATTTCTGTAAAGGATAGGGACAGAAAAATGGACATTTCCATTGAATGACCCCTATATATTTTAGGCTATAAATATGTGGCTATGTTACAGCTCCCCGTTGAAGCTCTTGTGCTTTTCTCCTTTTCCATCTCTCCAATCCTATTCTGCTCACAGGTGATTGGAGATGAGTTTTGTTCCCACTTCTGCTGCAGTTTGCTAATTTTTGTAAAATAGCTTCTGTTTTTGCTTTTCAGATAAAAGAGTAGTTTCAGTTTAATATGTTGCAGGCTCATTTATTGGTAATAAATAATTGATAAATAATATTGATGATAAATCATCAAAAAAATATTGGGCTTGTTTTTGAAGCTGCGGTTGCTTATTTGTCTCGCGAGAGTTGGCAACTGTGATAGGCGTGCCAGTGATTACTGTAGATTAGCACGGAACGTCCTGGCAGATCGCCACGTCAGGTCCTCACAGATGTGAAAAAAAAACAACAACTGTTTTTGTACACTGTTCAACGGCAGATCTAACGTTAAATCGTTTTAAAATGAACCCCTTCAGCCATTAATCGGTGTAAAACATGATTTCCCATCCTTTAGGAGCAACACCCTAGTTCAAATGTACAGAGCCAATACGTTACCCAGCAGACACCAGACGTCTATGTAACGTCAGGTTAACGTTGGACATGACGTCAGACAGACGTTGCATTTTGGTTGAAAATGAAAATCGGGTTGACGTCAATATTTGACGTCAATTTGACGTTGATTTAACGTTGGATTTTGGTTGCACAACCTAAAAACAACAAAATCTCAACGTCAGCTGACGTCGGTATTGGACATCAATTTAACATTGACATTAGATGTTGAATTTACATTGAATTTTGGTCACCCGACGTCGCAACCAAAATTTAACCAAATATCAACGTCTTATGATGTTGTGTGACTGTTTTGTGCCTGCTGGGGTGGATATAAGATTAACACTAGGCCACAAAATAAGAATTCGTTGCCCAAGATCGGACGATCGAAGATAACGTTAGTAATCTACAAAAAAAATTGGCTCAATACATGAACGAATTAGCATTTTTATTTTTCAAGAGCACTATTATAGCTGCAGTCCGTAACTTTTTTTGGTTAAAAATGATCCGAAATCAATATTTGAGAAAGTACATAACCAGCCAGTGTTCAAAACTATCGCCTTACTTAAGCCCGATTCACAACGGTTAGCTTATAATAATGTTTTATAATTTGAGTGGCACGGGTAGGTTTCCGCAGGAGAAATTAGAGCATGGCACTGTGTCATTACGTCACATCTGTAAGCATAAAGAAGATGTCCCGGCTACTAGGCTCTGGCACGTGAGGATCCTGCAGGTGGTGGATCATTTATAGCCTTTTCTCACAGCAGCTTGAATAATTAAACTTATTTTGATGGCGGATTGTAATCCAGAAAGGATTATGTGTTTATGAAACACATGTGAATGAAATTAAATTATATTCCGGTTTTAAATGTGGTTCTGATTACAGATAGCCAACGTGGGATTACGCAAGTTTTTGTATTTTAAATAGAACCAGTTTGAAGGAAGATTAATTTGGATTAAAATAATTGCTTAATATGAAATTTGAATGGTATGACAATTAGATATTAGACTGTACAGAAATTGAAATCTACACGCTAATACTGTACTCATAGTCACGCAATGCTTATGTTGTTAACATTAATAATTTGAGAACAAAGTATAATAATAATACTTTGCACAGTTAGATGTGATATGAGCTAACTGATCTTTAGATTTAATCACTGTTGGTAGCGCGATTTATTATAATGCTTTTTTCCTCAGTTGGGCAGAACAAACGTGGCAGACTTGTTACTTACTTGTTAAGATGGGAAATTACGGTGAAAATTCTGATTTGGGTCATATATTCCAAGACATAGGCAGTAAATATCCACATCGGTGCAGTGACTGCAGCTTTAAGTTAACTTTCACTACCACCAATCAGTTTTAAATAGCCGACCGTTAACTAGTATTTTTGAATTAAGCCTATATCGGATAAAGTAGACAATTTGAATAATTTACAAAAGTTTTTTCCTATATAAATAAAATCTCTTACCTTGTCAGCGGGAACTCCAGCGCATGCGTGTCTCGTGCTCACGAGCTGATTAAACCGCGCGTTGTAACAGGAAATGCTTGTAAATTGAAAACAGCTCATTTCAATCATGTTGGATTTATTCAATATTCTCTCTGTTTGCAATTATTTAAAAAGAATAGCTAAATCATTAACAACAGAATTAAGTAGGTTTTATTCCTGTCATTTTTAAATAGTTTTAACTAAAAAAAAAAACAAAAAAAAACACTAAATTTAATGAAATCTACAACGCTACAGAATGACTTTTTACAGTGTAAATGTTTAGCTCTTTAATTCTAAAAGAGTTAAATATATCAATTTAACGAAAAATATTCTTATTGAACATCTTTGTTTTCCAGTTAAAAAGAAAAAAAAAAAAAACCCTGAAATGTCCCTAAAATGATTTGAAACATCATGAAATGGTTAAATTTAGTAGAAGCAATAAGTCTGGCATTTTGTTCTACAGGCAGATATTTAGACTTTTGTTTCATGCATTAAACAGAATGACCCTTTCACCTGCTATTAAAGGAGTTTCACTAAAGTGGCAACCACTATTAACCTAATCATAATATGACTAGCCACTGAGCAGGAACATTCACTCTGCAGGAGGATGAACTCACAGCTGCTGCCCCTATAAACCCCTACACCCCCCACCCCTGCCGTCCTCCATCCGTCATCCATCCGTCCTCTCCTCGCTGCAGGGTGGGAGTGGCTATATGACATTGGTTTAGAAATGGCAAAGGAGGACAAAACTGAATCTATATATCTGTCTATCTGTCTGTCTGTAAAAAGAAAAAATTATCAATATTGGAGCTATAAGTCAAAATCAGTACTTTTACACAGGTGAAGCTGAAGGTGTAGCATACCCTTATATTTAGTGGCGATAATCTTCATTTGAATGCATTTGGGCCCTAGTGGGGTTTAAAAACGTTGTTGCTGGTTTGTGTGTCCTCACCTTGTGCATTTAAGTGCTGCTGCTGGGATTGTGCTGGAAAATAAATAACTAAAATATGTAAACAATGAGTAAGGGGTGGCGCTAACACGTACCCAGGGAACGTGTTTGTCGGGAGCTGACGTGTGAAGGCACAGAAAGCAATTATATGCATGGTGCCTTGATTTTATCACCTCTAGCTCTCATGTGTGCAAAGGCTTGAGATGGACATTGAAATTGTCATTTCTTGAGGGACGGGGTGGGGGTGTGTTTCTTTTTCCTATTTGCCTGTGTGCTTTTTTTATTGTTTTGGATGAGATCCATTTGTTATTCACAGCTGCTGATGGAGACATTTCATTACCCTGCTATAGCTGTTTGCCTGGAATGCAGATGTCAAAATGGTCTTACTGCAACTGCTACAGAAATGGCTGTTTAAATTCATGATGATAGTGGAAATTACTCTGCTGTGCAAGAGGGGAGTGCATGGGTTTCCACACTACCTTGATTTATTGCCTCTGTGCTTTTTCTTGTGACTTTACTGTTCAATAAAATAGGAATGCTTTTGACTGATCTAGCATTTGTAAAGTGCTTAAACATAGGGCCACTGTTCATTTAGCCCTCTTATCTTGCTTATCCTCCATTTCCATCTCGCCTTGTGTCTTCAGCCAGACACCTTAGAAACCTGTAGTCTCATATAGGCTAGAGAGAGTCTCCATGAGAATCAATTCATATCTGATTCTCAAAGCACATCAGTAGTTCCTTTGGTTCCCATCAACGCCTTGGGCTGTTCATAAAGCGTAGGATGAACCATTCCTACAGTAAAAACAAGCCTCACTGGCAAAAGCCCTGTCAGCCTGCGCTGGTTACATTCTCTCTTTCGGCTTCCTCATCTGAGCTGAAGTAAGAGCTGTTGTCTTTTGAAAGTGCTGTCATGATTAATGTATCCCTACTCATTGCGGGACTATTTTCTCCTTTCCTTCACTGTATGCATTTCCAGCCGCATACTCCATTGTTTCACTGGCAGTTATGTAAAGGAAATAATGGTTACTCAGATAGCCCTGAGGGACTGGCTCCTCAATTTGATGATTCTCCATTAGAAATGACAAATTAAAATTCACACCCTTTGTATTAAGGGAGCACTTGCGCTCAGGTGCAAATGAGAAAGGGAACCTATACAGTACAGTAGGGCCTATACACACACACCTAATAATGTAATAATGCAGAACACAAATAGCCTACACACACACACACACACACACACACACACACACACATATATATATATATATATATATATATATATATGTGTGTGTGTGTGTGTGTGTGTGTATAGGCCGTTTGTGTACTGCATTATTACCAGGATTAAAATAACTTGAGGAAAGGGGGAGGGGGGTATATTACAGGAAAGCTAGTTTGTGTATATACATGTATAACTCTATGCGGTTGCATCTAAATCCTGAGCTGTAAATATTTCATATCGCACAGTGTTTCTTTGTGACTTCTTAGGGACTTGAATCTACCTGGTCAAAATTTCAGACGCCTTCACAGAGGGAAGGGATGAAGTGTCTCATTCTAAAACCAGCATCCCAAGCTGGGTAAATGACAGGTGGCCAAATTGATTTCTTGAATGTTGGTTCTCCTTCTGCATAGCTGAGGCAGATGAGTCAATGCTTTCTGAAAGCTCTCGTCACATCTTTTCTTCTCTGTCATCTCCAGTGTATTGCTGTTTTGTAGCCCTAAACACCAGAGGGGCTCTTGTATCCTGCTCGTAATTTATTTAAAATGAGCCCAAGTGGAAGAATCTAGCCAAAGTCTAGGAAGCCAAGAGTCCTGGATGACTGCAACACAACCAGATGGGTTTACAGTGTGTTAAATCACAGTAAGGCATGTAGCTGAAATGCAGGTCAAACCAATGTGCATTTTCTCTTTATCACCTAATTACATTTTCATCTGTATCTCCGTTATCTTCATCACACGTCTCCATTCTGAGGACATTCCAGCACATTTCTTTAATTTAAGGCAAAGTATTACTATTATATCCCCTAGATCTTTAGCGTTGAGCTTTCACTTAATCGATTAAATTCAGAATCCACACTCTGGATTAATACAGATAAACAATTTGTTCTGCTACAGGTCGGTAACTGGTTCTGGAGCTACCAAAATTATGCCTCCTGCTACAATTACACAAGAGAAACAGGGTTTAGCCTGGGCACAGCAGACGTCTGTGTCGATTTTGCATAATGAAAAGAAGCACTGTCCTTTAGTGCTGATCGGTGAACCAGGGGAGATAGAAGCTGAAGCATCCCCTACATCATCACTAGACTATGGCTATAAGAACATTTAGGAAGCAACAGTGTGACAAGAGACTTACTATTCACATTTGAAGAGGCTTGTTCTGATGGTCCTTCAAACAGGTGTTACTGTAGCAACCGGAACTGGCTTGTCATCGTGCAGCGTCACCCACCTCCTCCTCTCCCAACCCTCTGCTTTTCTTCACTCGTATATCTCTCCTGTGCTAGTTTCCATTACGTTTCTCCCCCTCGCTCGAGTGGGAGTAGCTTGTGAAAATGGTCTCCAGGTCTGACTGTAACACTGTTGTGTGTGTGTGTTTTCATCTCGTCACCCCGCGGTGTGCGTAGGTGGATGTGGGGGTGGTGCACTTCACTCCGCTGGCTCAGCCCCAGATCCAGCAGCCCTTCAAGCTGGTCGAGAGGATTGTCAAGAACGCCTTCCAGTTCCGGAGGAAGCACTGCCGCAGAGGGCTTGAGTAAGCATTTCCCTGGCATTCTGTAAACTACTTTTCCAAACTCCTCATTCTTTACCTCTATTCTCATGGATTTTAGTCAGGGTGGATACAGAGATACGAAAGTACAGTACGCACAATTGCATGTACTGTTGTGTACCTTGGTGTTGAGTGTTCATCCAGCAAAACATTAAATACATAATTCCAAATTAAAAATTCCAAAAATTGAAATAATTCCAGTCCCGCTCCTGAAAGGCCACTGTCCTTCAAAGATCAGGTCCAATCCTAATTAAACACACCTGAATCTGAAGCGAATCAAGGTGTTCAGGATTACTAGAAACCTCCAGGCAGATGTGTTGGGACAGGTTGGAGCTCAATGCTGCAGGAAGTTGGCCCTTCAGGAGCTGGAACTTGGGAAGGAGCTCGACACTTAGTGTCACTGAAGTGAGGAATGTGAGGGAGAACATCTGTAATTTCACCAGCAACATAAACTGTGTGTCGCTGCTTTTCTAGTTTGACAAGCACTACGCGAACATCCGCACAGACCAGATAACGTCACTTCCATGCCACTTCTCATGTTTTCTACGTTAACTGATTGTGTCAGCGTGTGATGACTGTTTTTTCTTTGCTGCAGGATGCTGTTCCCAGAGTCTCAGCGTCAAGAACTGACGGAAGTGTTGCTGCGCAGTGCTGATGTGGATCCCACACTGCGGCCCACAGAGATCTCTATTTCTGAATTCAGGGCTTTAGCAGACGCCTACAGTAAGCTTTGTGAGGAGAACCAAGGCCTCATCGACTATGACTTCAGAGAAGAACTGAAACTCAGGCATCAGGCAAAGAGACAGCTGGGCAGCAATCGTAAAGGACTTAACCTTCACACCACAATAGAGGAAAATGTTAACGACAACCACTAAGACAGCAGACTCTTAATGGTGACCGTTTCATCAGCTGGCATGATTTTTTTTGGCCCTTTTTTTTTTTTTTTTTGTCTTTTGAATGGATGCTTGCGGTATGTAGAAGACTAGCCAGCAGTAAGGTAAATGAAGCATCAGCTGAAAATTTTCAGTTAAAAAAAAAAACAAAACAGTGTGACATTTAAGCACTCTGCAAGGGCAAGGCGAAGAAAAGCTATTAGAAAATGCAAGGGGATTAAAATAAAGTTATGGGAGATATAGTTTGCGAACACGGTGAATTATCACGTTTTGTAGGTAGGAAGGAAAATTACATTAATCAATTCCAGTTCCTAGTCACCGCTCTGTGCTGAACTGAGGAAGAGAGAGCGTTGCCCAGAAAACCCGTCATATCATAAAGCAGCTATGGGAATGCTTTAATCAATTTACAGCTAGAGGCTGACAACCATCTGTCAGAGAAAAAAACTTTTGCCATTGTTACCTAAAAATAATTTGACTTTGAATAAATGATTTTTTCATAGACTTTTTAATGTGTGATAAGATTTGAGTTCTTTGTGTCCCTAAGACCTGACTCTTGTCTTCATAGTTCAAATCAAATGCTGAAAGTGTGATTCAGTAGTCTGTCACTTAATGTATGCATTTTTGTTTTTATCCAAAAAAAAAGTTGCTTTTTTGCAGAAAATCATTAGGGCAAAAATAATCCAGCAATGTAATCAGACACCTTTTTATTACAGTTGGTGTGAAGTGTCAACAGTATATAAACTCTTAAAATTAAGTTACAGTAATCCATGAAAAAAAAAAAAAAATACTATTTACACATTTAAACATTCTAAAAAAGGACAACTGCAGGCTTTATTTCAGAGTTACATTTCCAGCATAGCACATTTAAAGTCCTGATTGATTGTTTACAACTGACCCTGTTTTTGTAACAAAGTTATGGGTAATTTGTCCATAGAGATCTCCTGCCAAAGTCTTAACCCAACATTTTGGATTCCTGTTAAAAAAAATATATATATAAAAAGAAACTTGCTAATAAATAAAATATTTTATACAAAGCAAACCCATGACAAAAATATAAGCAATGCTTAGCTTTAAAGCAAGAAGCATATGTAGTGTCCAAAACACAAGGCAAAATTAAAAACCTGACAGAATTCGGTTCTTGTAGCAGAATAGCTCCTAGTATGTGGGAGAGCAAACTGGTCTTACTTTTGCATCAGGATGCCATGTAAAAATAGTGAAGGCAGGTAATTTGGTTCTCTGGTGCAAAACAGTTACAATGTGGCCAGTTCAGTGAATTAGTGCTGTGGATCATGGAGAATTATGAAACACTTAACACCATTTTGAATGAAGGTCTGTCAAACTGTGGTTCCACAAAAGGTGCAAATGAATTGTCTGGCCTCAGTTGCTTCCCTGAATTGGCTAATAACTTTAAGAAAGGCTGCGTGGGATAATGTGACTCAACACCAGGTCAAGCAAATAGGCTCTGAAGCCATGCTAAGCTTTGTTCTGTGGTGGCCAGGTGACAGACACTATGAAGTGGTCACGTTTTTTGCCTCCGCGGTGTTGTCATAGAAGAAGTCCTCATTGACAACAGAGGTCAGGCTCTGCACACTGAACTCCTTCTCCAGTAGAGAGTTAAGGTCCACGCTGTTTGCCATTGTCTCTGTCTGGCTGTCCAAAGAGTGGCTATGTCGACGCATGTTCAGTAGGGCCGCCTGGCTGCCTCTGAGGCTACTCGTGCCAGGCTTGCGTTTTACCGCGCTGAAGTGAGCTTGCTTTATAGAAGACTGCCTTTCTGGAGTCTCCACTTCTCCGCTCTCTGGAAGCACATGGGGAGCAGGCGCCTGGGAGGCCTCCTCGGTCAGCCGAAGCCTGCAGAACTGGGCCTCGATAGCACTGGGATAGTCTCTCCACTCCTGGTCGTTGGTCTCATTGTCCTCGTCACTGATGATGTTGGATTCTTTGAGCGGGCGAGACGGCTGATCCAGGTGAGCGCTGGCACTGCTGGTGGTTCCACTGCTTACACTGGCTGAATCTGAATCTGGGAGAGACAGCCTCAGAGGGTCATTGTTGGGGCTGGAACTGTCATTTGAAGGCTGCTTGGAGAGCAAAAAGGGTCGAGAAGAACCTGTGGGGCACAAATGAATGCAGTCATGAATGTTGAGATCTTGTTTAAGATGTTGTTGATGTATAGTATTCTCTGATGAAACTGCATTGCGACACTTGACGTTTTTCTATTTCTATTTCTATTCTTAACTTGCTGCACAGCTACTCAAATCTCTTTGTTCTGGCACTTTAGAGAGAATTGATTGCTATGACCTTTGTTATGTATTTTAAAAGGTTCTGACATTCGAAGCCAGCTTCTGATGTAGCAGGGGTATTTTTACCAATAAATTTCCCTTGGAAAATGCATCAACACTTCCATCCGTCACAATGTTGGCCACTTCCAATGTAAGTAAAGGGGAGGTCACACTGACCTAGCTTAGCAGAAGTTGGCAGAGTTTTTCGAAGGGGGGTTAGTCGCTTTTTACAGGTTCTCTCAGGCTGTTGCTCAACTCTTTGCATGTTTCGACGCAAGTTCTCCCGCAGGATAGAGCGAATCACCTTGATGATATTCACTTTGCATTCTGGGGTGCTGCAAATGAGAAAATGTGAAATGTTCAGCTCCGTATGGAATAAAATGGGACACTAAGTTTTGAAATGTCCAAGTAGGCAATTCCAACCTGCTACACAACTGGAACACTGTCTCAGGCCTGCCCTCTTTTTGTGATTTGGTGTGGATCAGCTCCCAGATGCAGTCTGTGTCTTCAGACACATGAAAATGCAAAAGGTTGATTATTTGTACATGTGGAAATTACAAATCTATGATCATCTATGAGCTCAAACAAGTCAGATTTGTCTCTTACCCGCTGTATTGGCCAGTCTAACCTGTAGAGCTGACAGGGGAATGAGCCAGCGAAACTTGAATGGATCCTGTTCTCCGTGGGCTGATTTTGAAGTTGGCTGACAAACAAAAGCATGACATAAGACTTTTATATTTATATCTATTTTTTAAATATTAAAACTGCATTATGTAAATGTGGTGTCAAAACACCATTTATGAAAAGTAATCTGTAAAAACATTTTGTTCCAAAATTTGGATGTTTATGTTAAAAGGATGAATATGTTAACACATGACTGCCCGTATTTATATTTAGGATTGTTTTCTAAACTTGTCACAATGTAATGCAGGAAAAAAATGAAATGATAAAATAAAGTGACCCCATTAAGGAGCTGCTAAGTAATTAGACCGAATGTGAAAACAAGACTTACCATCTTCTTTCTCCCTTTGTTATTCTCCCTGTACAGCAGTATCACAGCTCTCTTAAAAACTAAGACAAATCAGAGATTCTATGAGTCAAGCAGATATGTTAATTTTAGAAAACGACAGAATTCTTTGTTTTTGAGGCTGCAGAACTGCTGCCAATATATCTGAAACAAGCCCAACATACTTTCACAGATCTATAAAAAGCTCTGTGTGAAGTTAAAGCTGAGTGTTGCGTGACAAAATAAACCTTAATATTTGCATTTTTTATTTATTTAATATATTAAGATTAGGGCTGTGACGGTGGCCGTGACAACCGCGTGGTCGGTTGTCACCGCGGTTGTCTATTGCCACCGGCGGTAGTGCACGCGACTTCACACACTCTATAACAAGCATAATACAAAGTTTTGTGTACAAGTGTAATAATAGTAACAGTTGCAAATTGTTTTATTTAGACTACAAATCTATACTAATTCACAAATTACCTCAAACGCCTTTAGATTGGCAGGTTTGAGTTTATTCTGCATTCAGCAAATTTATTTCGTGATGAGCGATGGACCTTGTTGGGAAACCAAATTCTACAATTCAGATCTGGAATAATTTCCATTCATGTCACCCATCCACGTTTGTACATGAGCCTTCAAGTTCACGTGATCGCAAACGCCCGGCTGGTCAGGTTTGTATTGGTGAGGCTTTCTCCAAACTGGCCAAATACAAACGAGACAGCGGTAAATGGAAGATGCTATCAAGAAACGTGGAAACATACGCCGCGATTCCTATTCCACAGAGAGCACGTGCAAACGAGTTAACGCGCCCGCTTGCCTGGCCGCAGAACAGTGAACTGTGTCTAAACCGGACGCCGCGTCGCAACAAAACAGGACATTTGAACTTTGTGTCAGTACGTCCTAAATAGGACGAGGAAGTTTACTGTGAGGTATTTGTCGTGTCATATCGCGCCGCATCTACTGTAGACAGCATCACTGATTATAATGGGTTCTTCTCGCCGCGCCGCTCGCGTGAGGTAGACAGGGTGTATATAACTTTCTTATTTAAGGCTATTTTCCTATTTAACTGTATTACTTATTTGGTATTATTTTAGTGTTCAGCAGGCTGAGTGTTCATACATATATACAGGTGCATCTCAATGAATTAGAATGTCTCAATGAATTAGAATGTCATGGAAAAGTTCATTTCACTAACTCAACTCAAATTGTGAAACTTGTGTATTAAATAAATTCAATGCACACAGACTGAAGTAGTTTAAGTCTTTGGTTCTTTTAATTGTTATGATTTTGTCTCACATTTAACAAAACCCACCAATTCACTATCTCAACAAATTAGAATATGGTGACATGCCAATCAGCTAATCAACTCAAAACACCTGCAAAGGTTTCCTGAACCTTCAAAATGGTTACACAATAGCCTATACAATCATGGGGAAGACTGCTGATCTGACAGTTGTCCAGAAGACAATCACTGACACCCTCCATAAAGAGGGTAAGTCACAGAAGGTCATTACTGAATGGTTGGCTGTTCACAGAGTGCTGTATCAAAGCATATTAAGTGAAAAGTTGACTGAAAGGAAGAAGTGGGGTAGGAAAAGGTGCACGAGCAACAGGGATGACCACAAGCTTAAGAATACTGTCAAACAAAGCTGATTCAAACACTTGGGAGAGCTTCACAAGGAGTGGACTGAAGCTGGAGTCAGTGATCAAGAGTCACCACGCTCAGACGTCTTCAGGAAAAGGGCTACCAAGCCACTTCTGAAACAGAAACAATGTCAGAAGCATCTTACCTGGGCTAAGGAGAAAAAAACTGTACTGTTGCTCAGTGGTCCAAAGTCCTCTTTTCAGATAAAAGTAAATTTTGCATTTCATTTGGAAATCAAGGTCCCAGAGTCTGGAGGAAGACTGGAGAGGCACAGAATCCAAGCTGCTTGAAGCCCAGTGTGAAGTTTCCACAGTCAGTGATGAATTGGGCTGCCATTTCATCTGCTGGTGTTGGTCCATTGTGTTTTCTGAAGTCCACAGTCAACGCTGCCATCTACCAGGACATTTTAGAGCACTTCATGCTTCCTTCTGCTGACAACTTTATGGAGATGCTGATTTCATTTTCCAGCAGGACTTGGCACCTGCCCACTGCCAAAAACACCAAAAGTTGGTTAAATGACCATGGTGTTGGTGTGCTTGACTGGCCAGCAAACTCACCAGACCTGAACCTCATAGAGAATCTACGGGGTATTGTCAAGAGGAAGATGAGAGACACCAGACCCAACAATGCAGATGAGCTGAAGGCCACTGTCAAAGAAACCTGGGCTTCCATACCACCTCAGCAGTGCCACAGACTGATCACCTCCATGCCACGCCGAATTGAGGCAGTAATTAAAGCAAAAGGAGCCCCTATCAAGTATTGAGTACATACACAGTAAATGAACATACTTTCCAGAAGGCCAACAATTCACTAAAAATGTTTTTTTTATTGGTCTTATGAAGTATTCTAATTTGTTGAGATAGTGAATTGGTGGGTTTTTGTTAAATGTGAGCCAAAATCATCACAATTAAAAGAACCAAAGACTTAAACTACTTCAGTCTGTGTGCATTGAATTTATTTAATTCTCAAGTTTCACAATTTGAGTTGAGTTAGTGAAATAAATGAACTTTTCCATGACATTCTAATTCATTGAGATGCACCTGTATATATATGTATATACACAACACCGTGCCACCGGCGGTAGTTGGTCCATTACCACCGCGGTGGTAAAAATCTGCCACCGTCACAGCCCTAATTAAGATATAAAACGTTTATTTTGGCACATGAAAAGATAAGAATAAGGTTTCATGGGAAATACGCTTTATATAAAAATATGGTTTCATGGGAAAAGACCAGAGCCTCACCAAAAACATTCAACTCGGGATCCTTTTTCATACGGCCCAACGATGGGAACGGGTTGAGCCAGATCACCGAGGAATGTATGAGGAACTGTCCCATAGAAATCTCTGTGACCTGAGACAAAAAAAGGAAGAGAGAGACAGATGATGATTGAATATCCTGTTAAATCAAGTGATTACCCTGATGCGTTCAGACTGTATGTGCAGCTGTACCTCTTTCTTGGTGCCACTTTGATCTGCTACCAGCTGGTCAAATACTGCACCATAGTCTCCATAGATCTTCTGCATTTCATTTATGTGGCTTGCGACTTTTTCCATTTCTTTAAGTGCCTCTGTAATAAGAAAAAAACCTGTCTCAAAATAATTCATTCTGGGCTTTGATTTCTAAAAATAGCTGTCAAATTGCAGTAAAATTACTGTGTGAACTCAAACTGGAGTTTGAAGAAAAAAAAAAAAAAAAAAAAAAAAAAACATCAGACCTTAGTAATATTACTGGGAATAATCCTGTAATACATCTGTTTAGCGCAGATGTATTTTTAATTGTTTACTTATCCTCATGTAATTCAAACCTTTCTGCAGAACACAATAAATGCTATGTTGGTCACAACATGCTTTCATATTATGTAAATAGTTAGCTTGGGGGTTTTGTGAAAATATCTTGTGTAAACTTTTTTTAATTCTCAACCCACCCACAACCAGACATCTAGACAGTGAGCGAAAGCAAGCCCTGCTGTGTCCGTGTCTCTATGTGTGATGTACCTGTGAGGTGGTAGTGTTCCTCACTGTCTGTGTCCGTGAGAGACACCAGCTCGCGGAGCAGCAGGGGGTATTTCAGTACTCTTTGCACCGGTTTGATTAGGTAGGACTCTAGTGTGGTTGAGTGCTGCTTGGTTGGATTCCTTGCATCAAGGAACTCCTTAAACGATCGATCTGTTTTAGCTGAAGAGAAAAGAGAAATCATAAATGCCAGCACCACCCACCGAGCTAGAAATAACATGTTCTTAATGGCCGCCGCAGGTAAATGGCTTTAGGCAATGCACATAGGGCACAAAATCCATCCACAAGGAGGCAGCACAGGCTCTCTGACACCTCGTTAGAACCACTGCGGTAAAAATGCACACTGCAGACAATGAACAACACCAAGGTGAGTATCAAGGATCTAGATCGTACCTCCACTGAAATGAGTGTTTTGGCAGGAGTTTGTGAGGGGAGTTCATCACCACCACCTCTACAGCACGCAGAATGATAAATTTATCTCTCGCATTGTCGTTCAAATCAACAGGAGCTATTAGAGCAGTAATTGATGCACTCCTCGCCCCAGATGGATTGACACTTCAGGGAGCAATTGGCAGGCAATTAACAAGTCGACACAAAAAGTCGTTTTCGCTTTGCAAACAAAAACCTTGGCACAACAGAAGCAGTGTGTGAGAATATATAATTACAAGCACCGCTGACAGACTGCTACGCACACTCCTGTTGTTGCATCTGCAAGTTTCATGTCCTTACCCCACAGTGGTTAAACAGAGCGTGTTGTTTCTTATAGCCTTTAAAGTGCAATTTCTGGGGCTGCTCTGAGGATTGCTCTCCTCTTGTAATGGGACGAATTAAAAAGGAGGCCGAGGTACAGTTCTCCACTTTAAATGTGGGCAGGGCAGCCTCTCATTCATTTCTAACTGGGCAGTTTGCCCAAGAAGGAGAACCAGGCTAATGTTTCACACATAAATTATATTCAACATTTATAGTCGCTAATCACTAATACTCGGTAGGAAATAATGAAAAGATAAACCAACAACGGCTCCTGGTGTTGTGACACTGCCAGACTAAAACATTTCAGAAGCACCCATACAGAATGAGAGACATTAAATTGGTTCAATTATTCAAGATGTAATAATCTATTATTTTATTACTCAAAGATGATGTGATTGAGGTGTAATGTGCTATGCTGTACCTCGTTCCAGAACCTTCTGCACTTTAATGTGGTTGGCGCAAAAGCCACTGTAAAGTTTGAAGTGCTCTGCGTAATACAAAAACGAACCACCCAATGAGAAGAGCAGCTTCTGGATAAGAAAAAAGACAGCAATGATTCATCATGAGTAAAGAAGAGAGCTTAACACAGAGTTTAATTTGAGTCTGAAGTGTTTCATGTGAGCTTGATTCCCTTCTAGGAACCTTTCACACAGCAATGAAAATTTGAATCAGCTACCAACTCTTTATGTGATTCCAAACCTGTCTGATTTTCTTCCATTGAGCACATAAGGAGATATTTCACAGCTTGAGCTGCTCTTTACCATAATGAAACCAAACAAAACTGACAAAAATCAGTCAGTCCATATGACTCATGCGCTATACCCCAAGTTGTACCAATTTTTCAGCTGTTATTACATGAAAATATTGCCCTCCACCTTACTGCACAAATCTCATTTACATTTGCCCATATTCAAACTGCTTCAGTTTTATTCAAAATTATTTAATTTTAAGTAGTTTATTTGACCTTTTTTTTCAATTAAAGATTTTAAACCCTGTTCTGTTCCTCATAAAAAAATAGCTTTAAAATCGTTTGGTCACATGGAGCACATTAAAGTATCTTATATAAACTATCCTTTTGTATTCCATGGAGGAAAAAACATTAATGTAAAATGATAAAATAATTTTCATTTTTGGGGATGATCTATTCCTTCAACTTGAAAAAAAGCAAAATTTATTCTACTAAAATGCTGTGCATGTCTCATATATTACAGATGAGAGTATTAATGAAGAAATGAATGCATTTGGCATGCCCACCTTGAATTGCACAGGGGTCTCAAGCATGTTAAAGTTGGGGAATGAACTAATCTTCTCCTCCAGGGTCTGCAGGAAAACTTTCTGGAACTCTAGCATCTCTGGAAGGCTGCCAAATAGACTTTCCATCTGGGCAAAGAAAATACACAACCATTATACAAAAAACAATATGTATGAAAAACAAACAAACAAAAAAAGCATGCAAGCTACAACTTTATTATGTGATTGAAAGTTACTTCCCAGGGTACAATTTAGTACTTCACAGAAAATGGATTTAAATCTGCAGATTTCATTTTAGTTGTGCTAGCTCCTTATATCGCAGGCCCCTTGCTAAGGTTTTATTGCCCCTCAAATTGTCACTAGTAACTTAAGAAGCAGTGTTAAAGCCATTTTATGTTTAGTCCTTGTCTAATTTGTACAAGGGCATGCTCTAGTGTCCATTAACGGGGCTTTAATATGGCCCACTCTTCAGCACATATTGACTAATCTTTCCTCAGGGATATCCTGAGTCATGTCAGGGTCATATCCAGTTCACCAGGCGGCAGTCTGAAAGCTGGCAAGTTGAATGTGCAAGTCTTTAGCATCAGTCACATTAGTAGGGACATGCAAGCTTGTGGCAAATGACCCAAGATGTATCACTGCAATGAATGACTGTGCAATCTGTGACAACTCAATCCAACACCGATCCCCTGCTCCAGTATGGGGTTTGCTTTACCTCGTCTTGGGTGAGAAAGGTCTCCTTTTGCAGGGGCTTCAGGTAAATTTCAAACAGGCAGTTAAGGTCCTGTATAGAAGAAACAGAGCACAATGTTACATCATGAGCTCTCATAGAATTAGCATCTCTAGAATTGTTTTACTACATGAAACCTCTTTTTGGGTAATACAGTATCCTTAATGCAAGGTCTGAAAAACAAAACACGCAAGGTAATTAAAAATGTAAAACACTAAACTGAAACATTAGGAACAAGACTAAAGCTGTCCTTGCACAGAGGTTGTACCTGTACTAAATTATTGATATATTTCTACAAGACAAAATAGTACAAAATACAGTTTCATTAATAGCTTAAACAGGGCAGTACTACATAAAAAATGTATGAACCCTCTCGTTTTTATATTATATATATATATATATATATATATATATATATATATATATATATATATATATATATATATATATATATATATATATATATATATACATATATATATATATACATACATATATATATATATATATACACATATTTAAAAATATATATATATATATATTTTTTTTTTTTTTTGCAGCGCAAAGGCTGTGTTAATGTATTTACACAGGAATCTCAATTCCGTGACACAGTAGCTCTGTTCCAAAACCCTGTTAGTTACCCTGCCCCATTAGCACACCTTGTGACCCCATAATCACAACTGATTTTAATAATGTTTCACATTGGTATGTAGATAAGCTAACAACATGACAGTATAACAGGCATAAATACACGTATTGAGCAAAACAGAAATATTTAATTTTTTTTTCAACAGTTCAGTTTCATATTAAACCATATATCCGAATTGAATTTGATTTATAAATCAACAGTACTTCCTCCAGTTCAGAGCTCAACACATTGCATGTTTATTTCTTCTTCATGAAAGATGCATGCAATGCTGCCTTAGAACCTTTTGGTGCAGTCTTTGTGTTAGGAACATGTTTTTGATGCCTTAATGCTGTCCACAGATGCAGCTCACTAGTTTTTGAAAAAGAGAGTTAGTGCATCACACTAAAACATTGATTTATTCTTTAGCACAGTGACTTGACATTCTTTAGACATAATTTTAATCCAGCAGTGTAAAGATGCCTTAGCTTGCAAAATCATACTGAAGGTTCTTGCCAGAACTGGACCAATTATGGATCTACAGTACTTAGGAAAAATGAAACAAGATCACTTGGTACAATTTACATGTAAAAGGCGGATTTGCACCCCTACTCTCTCCTTCAAGTATTAAGTTGCGTTATTGCAAAATTTTTGTAATGACTCCAAACCCTACCTAAGACACAGTGTTAGGGAAGCACAGAATTTTTTAAACCGAAACACTGAAAACGAAAACAAGTTTTCATTTAGCCAAAAACTGAAACCGAAAATAAAGTTTATTTAATAATAAATTAATCATATCAATTTAATAATCAACACTAAAATAAAAGGTTGCATATAAACTTTTACATTGCAGTCTTTATGTAAAGGTTTTAATGATATAATTACTAACAAAATATGATCATTGCATGGTTTTCCTCCGTTAAATGTAATGTTACGTGACATTGTTTACAGGCCATTTTATTTAAGTCTCTCCATGTTACAAACACTGATTGAGTGATTACATCAGATATGATACATTTCAGAAAGTTGTATTGCTTCCTTCTGATGTTCATTCATGTTTATATCACGCTTTAACTAGCAATAAAGAGGAAGATATTATCAGATCACGTGATGTTTGAACACACATGAACAGCATAGACTAAAAGATCCCTGTTCATCAAAATGAAAATCAATTAAAGCTGAGAAATCTATATTGTCGGTCCAGCTACTGTAGTACCCACACAGCTGGCATGTTTACCTGTTGTAGCTTAACCTTGTGGGCACAAAATAAGCACTAAATGCACCATCAGAGAAGGTCTGAAATGTCACTTTAACTGTTTCGGTTTCACTGATTTTTCATCACCAAAACAGTTTCAGCCAAAACTGAAAATTAATTCAAATTCAAAGCCATTCCCCGACAACTCTCAATCCTGCACTATGTGCTGTGGCCATGTTATGGCATCGCTAGGCCATTGGTGCATCAACCTGAATATTCTCATTAGGCTGATTTATAGCAGTCTGCCAGTGCCGATGCAGCATATCACAGACAAATGGCTCCGGCACAGGACTCTGGGATAGCACCATTCTCCCCTCCCACTAATCACAGAGTGCTGGAATAATCAGACACCTCCCTGACACCTATTAACCACGAGGAGCACATTACCATTACAGCAGCAGAGTTTTAATGCCATCTAAAGGTTCACCATGAACATCAGCAGGGTAAAACTGGCACCACATAAGAAATCGTATTCAAGCCTCAGGATTATTCAGAAAACAGATGAGAGGGGAGGCATTTCTATTCAGCAGCTAGAGGAGTTAATTAATAGGTGGTCCTTCGGGACTCAGTGAAGACTCTTCCAGCTATCCATCAAACATGTTCTGCGAAAACAGCTATTTTCACCTCATAGGTCTTTCATTAAACTGAGGTTTAGAACTGAACTGATGTGACTTCCATATTAGCACAGAGCCGAATAAATAGGTGAAACAGTTCAGTTTTAATGAAGTCAGAGTATCGTACAGATGACTGGATGGATCTACTCGTGTGAGAGCTCATTTCTTTCTGTTGAACTATGTTAATAGGGGATTACAGAGTCAGTTCTCACCTTTACATAGGATTTTTCCGTATCCACTAATTCCTGGATGACCTTGCATAGTCTCTCTGTGGCAGACATATGACGTGGACAGGGCCTGAGCATGGGAGCCTCTGGCCCCGTTTGCTCCTGGCCCTCCATCAGACCTCCAGAGCCTTCCTGGAAGGAGTGGTACAGCGAACACACTGTATCCACACTCTGCAGGAGACACATTTAAAATAATTGCATTAAATACCAATGTCAAGTAATCAATCAAATGTTTAAAACAATAGAGAACGTACATAGAAAAAAATGGTATAGGATTTACTATTTTCTATTTACTATTTTTCATTAACAATTTTCACTCAGAAATTGCTAGTAAATTTCATAAATAATTACAAAGGAACAGCAAGTAACACACTGAATTAATCAAGACATTAGAAAGACCAAAACAGGATTTTCTTGTAAAACATGACATAAAACAGTTTATATAAAGTACACATTTTGCACTTTTAGAAATTCTTCTAAAGGTCTGTTCACGCCAGTATTTCTGTCAGAAATACTCTGACATACTCTGAAATACTCAGAAATACTCTCACATTTTGCACTTTTAGAAATTCTTCTAAAGGTCTGTTCACGCCAGTATTTCTGTCAGTTGCATGCAGCTGTATAGTGCAAAGTAAAAATCATTTAAATAAAATATTAATAAATATACATAAACATAATAAAATTGAAACATTTCCATTTTGTTCCATTTGTTTTGCATATCACTTACAGTGAGTTTTTATATGTCCCAGTTTATTTTTTAAATAATATCAGTAAACTTGCATGTCAGTAAACATGTGGAAAAATATATATATATATATATATATATATATATATATATATATATATATATATATATATATATATATATAGTGCATCTACACTAAAAATAAAAAGTCCTTTATTCCTCTTTTTAGTGCATTTTAGGAAAACACGTATTTGAAAGCTTTTTCTAGCTGTTGTGGAGAAACAGCTTGGAACATGATAAGCACAGATTCATTGTGACAGAAATGGTCCATATAAGATATATGCAAGTATTACATAATTTATGCTGGATCTACACACTACAGACATAGCTGCATCACATCTTCTTAAACATTGTGATCGGTTTCAAAATAATAAGACACTGACGACTTCAAGGGTTGCATCTTGTGTCCAGCTCTGTCAGCATTTACAAAGGTTCCCAGCCAAATTCTTATTAAGGTGGTACAGTACATCAATACAAACAGCAATATTGCTTACAATGAAAGTCTCAAAATAAAGGCTGCAGCATCTCGGTTTCAGCTCTCAGAGAGCTGTGAACAAGTGAAACAGCTGACAGGGATAGATCTGTGACCACAGGGGACAAAAACAACACCAAAGCCCTTTTCTGGCTTTAAACCAGCCAGACAGACTCCATATTGAACAGAGCACATGCACCCTGCTGCTGCAAAAATATATAAACTCAGCACTTCAACCTTTTTCTTACACGTATGCGATCTTGCGTCCTATTGACCAAAGACCTTAAAACCACCAATCAATATACAGCGACAGAGAACACATTGCAATGCAAAGAGTGTTCGTGTGAAATCGGTGACTCAGTCAGAAGAGCGGCAAGAGAAAATGGGATCTCATAAGGAACAAGCAGATTGCTTCTGCAGTTCGGTTTACTAATTACAGCACGGCCACTCTAGAGACCATGTGCTTCAATAGCTTCAAAGTCAGTTTAGTGTGCCGGGAGACAGAGAGCAAGAGGAATAGGTAAGCTCAGCCGCAATCTTCTGACAGAAAGCTTAGCTATAGTAGGACCACCCAAAGCAAACACTGGGGCTCCCAGGACATCTTCTCACACATCAGTTAAACAGAGATTAAGGAGCCTCAAAAACACTGCAGTGAAAAATAATCATTATGCCTCAGCATGTAGGTTGCATTAAATATGCAGTGTGGACACATGCACTGACATTAAGTGTAATTAGCATGAACTGTAAGTGTACAAGCATATTTGGCTGCTTTCAAACGCTCCTGTACATGTGTGACAGTGCTCTGTGAACAGTGTCAAACTTGTTTTTGCAGCATTGAGCATTGGAGCCAATCGCAGACATGTTTGTTGTGCGTGTGAACACAATGGCGAATCAGATGCATGAAGCGAGGACTGTCTTAGTATACTTTGGGCTTAAGCGACTTTTCAGACAACTAGTGACAAATTTAGCAACTTTTTGAACTATAGCTACTTTCCGCGAGTCAAGGTTTTGCTTTCCTGGTACAGTCACACCACTCTACATCTGCTCTGCTCAGTGAGTGGCAGAGAGGAGTAGCACGTTTATATAGAATAAATAGAAAAACGAGCTGCTGATTTTTTACTGAAATTTGTGTCATCATTCAATCTCCCTAATGTATGAGTTTCTTCAGTGGAGCACAAAAGATAATATTTTGAAGGTCTTTAGGGTCTAATGAATCCAAATGAACACTGGAGCCCACTGACTTCTGGAAGAAAAAAGTCATTAAGACACTGATATAGTAAATAAGACATTTAAAAATATACATATATTCATTTGTTTTCCACAGAAGAAAGAAATGCAAACCAGTTTGGAACAACATGAAGGCCTATAAATTGTGACAGAATAAAGGAAAAAAGGAAAAAGTTACATGACTCTCCCTAACACTCTAAAGTGTTATAGTCTCAAACATCCTAGATTTCAGGATATAATAAAAAAAAATCCAAAACATAGATAAGAGGCAGAGGGAGGCAGGAGTCATCATGTGGACACATTAATCGATCACCTTGTGGTAGAGTCGGTGGGAAACCCCAGCCTGGCACAGACAGATAGCAGTAATTGTGGCTAGTGCATGTGTCATTTGTTTTGCTGCAGTCACCAGGAGGTTAAGAGGAGCACTGCAGGTTGTGAAGACTCCATACAGGTTCCTGTTAACCTCACGAAAGCACCTGAAAATGATGGCTTTTCTCACTACACACATACATTTGCACTGAGTGTGAAATGGCTATATAAAATCATGCCAAGTCACTGTGAGAATCGAAACGGTAAACAGGCCAATACAGTATGACAGAAAGGTACTGCATAAAATGTTTCTGTTTGCATGCTGGGTGACCCAAATTCGAATTAACAATGATAAAGGAACCATGTGGAGGTGAAAAAGACAGTAACACAAGAAATAAGAGTTGAAAGCTTCAGTTCTCAATTTCTTACTCTCAAGTCCCTAGATAACAGCTCCTTCAATGCTAAGATACCAGCTGTCAAAAAGCTTCAGTCTGACAATCTATCCTCCTTGACAGAAAATGTTCACAGCTCACTGTTTGCAGAAGAGCGAAACTGCTTGGCAGCGCAAGTTTGAAATCTGAATGACACATTGGATCCACTTAGACCTTATTAACATCCGTTTTAGGTTATCTGAATGTGATAGACAACACTAAATCTAGTTGTAAGTGGGGTCCACTGCATCTTCAAAATGCATTAATATACACATTAAATGGATTGAAAGCAGTGCATGCATGCATGCAAAAAAAAAAAAGATAAATGCACTCTGTTAGGCTCACTATTAATCCCTCTATACATGCAACATGGTGAGTGAGCAGGTTTCTCCCCATCTTTCCCATCTCCCTATAAAATCCTGTCTTCTCAACAAACATGCACACTCTAAAAAAATCTGCAAGAATGCCACTTCTGTTTAAATGACATGTAAGCTACATTCTCCATTGGAAACTTATAGCCGTTTTAAACTGCTTTCTCTTAATCCCTACGTGTTTACATGATGTTTCAGAATGCTGCTTTCTGCAACAACTTTGGAATAAGCCGTTTTCTGAAGTGCATGTAAACGGGGTCACAGTCCAACAGCGGATAAAGTTTCAGAGGAATGCAGCGCCTCACTGACATCCCTTGGTTTCACTGTATTCATATTACACTAAAGCATGCCATGAATGCGAAGGGCATAAATACAAAATACAGATGAAAAGCCATGTGAGAGGAGGCAGGTGCCTCTGCTGAACTATGATTGACTCATTCCCCTGTCAGTGCCCGCTTATGATGCTTGTAAATGGCCCTCACATCTGCCTGAACAGGTCAAACTGGTGGAAATAGATGAACTATTTACAAAGTATTAGCCCACTCAGATACACCATTTTCAGACATGTTTAAATTGAAAATCTCCAGAGTCAGCTGATCTTTAGTGAGCATTCAAACTGAGCTACAGCATATTTTTAGATTTAAAAAAATGAACAAAAATCAACTATTGAGCAAAAAAATTAAACCTTTTACCTTTCCCATGATTCACAACACTTATAATGATTCATAATTTGAGCTGTCAGGTCATATTTCTTGGGAAATGTCATCTTTATGTGGGTATGTCATGTCTGCAAGCAAAAAGAAGACGGTTTGACTATTATAGAGTGTGTACAGTGTGTTGGGAAGTGTGCTAATAGTCCTGACAGCTTGTAGCCATAACTAGTAAGCAACATCATTAACACAGTGGACCACTCAAAAAGGCAACCATCTGAGGAAACGCCCATTGTTAAAATAAAGAAAACTTGTTCAGAGAAGAGTAAAGGAAAAAAGACAGAGCCCATAATAAAACACGTTAACATCAGACTGGCTTTTCAGAGATGACGACAACTCTGAAGCTTCAAATAATTTTAAACAGATCCATAGCTGGCTTTTTTGCTTGACAGGTATTTACAAGATATCCTTGAGTAACACCTCAACACTAGATGGCCACCTCTTTGATATTGCACCTTTAAATTAATGTATGATCAAGACATCCGAAAAGAAAGTGATTTTTAATAATAAATATAATAATTGTAAGAAAATAGTTAGTGGTAACAAATGCTGCACAAAATGTGTTTTTTACAATACTAATTAATGTTTTCGGTTTATTTTAAGCCATGTTTTAAAATGCATAATGCAAATATTTCAAATAAACAAATAAACACTGTGATAATATAGAAATGGAAAAGCATTATAGAATTGGTTGCTTATTTATGTGTTAGGGTGTTTCATCCAGCCTGTGTAACACAGTATTTGTGTCAAACACTAATAAGTAATTATTAACATTAAACAGGCTCCACATCTAATTGATCAGACTCTTTTCAAATCACTTCAGTTCTTTGTATTTTTTTCTAATTTATTTATTAACATTTAAAACAACATGATAAATCATAATAATACACAATTTACTTACTAAATAAACAATAATTCATACAATTAACCCTGTTAATAATTTTAAAAAATACCCTTACTGCAGGATCAGTATTTTTTCTTGTTGATCCTCTTATCTACTTAAAGACTGATCTGCTCCAAATGAAATGCAATCATTGGTCACTAGAGATACCCATGAGATGCTTTGTCTCCATCCTCTTGTTCTGACCCATAAATACACTCACCATGAAAAGCAGCCTATAAAGTATCCTCCAGGCAGCTATGGAATGGAACTTGGTCCTTCTGGACAGAGAACAGCCCTTCCTTCTAATCTTGCCCACCCTGAAAGTTGGCATGTTTGTTGAGTTAGTCTTCAGCTCTGGTTTTGTCACACTCACACTCTTGCTCCACATTAACTCATGACATGTCTCCCTCTTCCAACTGCAAGTCAACAATCAAGCATTTCCAAAATCCTTGGTGTTAGGCCCGTTACAGTATCTTTTTAAAGCTTAGGGCTTTCTGACAGGATCTAAAAATTGATCACTAGCAGGTTTTGTGGACATAGACGCTACACTGAAACTGCTGCTGCCCACTGAAATCTGCATATCAATTGCTGGCTCGCATGACCCTGCTGCAGTTTCCAGAGAGCATAATGAAGTGCTCAGACAGTTTGCAAACTCTACCAGTAGCCTAGCCTTTCAATAACATCAACACAATGGAAACGTTTCTGGATGGCCTGTGAACACTAATGCTAACATTACCACACATATTGTAAAAAAGAATTGCTTGAAAATATCAACCAGAGCTACACTGTCACAGAGGAGAGGGAAAAAGACAATGATTTTATTTGATTTAAAAATAGATCTGCTTTTCAAACAGTCTCAAAATAGTCTGAAATTTTCCATAAACATCAAGCCTGAACTCTCCTCAGTGTTTTGTTCTGGGCTACCACACAGCTCTTAGGCAAAGATCCTATTCTTAGATCACATCTGATGTCTGGTTCTGCGCAGTAGTCCATGGTTAGTAATCAGAGATGCCTCTCAGAGTGTTGTTTATTTCAAATACAGATCTTGTAACACTAAACCTTGTAAGGATCTGAACACCACATTAAACATGCACCGAACAAACACTTGCCAGTCAGACCTTTAGATCATAAAGTTTTTGTTTGTTTTGTTTTGTTTTTACAAGCAATTTATTTACACATACGTTTATATTAATCATTATATGCACATCCTTTACTCTGGTAAAGTAGAAAAACATTGTAAAGCAGATACCTTTATACACTATAAAAATTATTTTTCGAGATTATTGGAGTATGTTATACAAGAAAATACTATTTCAGAATTTCATGTTCAATTCATTGTTACTTGCAATTTCTTTGTAATGTTTACTAGAAAAGTAAGTGAAAATTATTCAAAAAGTAAATCAAGTAAAAATATCTTTTAATGTAACAAGTCATTTGTTCAGACATTACTAGTCATACAGTGTGCTTGTGCAAGATTTTATCATTTAGTGGGTACAGGTCTTTATCTTGTAACATATCTGACGCTTGTTAGGCAAGGCAAAGCTAGGCATGACAAGTCAAGTTTATTTGTAATGCACATTACACACGGCGGTAATTTAGTTTCGCTTTCCCTGGCAACACAAAAAAAGATTAATGTCTTGTTCATGTGGAAAATAAAATATACAATATAATCAAAATGTTAATACCACAAGTTCAATGTTCACAAGATTAATTTTTTTTTTTTTTTTTTGTCTCTGATGTAGTTCATGTTACAACTGACTTTTTAGATGTTGTCAAAAATGTATGTTTCAGTGTCAACGCAAATGTAAGTAAAGAACCACACTTTGCATAAAATACACAGGAGTAGATTACATTGGACAATACAATTATCTTTGCGGGAAGTATGAATAATCGTGGCTTGGGACCAACAGTTTGTGTAATTTCTATTGCTTTGCGTGTTCAAGGACTTTGTATTGTTTAAGTATAATTTGCCCAATTTTTTTATAAACATATAGCTCTTACTAACTGTTAATGTACCCTGCTTAAAAGATCCTTAAAGGCTAGTTCTGCACTAAAGCATGTTTACAGCTGCGAAACATACTATTAGACTCATTAACCAACATCACCCAAAGCGATGTGCACAAAAAAAAAGTCCATGTAACAAAAAGAAATCCCATGAATAAAATCACTGAGTTCTGGCACTTTATTAGCTGAATGAAACCATAACAAAGAACAAACAGTGGTGACTTCTCTAAGGTCACCAGAGAGGGACTGTGGGAGGCTGAAGGATTATGGGTCTTGTACGTCTGCCAAGAGAAGGATTATCCTCATTTGGCATATTCTGTGGGCAAGGTGTTAAACTAATGCTAACTCCCCTCTTCAACAAGTCACCACCAACAAACAGCGAGTAACTCTTATAGCACTTTAATTCTGACATACTCATTTTATTGTGTTAATTTCCTGGAAACCCAGACTAACAAAATCTTGCACATACAACATAATAAAATAAAAACGTATGGGAAGCCAAGAGGATGTAATGTCCCTGGAGAAAGCACTGGCCATTGCTCAGAGGAAAATGTCCTGTCACGCTGTAGTAGAGGCTCTGACAGGCTGTGATTCATCCCTGAGGTTACAGCAATTGTGCCATGTAGCCATCTTCTTTTTAAAGCCCGATAAATAAAGACACACACACATAAATCGACGTGGATAGCCAGGCAATCCAAATGGCACTTACAGTTATATGCTCTAGTGCACGTTTTAATCTATTATTCTTCTTCATCATCCACTGAGTTTTTCAAGCAAGTTTTAATATTGAAACCCAATCTGTCAAAATATGGTGCCCAATTACAGCGAAAACAAGAAAGTGATGTTAACTCGATGTTAATTAAGTGATGTTAATTCCTCAGATATCAACACCAATGCAATTAACAAGATGAAATTATTTGGTAAAAACTGATTAGGAGTCAATCCCCCCTCGTATAAATATAAGAGCTTTTGGTACCATGAAAACCGATCCTTCTGCAACATTCTGGCAGGTCATGCAGGCAGCAATTTCCTCCAGCAGTCGGGTCAGCTTGTTCTGCAGCAGCCGATGTAGAGTGAGAAGAGTTGAGTTGAGGAAGATATCCTTGCCTTCCTTGACACAGTCTGGCCAGAACCAGCACATAGCAAGGAAGGAACAGAGAACCTCGACCGGCAGGTGCTCACAGAGGCAGAGCTCAATGAGCGAGGTGAGGTAGATGCATGGCCTGGCATCCTGTTTGGTCTGCTCTGCCATTGGAGCTGACCCCGTCCTATGGGTAGTGCTCGTAGTGTTAGTTGTTCCTGTTCTACAGATCCCTTCCCAATCTCTGGCTGTGTACAGGACTGTTAAATAAGCCTAGATTATTAGTCAGCTCTCAGCCATATGCTGACTGACTGGCTTAGTCATTCCCATCCCCCTATAGTTCAATGATAAACACTGAGGGTCTGGTAATTGGAAATTATGGGGTAGCTCCCAAACTGGATTTTGAGAACACTTTGCTTGGCTGTGTGTATAAGTTTTTGCAGCCAAAGATATATTTTTGGAATGATCAAGGCTTTCCAACTTCAAGCATGTCTTGTCAAATACTTCTGCTAATGAAGTAAACTTAAAAGCTGAGCTAGTTCACAGCTTGATATCAAAGAGCCTTCCCAGACACTACAGCCCCTTTGCTTATAAATAAGGTTAATTTCCTGATCCATCTCTTTATGGCAGATGAAGACACAGTGCCAGAATTTAGGAAACAAGGGCAATTGAGAGAATTGGGGAAAAAACATCTTTGTTTGAAGTGGATTGTTTTTGTCCTGGATGCTAGTAAAGAGTCCATACAGAGTTTCAGACTAAAATACACTATATAGTAACAACTACAATGTTTTACACAGTAGGTACATGAACAGGTGCTCACTGTTCACCCGCAGAGGCTTTAAAATTAGGTTTAGCCTACATGTCAGGGACTATATCTTTGTGCTGAAGGATAGCACAATGTTTAATTACAAAAAAAAAAAAAAAAGTTAATGAAACTAGACTATATCCACAAAGTAATCTTCATAGATCTTACAGTGGAGGAATTTTAGAGGGTTGTCTTTGGTGGTTATAAAATGGACTGTCATTTTCCAGAAGGATAACACTCGAAACTCAATAGATCAAAATGTTGCAGAAGTTTGGAAAGTGGCAGCAAACACCCAGTCACACTTTACTTTAAGGTCCAATTCTCGCTATTAACAAACCTTTAACTAGGACTTTTGCCTGATAAAAACACTTAATTTGCTGCTTATTAATAGTTAGCAAGGTAGTTGTTAGTTTTAGGTATTGGTTAGGATTAGGGATGTATAATATGGTCATGCAGAATATGTGCTTTACAAGTACGAATAAACAGCCAATATGTTAATAATAGGCTTGCTAATAAGCAACTAGTTAATACTGAGAATTGGTCCCTATACTAAAGTGTTACCAAACACCCAAATAATGACAATGGAAACACAGCCACATGCTGCCTGCAACAGCACATTATATACCACACTATAGTTTATGCCAGACATATTGACACATTATTTCAGTCATATAAACTACACTCTCTTCAACCCTAACAGAGGTACTAACTTAGGGTCATGTGACAGCAGCCATATCATGATCAAATCAATTTACAGAATTTTAATACAAGGATTTACAAAGCGAGGAAAGAAATATGTTTCCTATGGACTCTGATAACAGTTTCACACAGCTCTCTTCACAGCTCTCAGCAATTCATAAATTCAAGTGCAAACAGACCCAGATACAGGAGTATTATGAACTGCTATGTGCATAGGGACTCACAGTTGTTCATCTGCAAACAATAAAAAGGTTCCCTCCCCCCGTCTAATCCACCTCCTCAGCAGATCAATTATAGAATGATAACTGAAGTTTCTCACAGCCACAAGCAAAAAAGCTTTGCAAAAGAGGAGACTTCATTTACATGAACTCAGTAAGACAGCCTACAATGCGTAATATACAAAAATCACAACATAACATGCAGAGCTGTGTTCCACTAGCAAAAATGCACTCAGAGGTGCTACTGTCCACATGAATTTGGACTCACCATCTGGAAAACTGGAGCGAAAACACTTTATGACCATCTGAAAACATACATTTTTCAGTGTTTTCCCATGTTATTTATTCTGGTGTGGGAAGGCAATAAGCAACGAGCAGTGCAGCTCATCAACATGAGCCTTTAATTAGTACATTTGCACATCAAGAGTGGAGCAGGCTTACAACTCAAAGAAAAATAAACCTCTATAGATTGGGAGACCTCTTGTTTACTGTGCTCAGCTTAAGAAACAAGCAAATCTTCATGGGACACTCCACTTTTAAATCAAGCAACCCATCTTTTTTTATGAAAATATAAACAAACACAAGGGACTTCGGAAACCAGGATTCCACATACAACTTTACAAGCATGTCTATAAAGCAAACACCAAAACATCCATGCACACATACATACATTTTCACTTCTTTATTAGGTACACCTGTACACCTGCCTGTAATGCAAATGTCTAGTCAGCTACTTGGGTTGCAGCAACTCAACTAAGTTGTTAAAAGTAAAATTTGAGAAATATGAGGTGATGAGATTTTCTGTGAAAAAAAAAAAATGTTGGTAGGGTGTGAATTACAGGGGGTTTGACAGGGATTGATGTTTGATAGATGTCCCATTTTCCACAAGTTGATATGATTCTTTAGGGTCTTAATGAAAATTCTATAGCATACTTTTTAAATTTCTCAACGGTAGTGTAAAACAACACTTTTTACCTTGCCAAAAACACCTCTGCACACAGCAAGCCGTTTTAGTGCATGTTTCTTTAAATGCTAATGAGCTCTGCTGACCCCACCCCTCTTTTCCATGGGGTGACAAGCCATTCTCATGAGACGGTTTACTTTAGCCGCGGAACTTGCTAACTAGCACATTATTAGGAAAGGCGATTTGCAAAGATTCATAAAAGAACCTTATACTCACTTCTTCTGTAGGTGAGGCTGGATCACGAATGATTCAAGCGAACAGACGCATTTAGGTAGATTGGGGCGCATTCCCTTCAAAAACGAATGTAATCCACGGTGTCTTCAGCGGCTCAGAATAATGTCGGGAGTAAATGATGACTGCTGTGTTCATTATTACATCCAACAACAAAACACCTCAATCGCTTAGGAGCAGTGTTGGGCACGTTACTTTAAAAAAGTAATTAGTTATAGTTACTAGTTACTTCTTACTAATAGTAACTGAGTTAGTAACTGAGTTACATCATTATAAAAGTAACTAATTACCAGGGAAAGTAACTATTGTGAAAAAAAAAAAAGAAGTTCAAATGTGTCAAATAACTTGGATGCCCCCAATATTAAATATGTTGAATGAAATGGACACTATATAGAATAAATTATTATAATAAAACATTTTACACTAATTTACACTATTTTAATGTTTCTGTGGGACAATGTGAGAGACACTTATCAAATTCAATATATTATTGTAAATATTAGCAACCAATTATATATATATATATATATATATATATATATATATATATAAAGCTTATGTTTGTAAAATGGCACAGTTTTTTTTATATATGACACTTAGCATCAGTCAGTCAAGCATTATAATATGATATATGATAGAACTTTAGTAATTATAACAACCATGTATGAATACATATTTGTCATGTTGACTGAATTAGGACTGGTGGTGGTGCTTAAGATATTGTTTGTCATTTAGTGTTTCTATAAAAAAAGGAAAAAAAAATAAAAATAATACTGATAATATAACAAAACTACTACGAATTCTACTAACAATATAAAACGTACTAAGGATTAATAAGCAGCTGGGTTCATGAATATTAATCAAATTGTGTGCGTTTGGTCGAACTGATTTGCTGAAATCAAAACAGGAACGATAATAGGTGAGCACCAGTTCATGAATATTAATCAGGTTGTGTGCGTTTGCAATACAGGTACACTGCGCATCCATTCAGATAAACTGAAAAATAAAATGACAATAATATTATAATAAATTATAGTAATGCCGCATTTTATTGTCAGTAACGGGGGAAACAGTAATTCGTTTGATTATTCGTTACTGAAAAAAATTAGTTAGTAACGCCGTTTATTTATAACGCCGTTATTCCCATCACTGCTTAGGAGACATTCTTGTCTATGTCCCTGCTCCAGCGTTGAAACAATGGCGGACTGATGACAGTTCACTCAGTGCGGGTCTAAGGTAAAACTCCAGTGTCAGTCAACAATCGTGGGAGGGGCCTGGGTCTGTGTGACGTCACACAGCCAAGAAGCTGAGAAAGGCTTGATTTGAGAAAGGGGATATTATTTATAGGGATTAAAAAAAAAAAACACTGGTGGATTTTATCATTATAGGGTGGATGTGTACAAACACTGCCAACACACATTTATGTTCAAACAACATGTAAAAGTGAATTTTGCATCAGATGACCCCTTTAAATTAATCTGTTAAAATAATCATTCATTAAAAAAGTTATTTTTAATAAGTTAATAACTAAGTGACCACAAAAGTTATTCATTGCAGATGCAACCACACTCTATGAACAGGTAAATTAACTGAGAAGTTTGCACTAGTTATATTAACAGCTCCAACACAATGACAACAGATTAACATGTAAAGTAACACGTAAACACTTGTTACGGGACTTCTTGTTACACGTGAAGAATGGAATTGATTCTTACAACAACTCGAATTAAAGGTTTTGAGTATGACGATAATAGACAATATAATTAAAGAAATGGCACTTAGAAAATAATAATAAAAAAAAACCTGTATTAAACTCTATGCATTAAAAGAAAGTACAAAAATGGGGCCCTGGTCTGACAAACGAAAAAAATAAAATAAAAATCCTCACTGAGGTGAATGTATGAATGGAAGTGATGGAATTCAAGGAGAACTCATGTGCAGTGTTAAAGCACTGTCTGTACACAAAAACATACATGCATCTCTGAGAGGTCTATGACATCCTTCAGCCCAGCATGTGAGGACTAATCAAGTTCAATATGAGTGTTTCTGTAACTCTTATGTTTTTGTGTGTTTAGCCTTCAGCATAAATACAAGCTCTTGTGCTGGTGACAGTAATACGCAAGCAGTGCGAAGGCCAAAGATCCATGAAGAGGCTAATTACTAAGTGATAACGAACACTAGCAGACAAGCTTTGACAATGCAGCTGCTGCTCAAAATGCACACACACACACACACATTTGTTTTGGTATATTCTTTAGGTATTTTTTCCATGTGCTTCTGCTGTTTTATATTATGCTAATCCTACTGTTTTTATCCCCTAACACTCAGAAAACTTTTAGATATTAAAACATTATTTAGCATGTTTATTGATCTGTTTTCATTGAGGGGACATTTGTGAGCATCCCACGATGCAAGCAAAACAATAAGCCATCAGCATTTGTGGAATTGAAGAATTAGATAAAAACATTATGGATTATTCTTTACCTTGCTGTGCTGCACTGGTCGATGTTTGTGGTATAGATTCTGAAGACCATCATCCACAGCCAAGCCTAAGTTTTCTGCCACACAGGACACATCTGAGGAGAGAAATTTTAGGCAATATGTTAAATACACAAGTAAAGATGCTAATACTAAAACTGTATGCAGCACTATATTGGAATTGTAGAGATTTGGTAAGTAATGTACCACATTCAATTCCCAGTTCGAAAGTTTGAACTGGCAGAAAGTGAACTACAGTATGTAGAGTAGGAGAATTGCGATGCTTAAAAATTCTCTCTAAATAGTTACGAGACTTATAATATATAATATATGGCTTCTCTATGCTGGTGCTCTTTGCTAATGTCAAGTATGTCACATTTTTTGGTGAAAATCAAGCAAAGCAGATTGTCTCAGTATTAATTGTATAGTGCTCTTCTCACTTCAATATATCTGGCACTACAGCGCCTCCACAGACAAATAGAAGTTCCTGCAGCTATGCTGCAGCATTTACACAAATGTATTATATGTGAAACAGTGTAATGTTTGTTTTAAATATATATATACACTACAAATATATATATACTAAAAATGTCTTTGTGTGATGGAAAAGCCTCATTTTCAGCAGCCATTCTAGATTACTGTGAAAACAGTTACATATTCGTAAAAAAAATATTTTAAAGGTATAACTATTAGTGCCCAATGTTTTTCTTTTTATTGACACCTGAAATGTTTGTGCTGCTTAATGAAATGCTGAAAATTGCAGCATTGGCTGCTTCAGTATTCAGTACCCTAGAATTTCTAGCAAGTTACGTTTGCTTTTTGAAAATGGCCAACAAGAAACTAATTCTTCTAGCAACTCATAAACTGTTGTTCTTCAGAGAAAATAGGCCTATTCCATGCACTTCTGTCTTGAAAGAAGAAAGCAAATCGGATCTAACCAGGACAGAGTAAGAAGTGAATGGCCCAGATGCACAACAACAGGAGGACAAGTACATGGCAGAAACCGATCCCTCAATAGTGCTCACCTGGCAGCTTCAATGAACTGCAAAAACTAAACACTTCTGACATTAGCAGAAAAGTTCAAGTTCTGAGAAAAATGTCATACAGGCCAAGAACAACAAATGGGAAATGCTACATGAATGTAATTTGAATGTAAACTGACTTCATATTTTGTTAATAAAGCACAGAGATGATCAAAATACAAACAAAAATGCCAGAAAGCTTGTCTAAGATGAAAATTAATAGGTAAAAATATTCTTATTCCTGCACTTTTGATTATTTCAGTTCTAAATTTAACTGTGGAGAATATAATCTATAAGCTTCAAATTCTTGATGGTTGTGCAAGTTGTTGCTTTACCATGGTTGCGCTCTGTGTTGCTAAATGAGGTCTGAAGGGTGGTTTCAATGACAGGAACAGAGGCTTGCTGCAAACAACTACACAGGAAAACCATGGTATGTACTCGCACTCTTTTGTTGTGAGTGTGGACACGCACATATTATAAAAGATTATGAGTTATTACTCACACTACAATGAAGATGCACTCAAGCATAAGCAGTTTGCCAGTGAGGCCTAAGCGAAAGCGTCACACAAGATTTTAAGTTTAACTTTTATTAATAGGGGTGAATTTCAAGTTAAGTAATTAATCCACAGGTAACTAACTGAATCCTAAGTAACTAACCATGTTTTTGTGTTAAAAATTATAGAAAGTAACTACACCTTTGTTCTTGACACATGTCCTGATATACCTCTTTATTCTAAAGACTGAATTTTCCCATTTCTTTTTTTCAGCCTGCTGTACCAAGAGTATTCTATGATGCATTCTTGTGTGATTTGGCTTGCAGTCGGACAGCATACATTTCACTAAAGATCTTAAACACCAATTTGCACATTGGTTTGAAGCCCCTACAGCAAGTGCACACTGCAAGATCACTGAAGACTGTTGGATTTGAAGTTTTATGAAACAAGTGGTCCCCAGCTAGTTGCAGACACTATGACAGAAATCAGATGGTTTTAAATCTGACTAGTCTTATGGTGTACATCCTCTCAGCTGCCCCTCTCCTTTTCTTACTTTTCTTGGTATGTGATGAAAATGAATAACAATGGCACTCACTTTATAAATGTCCTTGGTCCTTGATGTAATTTTCACAGCTAACAACTTTCAGTACTGTTTATTATGTCATCCATGTAGTCAATTAACATTACTCACTACTTAAATGTGTAAATTACACAATTACAAATTATTAATTTTTTACACATCCCCTTTATAACTTCCCTCTCTGGTGTGTCCACCCCCCAATTCAAATAATTTCAAATGTCAAGCTATGCCAGTAACTATTTAGCTGTGGCTTAATTTCATTAATATACAGGTGACAAAATGAAGCGAGGATAGAGAAAAGTAAACATATTCCATTGTGTACAGAGGTGGTTTGATGGAAGACAGACAGTGTTTTAAAATGTGGTTCCTAGAAACAAATGAAATGTCTCATCTTGGCACCTGAACTGGTGTGGTTAAACAGGTTTGGAACTGTAGTTGCAGAACTGCCCAGAAATGCTAAACAACTAATACAAAGGTCTTAATTTTTAGCCTTTGTTGTGGATTTTTAAATCACACTGAAGTGTCTTGCAATTCTGTGTTACTCACAGTGTATGATATATCCATCATGCATTTCCAAGTAAGACATTTTGCATAATCAATAATACAGAGTCAGCAGATACTACTGAAGTAATCTGTACTGAATTGGACATGAACCATTAATAAGAAATTAAAGATAGATAGTTGTATATTTCTACATACTGCAATGCTGCAATACATTACCTTAGACCCACTTTTTATTAGGCGTCTTCAACTACTTATTTGTAATGATGTTACATTGTAGTTACAATCAAAGTACCTGCACATAATTACAAAATGTATTTACACTATTGACCATAATCTGGCAATAATTTTCCAGAACACATACATTGTATCAAATGTTTAACATGTACGTGCTAAGGAGTTAGCACTTAATGTTAACTGAATAAGTAGTTAAGACACCTAATATAAAGTGGAACCCAAACCTTTAACAGATATTATATACAAAATAAATAAATAAATAATTCTGCCTTACAAAACACTCTTGAGTAACCACTGCTCTGTACATGAAACCATGATACTCACTGCTCATGAAACGTTCTGTAATTTAGTACAAATAATCACTGATAATACAATAGAATAATTAAATGTAGCAACAAATGTGCTGTGATGTTCATTCTGGTAGACACCTACCATGCACAGACAAAAGCAGCCAGGGTTCAAAACCATCACGTAACACCGTTCCTGCCCACAGTATATAGACTGCTTTCTGTTTATCACTTTTATAAATGACTCAGATAGTACAGACAACAGTCCAGTTTGAGGAAGTCAGGGGAAGGAAATTTGGGGAGGAAGTTTACAAGTGAGGTGTGACAAGTGTCAAATGTCTTCAACAGTGAGTTTTGAATGCATAACAAGTAAAGAGATAAAGTTATTTAGGCCATGTATTTAGGCCATGTTTGATTTAAAAACAAAACTGCTACATTACTTTGGAAACTTGAATTTTGAGAAACGGATGTCATCTAATGTTCAACATTGCAACAAGGCAGAAATGCCAAACCAGGATTTCAATTTCTCAAACATTAAAATGATATTAATATTACTAATTTTGCAGCATGTTAGTTTTAGTGCCGTATTGTGGACCTGAACAGAAAGAATCTGATAGTAAGAGTGTGTCAACAGACTTCTTTTCAATTATCATGTTGAAAAGAAGTATAACGTCAGCAAGAAAGTGATACTCTCTTTCTCACCAGCTGTCATGCAGGTGTGAAATGTAGGTGCCTAATGTGTTTGCTGTATGTCTCTATTTCAATATGTTTCAACTACATAAAAAAAGAGCAGCAGTGAACTGACTTGTAAGCTTGCAATTAGTGAACTGGACTGCTTATTTGTAATTTAGAAAGTGGTTAACAAGCTGCATTTTCTTAGAAATTTGTTTTTAAAAAGTAATCATCTGATAGCTATTCAAGTTCATTAAAACCCTATTTATTTCTTAAATGTGATGTATCTGAGTAAAACTGGATAGGTGAACTTGGGACTTGACTTTAACTACTGTGAATTGACTGAAACATGAAAAGTGGTCTCAGATGTTTGTGTGGAGGTGAATGAGAGGGCTTAGTGATGCAGGTAGCACTTAATTTTTTAACTTGGTACTAACCAAAAACCTAATTTGAAATCCATGTTCATGTAGTTCAAAGAAATGCAAAAAGGAGTGCACATCCAAAAATCCAAACTGGGTTCAGATGCATTTCACTCCACACGGGTATTGTGTCTGATGAAGCCCTGACTGGTCAACATGTTGCGCTGCTTGGAAAATAAATGGTTTTGGAGCTGTAAGTTCATGTAGTTAATCTAAGGCCCGGCTATACTTCATTTCACATATTACGCTCTGTATAATGCACAGTTGAGCGCAGATGTGCACATTCAATGTGAACACACTACCTAGTTGATCTTTGACACAAAACTTGAGCTGCACACAGACATCAAACTTTTTTCTGGAATAACATGCACCGTTGAATCACTCATGTGTACATGTGTGCCTTGTACCTGTTGAGGACTTGGCTCTTTGGTGGTTTTGGAGGTTCTCCCTGCGCAGAGACTGTGTGTTTGCTGTATCTGTACTGTGCTGAATAAATGGTGGATGGCGTTTCACAGTCAGTTGCAGACTCTGATCGTTGAATAAAGTCTGTATCAGAGCCAGGTCCAGAGAAGACACCTCACAACCATTTAAAACCATGATCTCATCACTGGGCCTCAGACCTATCAGTTATATAAAACAACAGGAGTGAAGGGAACAAAGGTTATAATACCCTTCCAAAGGCAATATGTGAAAAAATAAAAAGATCTTTTGGTCTTTGTTCAAATATCAAAAAGGTGTTTCCCGCATATCCAAATAAACACAACCAATAAAATCAATAACTGCCCAAGCAAAAGTACCTTTGCTGAAAGCAAGCCCATCAGGGAGAACTTCTCTGACAATGATACGGCTGTTTTTAAGGTTGTCTACATAGCCTGTAACAGCAAAGCCTTGAGGACAAGAAAAAAAAAACTATCATAACACATCATAAAGTGCCATCAGTCCCCATGAGTTTAAAAACAGCCACTTAAATTTCTCCTTTGCAATGACTTGCTTACCAAAGTCTCTGGCTAGACTAGGTCTAGACATGTGCAGAGTGTAGACATTCAGCTGGCTGACCTCCAAATCGTCATATGACTAGGGTGAGAAAGAAGTGTAGATAAGTGCGCAATCATGCAGTTCAACAACTCTGCTTTTTATAAACTGGGCTGTGATCCACCTGCTGCACATCAAGCTTTGCCATTATCAATATCCTACCATGTCCTGCAGGAGCTCATCAGCTGATGGAGTTGATACCTCAATCCTGTCTCCGACACATCTTCTCAGCCTTAAGCAGTGTAGGCTAGAGTCCAGGCCCATGAGCTAAGAGAAGAAAATTATCTTAAGATGCAGCTCTTTTCACATACAAAACATAAAATGTAGAGTGTCAAGACATAAAAGAATAACAGCTTTATTGTATGACTTCAGAAGAGTTGGATTATAATGCTGAAATGCATGTTAATGTATGTTTCTGCACTTAGAAAAAGAGTTCAACTACTTCTATATTCCACAAAAGGAGGGTATTTTGGTGTGGAACAACATAAAGGTTAGTAAATGGTGAAACAATATTTGTGTAAATTATTAATTTTCTATGCTGACAACTCAATATTTGTAATCCTTTCCAGCTACATCCCTGGAGCTATGAGATTTACCTTTTTCTTTTTCATGACTTTTCGTCTTTACTACTGTTGAAAAGTTTGGGGTCAGTAATATATATATATATATATATATATATATATATATATATATATATATATATATATTTTTTTTTTTTTTTAAAGTAGTTTTTTTTAAGTACTTTTATTTAGCAAGAACACATTAAATTGATCAAAAGTGGCAGTAAATATTTTACATTGTAACAGAAATTGTATTGAAAGCAATTTCGATTTACTGATAACAGTAATAAATGTTTCTTGAAAGTGAAAAAGTGAAAGTGACGTGACGTGGCCAAGTATGGTAACCCATCCTTGGAATTAGTGCTCTGCATTTATCCCATCCTAAGTGCACACACAAAGCAGTGAACACACACACCCGGAGCAGTGGGCAGCCATTTTTTGCTGCGGCACCCGGGGAGCAGTTGGGAGTTCGGTGCCTTGCTCAAGGGTCTCACCTCAGTCGTGGTATTGAGGGTGGAGAGAGCACTGGTTATTCACTCCCCCCACCGACAATTCCTGCCGGGACTGAGACTCGAACCTGCGACCTTTGGGTTACGAGTCTGACTCTCTAACCATTAGGCCACGACATGCATGAAGAATGCAATCACATGCAATTTCTGAAGAATTTTGACATCACATGAATAAATTAGCTGAATATTAAAATTAAAAAAAGTTATTTTAAATTGTAATAATATTTCATTACATTTACTATTTTACTGTATCAAATAAATGCTGTGAAATTAATTTTTGTGAGAAAAGCCATAACACAGCTGTCATGAAGAGGGCATGATGTCATCTATTAATGAATTTCCCTAGATGCAGTGTATTATTTACATTTAAATTTAGTCATTTAGCAGACGCTTTTATCCAAAGCGACTTACAAATGAGGACAATAGAAGCAATCAAAACCAACAAAAGAGCAATAATATTATAATAATTATATTATAATGACACCTATAGCCTCAGGTAATCTCAGCAGTGAAGTATGCTACAACATTCAAACATAATGATGTGTCTGCGTCTGTGTTGATTCAGACATAACAGGCACATGTGTAAAGTAATTAGAAACAATGCAACAGTTGACAAATCAAAATGGGTGTGTTAGTAAATCAAGGCAATTAACCTGAACACTACGCTGACTCTTTAAAACAAAGAGGTGGATTTTTTGAATGCACTGATCTTACCCTGCAGGTCTCGGCCAAGACATCAGTGACGGTGTGATGAGGTTTCAGAAGGACAGTAACAGTCTGGTAATTCGGCATATAGATGCACGTTGTGTTTTCCTGGTTGCAGTCCCATTGGCTGCCTTCAGGTGGCATGATTGAGTAAACATTAGCCATACTACCTAACCTCTGTGAAAGAAAACCAGAGAAGAAACAAAACAAACAAAAAAATTAAATAAATGAAATCAGGTTAAATGCCAAGACTTTTTGAATATTACTTTATTCCCTGGTTAGTTACTTACCCATTTATAACACTTTATTAGATCTCCTTATTTATTACTGGTGTGATTTAATAGCAGATTTTATAAATCCTAAAACACAATTCTCTGATTTAGATAAATATATAGCATTTTAGAAACCAAGGGATTTATAGACAACTATAACAAAATCAAAGACTATGTAAAACTGAAGCATTTGACATTGACTTTAGGGGCATCATTCTATGCTTGTTGAAGGATGTGTCACTCAAAACGAAACACACCATGGTTCTTTCAGTGGAGATGAAATCTTTTGGTGTTGGAAACAAACACGTCTATCCACCTTCACACACACCAGAGAAAACATGTCACGTCTCAGTTCCAAAGGTACAGACCGTCCACACACTCCACTCAGTGAAGTAATGGTCTTCTTAGCAAGGGAAACAGAGTTACCTAAGACAAGTTGTATAACCCTATGTTTGTCCATCGAGTGGTGTGAATGAAACCCTGACCAGCAGTAGAATGAGTCTGCATTCATTTACCACCACAGTAACGGTCAACTTTCCAACAAAGTAGCCAAGGGCAACCGCCCAGTACATGCTCCTCAGTGTGTGGCCCTCAGCACCAGAGCCTCCACTTCAGACTTTCCTCTACAAAGTGGGAAAGATAATTTATGGAAGCTAACCTCCACCCAGAATGTTAAAGATGGAATGATGAAGAAAGACTCTTTCTGTCTAGAATAATGCTATCCTTTAACATGATCTCTTAGCAACATCGGTGTGTTGGTCTCCATGGATTACTGAAGTACATACAGTGAGGAACCAGTGTTTCAGAGCAAGAACAAGCAATCACAAACTGTAAACGTGGCTCAATACACAGTCTTGCTTAAAATGAACTAATTCTATCTAAATCAACTGATGTGAACAAAATCAGACAATTAATCATGGCAAGGGGCTTTTGAACTTGCATCACCACCAATCAAAATGTGAGCATCTATCAGCCACAATAAATTATTTTTATACATACATGATGAACAAAAAGACATCACTAATATATTTTGTACATGTAAAATGTGTAGGTATATCAATATCCATGTTTTACAAATGTATTTTTAACATATAACCAAGTAAGCCTAATGTTTTTCCAGAGGCAGGACTCTGTATTTTGTAAAAAACACAGTAATGTACCTCAAAACTACAAGGAGGAATAGTATTTAGATGCCTTTCACCATCAGTGTCAAAGACCTGAAACAAGAAGGAAAAAACAAATCACTGCAGTCTCATAAAACTCTTAGTCATATTTTGTCAGACGGAATAGAGCCATGGTTACAAACACTGCAGAAGACAAACTATCATTTTGTTTCTAAATAAAACTTCACCCAAGCACATTTCCTGTAGTGAATCTATTTTGATCTTAAACAAAAGCTTCGAGACTTCACTGGCAGAAAAGAGCACTATGCTGGTTAGCATAGGATGAACGGCCATGCTGAATGTTTCATGCAAGACTTTTAATCTCTAATTTATACTTTTGTGGAGGCTTCTTATGGCAGATTGCTTGTGATATTCCTCATCTGTAAGTCTTTTGTATAGCCATGGATGGTCAGCTATAGGGGTCTTATACATTTTTAGATTTTTCCTTATAATGTTACTTTTACCTCATTTTTTTTCCAATCCTCTCCTTAGGCCTTAGAAACAGATTAGATTTATTTTTATTTATTTTTTTTATTTTTTATTTTTTTCTGATTTTCCTCGAAGTCTTCTACGTAAACAACCTCTTAGCATACGAAATGACAAACTTTTCTGAGGCCTTTTCACATCAAGTGTAATGCAAATAAACAACATGGCGCACAGAAGAATTGTCTATTCACACCAAGAGCAAAATTAATATTTGTCAAGCTGAAGAAACAAAAATATAAAAAAGACAGTCAGTAAATAAAGATCATAAACTATATCTGTATAGTTGTATAGAATTTGTATGTCAGTTATATGTATATATATATTATGATCTCAAACTGTATGCATGAACTAGAGTTCACATTGTTCATAATTCTTTTAATCTTTAAACAGCTCTACTTTTTATATTTTTATACAAATGGAAAAAGATACAAATGGAAAAATCTTGATGGAGTAAATTAATGTAGTTCAATATGAATATGAGAACAGATAGAAGAGAATAGATGATAAACTGGTATAAACAGGGCAAAAATCTAAAAAATACCTAGGAAAATTTATTTCCTCACGATACACACTAACATTTTAAATGTAATGTTTTTGAAAAAATGTGCCACAGTACAATATGATTTAAATTTGTACAAGTTTTAATTTTATGTAAAATTATTTATAATTTCTTCTATTTGACAAAGCTGAATTTTCAGCAGCCATTACTCTTCAGTGTCACATGACCCTTCACATGAAAGATTCATTCTAATATGCTGATTTGGTGCTCAAGAAGCATTTAATTATGATCAATGTTGAAAACAGGTGTGCTTCTGAATATTATTGTAGAAACAGAGATACATTTTTGTCCAGAATTCTTTGATGAACAGCATTTATTTCAGACAGAAATCTTTTGTAACACTGTTAAAGGCTTTACTGTCACTTTTGATCAATTTAATGCATCCTTACTAACTATAAATTACTAATTTCTTAGGTTAAAAGACTTAGGCTTAAAGACTGACTGATGGTCTCAAACTCAGTGAGAGACAAAGAGAGGAAGAGAGACAAAAAAAAAAAAAAAAAAAAACTTTGGCTTGATGGCTACCGCAGTGTCTTTAGCAAAAGGTTGGCCTGTTTAATATTTAGCAACTAGCATAGGGCTCTTATACCAACCATCTGTGTGTCGCTGCGGGGTAGAGTACAGCAGGCTGCAATTTACCACATATGGCTTTTAATAATTCATAATACATTTCTCCCTCTGTCTGTCTCCACACCTCTGCCTTCTGTGGTGTGAAATGAAATTGGGGCTCGTTAGCCAAGCCGGCTGGATCTCCCATTACATGACACATGTCAGGGAGGGACAGAGACTTCATGTCAGTGATTGGAGACTTTTTTAACATTTTGCTCATTTAAGATACTCGCGAATTCACTTAGAGACAGAAATGAACAATTTAACTTTTTATTAAGGGCCAAAATTTGTCCTATGGAATTGATTTTCAGTGACTTTTTTTGGAACATATAACAACATATTTGTTAATTTATATCAAATACTTTAGTATATTATTTTTTATTGGTCACTGCAGTGTCTTAACTCATAACTATTTAGGCCTAGTGTAAAATTTTATGAAATATGTTAAATGTCATAAAACTAATAAAAAAAATTATTATGGGGCCTCACATCTGGAGCATTTTTATTATTATTTTTTTTTTTTTTACTTTCAGTGGCATTTTTTGCACAGACTCATAGTTAATTTCTGCCACTGGGTTCTTAATGCATAAGAATGTGCATTAATTAAGATGGGACAACCAGGACTTAAGATCACTTGTTCATCACTTAAGAATAGGCTTATGAATGGTCATGCCGTCTACTATCTACATAGACAGTTGACTTCTAAAACGGAAAACCTAACTGCATATGAACCTCATTTGGAGACACATTTTTAGTGGTGAAACTGATTTTCCCATATAATTAATGTCCAGAAAAAGCGCAAACCAAAAAAGCATGTAACTCATGCAAATCTTTCAGCACTTTCTTTTGGCACAGTAAATCTAGCAAGCTAAATTTTTAAGATGGTTTCCCAGAAGCTACTGACCTCAGGGAAGGTCACCACCATGTGTAGAAATGTACCAAGTTATTATCGGGAACAAAACTGGTAGTTTGGACAGGAAATTCTTTTCTTCTGAAAACGTTTTAGTGGAGTAAATAAAATCTGTGCTTACAATTAATAATTTGATTAATCTGATTTCTAGAGGCTGCAACAATATTATCCTTCCAGCTGTTCTTCTTATGAATATTTCAGGTAATTAAATAAAGTGAATTAAGGTATTTACAGAAGTGTATAAGAACATTTAGAGGTGTATTTTATCATATCATTTGGAAATCAACTGCTTTATATGAGAAGGGAATGTGCGATCTGTGAACCAAAATTAATGCCTTGAAGTGTTTTGTAGGTAGGCAGCTTACTAGTTTTGGGACCCACTTTATATTATATACTATGTTTTAAATTATTCATTTGATACAACGTACTTATTGTGCACATACATGTTTTACATTGTACTTATGAAATAACTGCATGTAATTACAGCTGTAATTAATTTCTGTAAATACATCTGTAATTACACTGTTGGCCCTACCCTTTCCTATTAACCGCCACTTAAACCTAACCATGACACCAAATATGTCCCTAACCCTAACCATATCCAACCTCAATAGCAGCACTCAACATGAACACAATATGTACACGGTGCCTAACTTTTTTTCCCTAACCGAATATAAGGTGGGACCGTTTTTGGAATATTGCTACTGATTGCAGGATGACAGGGGGTCGAACTTAAGAAGCATTTATATTTCTATAAGGAGCCATGATATACTAGCTATGGTCTAGAAAACTAGTGTCTCTTACCTGAGGAAGACCGCTGTAAGAACAGCAGCTCAAATCAATGAAATCCTTTAAATAAAAAAGACAAAAAGAGGGATCTACAATTTTTATACAGACTAAGATGGTTTACTGGGTGGTAAAGAAGTGCAACAGATTCACCAAAACAAGCATTAGTGACTTACATAGCTGCCACTTTTTATTCCAAACAACACACAGTACTCTAATTGTAGAGACAGTCCCCCTGCAACAACTTGGTGTTAAATGCCTTGCTCAAGGGCACGGTCATGACAGAAAATCTATAAAATTCTCTGGCTCATGGGTCAACCCTCTCTAGATTTAAACAAACAGCCCAGCGCAGTTCCTTAACTGCTAATTTACCACTATTAATAGCACAGTGCATTAAGATCTCAACAGGGAGGAAACATCATCAGCTTCATCAATGTCTCAAGGCTTTACACTTGGTAACCAGATATGAAACTCTACATCTGAAAATAGCTCTCATTATCTTGGTGCATTTCTGAGAAAGGAGGAGGAGATGGGAGAACGAACAACATTTTTAATCCTGCCAGCTCTGTAATTACTACCTTTAGAGAGTCTTTATTTATCAAAGTCCTGTTATTTGCACCTGTGGGAGGAATTTCCCACCAGCATGACACATGAGTTTCAAAACATAAAAGGTAGAAAAATTGATATACAAATGCACTTTCCAAGCACTTGTGTTACAGCACACAGTCACGACTGTTTAAATCAGACAGAGTGGGTGTAGTACCTGTGAGACAGAAGGCTTTTTCTCATGACCTCGCTTGGTAAGAGTATCCAGGCCCTTGAGGGAGGAAAAGACCCCTTTCTTACTGCGACCTCGGTGAGACAGAGACAGAGAACGCTTTCGCATTGTGGCTTCATCTCTGGAACAGATCTGTACAACAAAGAGACCGGCTGTAATGGTAACTAGGTAAGTATTCCATTTTTGGAAATGAAATGTTCCAAATTAAGTTTAATAGCTTCCTCTCATAGTAATTTCAGGTTTCAAAAGTTAAAATCAAATTAATTTTCAGTAAAGATTTTTTTTTTTTTTTTTTTTTTTTTACAATAACGTATACAGTAAACCTGTCAGAATGATTTCAACTTCATTTAAAAAAACAGCATAATAGCTGAATTCCCTGTCAACAACTAGATTACCCCACAGCCCTGATCCATCAATCAGAGAGAGGGAGAGCTGTTGTTGCCATAGAAATTGTGAATTGTGCCAAAAGAGCTCAGAAGCAACCACCCGCTTCCATGAAGCATTGCGCATGACAGTCAAGTTAGTCTCCCACATTCTCAATTAATTATATATGTTAACATTTTGCAATAAAACAACAATACATTAAAATTTTATTTTATTTTAACATAATGTCTATTATTTAATTGTTTTAAATTATACTGCTGTTTTGATTCCAGTACAGAATTTGCAATACTGCATGGGATGAGTTTACTGCTACGCAGTTCTCAGATTAGTACCTTAGTCTTCAAATTAATATGCAATTTTTTTTTGTTGCTTCAAAAAGTTTGTTCAGTTTTGATCTAACTTGTTAAATCTTTGAGATCCTAATGGATAAAATGAATGAGACATACTGTATTTCTGGAACCACTGAAAAAGTGGGCTGTCACTGTTGTGTTCTACAACAGCTTTTGATCAAGGCTACTAACCAGTGCATGGAAGGAGGAAACGGAGAAGATTCCCAGACGGGCCAGTGCAGATTTAGTTGGGCGGCAGGCCGTGGCTAGCAGGCTCTTGGGGTTGGGTAACTCGCCACCTTGCAAACTGGCCAGGTAGCAGCGCATGCGGAAAAGGTCCATGTTGAAGCGCTCAAGATTCTGTTCCCACTGTTGGATCTGTCCGCAAATTAAAAAAAGTGTTACTGAGAAAAGGCATCTCATCCGCTAGGTGACAAACTACTGCTTTGCACAGTGATCATTTACAGTGTTGGGAAGGTAACTTTGGAAATGTAATAGGTTACAGATTACAAGTTACCCTATTTATTTCAATTACTTTAATACAGTAATGTAACTGATTACATTTGATTACTTTTCTAAATTTAATTTCTACATTTCTTCAATTTTTTTTTCTAAACATTCATTAAACACATTCTAAACTGTTTTTCAAATCATTTTGAAACACTTTAAGCAGGCAGGGTCAATCTGACAGTAGTACTCAACAATGATTACTGTCAGACTTTCCAAATCCTTCCATCACTTGTATTAAGATTATAATAATTGAATTTTAAAGCATAGCCACCACAAAATCAGACTTTAGCACCTCTTTTTACTTTGAGATCGTTCTGAGGTTAAATACAGATTTTAAATCATAACAAGAAACCGTTTAATAGCTATGATACTGGTTTTGAAATCAAATCTTTGCATAGCTATTACAGGAAACACTGGCATCTAACAATGCTTTTGGGAAAAAAAGAGTTAATTTAAAAAATAAAGCATACATAAACCCAATAGGAAATAAAAGAGTTCAAATAAACATGTGTCCTATTCGGTGTCCTAAATTCCTGAAACATTGTTGTCTCATATTTTAAAGCACTCAATGCAATTTGACAAAGAAATCAGTTAAATCTGTATGTGTGTGAAAATATTCAAATGTAACCCCTCCTTTGTAATCATTAACATTTTCATAAGTAATTGTAATTTAATTACACATTTGTTCTCAGTAACTGTAACAGATTACAATTACATTTATTTTGGGATACACTTTATTTTAAGGTGTCCTTGTTACAGTGTAATTATACATTTAAGTACTGAGTAATATTAATTAACTACATGTACTTACTATATGTTTAGGGTTAGGATTAGGGTTTGGCTTAGGGTTACTTGCATGTAATTATGCATAATTTATTTTTATTATTATTTATTATAATAGTAAGTACATGTAACATATATAACAAGGACACCTTAAAATAAAGTGTTACCTTATTATCTAATTAAATTATGTAATTCGGTTACATGTAACTAATTACTCTCCAACACTGATCATTTGTGATCTATGGTGGCAGAAACAGCATGAATAAAGGATCTTTGTGACTGGAATTGCTCTCAGATGTGAGAGGGCATAAAGGGAGTTCTTCTCCAATCTCCAATTGCCATTATTATATGTAATAAAAATTAAAAAAAAAAATAAAAACATAGGGGAAACCACTTAGTGATTTAGTGCTCTGCTCTTTTGATAAATCAGATGAGGAAAGAAAAAAGAAAATGCCAGGATTATTAGTCAGCTCTATGAACATTATCAGTTTGGTGATGAAACTTTATAACACTAGTTTCATATAGCTAAGCATCTGACTAAACACCATTTGTCTGGTCCACATTGCAGCCTAGAACCACCCACTTAAACAGAAAGTGATTGTCTGATTGACGTGACAAACTAGAGTTTGTTTTGTTTTGTTGTAATGTAATGTACCATTTTAAGGGTGTGCTAATGAGGGTTTGTTTTCCTTTAATGGGGAAAGCTATTATTGTATATTCTTCACTTATTACTTTTGAGAAATAAACAATAAAATTGATTAATTTAGCGATAGATAATTGACAACAATGGATTAAAAAAAATACTAACATTGCACATGCAGACTTCGCTTTTGTGCATTGTTTGTATGGTTTGGTTTGGGCTTCCAGCATCATTCATACCACTGCCAATGAGTTTAGAGACACTGTGTCATTAAAGTTTCTTGGTTTTTGGTTTATTAAATTCTACCAACTCAACCTCACACCATTAAAATAAGTATAATAAGGCTGGACAGACAGACACTGCACTGTTAACTCATGGGAATCTTATGCTAGCCTTTCAGAAGTGTGACACTGGATACCAACATACACCCATTACTACAAAAAGAGAGGCATGTTCGTTGTTGTTTAGAGCCTGGACACTGACACACTGAACACACTGGCTTGTCTGAGACTTTGGAGCCTGTTTGAGAAATTTGTTCTAATTGTCTCCCATGCAACTTGATCCAGAATCAACCTCTGTTGAAAACAAACAGTTAAAAGTTCTCACACAGATTGAGATGTTAGTAAACTTGATATATAAAAGCCTGGCTGAATTATATTTTCATTTCTGAGATATATGTGTGTTTATGCCTGTATGGGCAGAATTTTTGATGAGCAGTCATACACATTTATCTTCAATTTGCTTCTCTGACCTTTTCCCTGATTCATATAAAAGACACGTTTAATAGTCTTAAAAGCAATTATAATTCAGTTACAGGGAGAAAAGGTGAAGGGGGGTCAATGGAGACTTCAAACCGCCCAGCTGGCACTGATTTGTGGAGACAACACTTCAAAGTTACCCAGTTTCTCAGACAATCCTAACCTTTTCCCCTTTACCAAATCTCTCATCCAGCGCCTGGCACTCCTCTAACTCCCCTTTTGACCTCTGAATCAGCTCCAGAGGTTCCCATAAAGCATTAACATGATTGTTATCAGGCAGTGGGAAAACTACTAATACCATTGGTCAAATAAAGCTATGTGGGTCATGCAACCTCTAAAGTGGTATGTGGCAGTAAGATTAACATGCCTTCGGTTAACATGACAAAGCCCTCAATGATTTATCCCAATGTTTCAGACAAGATGGAGAGCTTGGTACATTCTCAACCTTGTCAATACATACACATTTCACCACAAAGCCTCAAACTTAATGACGTAGTTAAAGCACTAAACTTCAAATGTTTGCATGTGCAGCTGCACCTTCATTGTTTCTAAGAAATTCAGTCTTTATCGCACACATAAGCACATATCAAGCTAAAAGAATAAATAAATAAAATGGTCAGTCAAATTTAATTTAAAAACGAATTGTTGATTAATTAAAAAATGCATGACTGGAGACAAAAAAGGACTTCATACAGTATTTATATGCACTTCCGACAAACTGGATTAAACTGTTGCTTACCTGGTTTTCAATAGCCTTTCTATTTTTGGGGTCACCAACGATGGACAACTGCAGCTCTGCCATTTTCCTCATCTTGCTGTCCATGTCGATCTTCTGGAGAAGACCACGGATCTGTCCATGTAACAAACGCAGTGTGTCCTCTTTCCCGTAACGTTTTGCAAATAAAGATGCGCTAGCCGAATGAATGGCAGTTACCCAGTTCTCTAGGTCAGTCTGGTTGGAGGCCTAGAGTGGAAAATAACACACAAGGAAGGAAATGTAACCTTTAATACATAGAAGTTACTGTAAATATGGTCATTGTAAAAAAAAACAAAAAAAAAACATAAGGCTATTTGATTAGTAACGAATAAGTCTTGTGCAGAATTTTGTATCACTTCATTTTAAATAACAATGTTACTTTGTCTTACATTTTTCAAAATTCTGAAAATGTATGTATTTCCATGTTTAGATTACATTATGAAGCCTAGATTTTCAATGTCTCAAACATTTGGACCCCACTTTCAAATTTCAAGCATTTAAAGTGATAATTCACATAAAAATGAAAATTCTGTCATCATTTACTCACCCTCAAGTGGTTCCAAACCTGCATGACTTTTTTTTTTTCTGCTAATCACAAAAGAAGATAATTTGAAGAATGTGGGTAACCAAGCAGTTGTGGGTCCCATAGACTTCTACAGTATGGAAAAAAATTCTATAGAAGTCAATGGAGCAACCAGCAACTGTTTAGTTACCCACATACTTCAAAATATATTCTTTTATTTTCGGCAGAAGAAATTGGAACAACGTGAGAGTGAGTAAATTGCGACAGAATTTTCATCTTTGGGTGAACTATCCATTTATATTTATGCTTGATATCATAAGGTCGTTAATATCACCTTATTGACACATTATTGACAAGTAATGTGTGCAATGTTTTTTTTTTATTCAATACTAAATTCTGTCACACTGCACTAATCAGCATTTGGAATCAACAGAGATTGTCTGGTTGACTAAGCTAGAAATTGTTGCGATTTTATTGGCTTTAGAACATAAAAATGTCAGTGCTTACACTAAGAAAAAGGAAAGAAAATTCCATATCCATCCAATTAATCAATCAATCAATCTTCATGTTTTCTGCACCAGTCAGTTTTACAACAGCAAGCAAGTGGCTGGTACATACAGTGGCCTGACACTATACAGGAAAGTTGACTCTATACTGGAGTTTTATTTCACAGTTAATAGCATCAATCAAACAAAAACACACTTGAGCTGCAAACACACAAAGGTTATGTTGAACAATTTGTTCAACCAATTTAAAGTATAAGTGTTTTATAATATAAATTAAACTACACTGCATATTATATGGTTTAACATGTTATATGGTTATATGGGGTGAGTGTGTGAGAAGAAAGGACACTCTTACATGACAGAAGCTTACACTGTGAATATAAACAAAAGCATGTCATCGACTGACAGTGACCAGCAGACTACCCAATCAGCTCAGCTGATTTCAGTTCAGTTGTGCTCTTGAAATGCTGCCGGTGTCAAAGCACAATGGCCATGTGCTGTTTCTGCTCTGTACACATGCAGTTTCTGTGCGGCTCTGCTTATGCTTTCAGTGTGAAGTGGCCATTAGTTTGTAAGCTCAGGTTTTCAACTGACCTGAAAAAGGTAGACATCACCATAGGTGTTACTGAGGCAGAACACGTTCTCTTTCTTGGGGTGCTCAGGAACTGCCTGGACTACTCCATCCTCTGCTAACAAGGCATAGCATGGAGACTCTGGATCTGAAGATGCTTTTCCATAGGTCTCATAGAACAGCATTGTACAGCCTACAAGAAAAAAATAATAATAATTTGGTCATCAATGGTCACTTTAAGCACTCACGGTGTGTCCTTACTGTACAAAGGTGAGTAGCACTTTATCACAGCAGTCGTTACAGCAATCATGGCATACTTACCCTTCAGAGTGACCCAGAATTGTTTCCATTTTCGACGGCCCACTAGCTCTAATTTGCGGTCCTTGTGTACAGTAAGCAAGGGCTTGAAGGAGAGCCATCCGGCCCGCCTAATTACACCCTTTTCTTTCTCAAACAACAAGTCCAGCTGCTCTAGACACCCGAGGACTTCTTGACTACTGCTCTCTGTTTCCTCTGAGGAGCTCTCACGCCAATCTTCTCGTCCACCTTCTGCTGGAGGCCGACCGGTCTTCAGCTCCCTCATGAAGTTCTTGTAGATGTTCTGCCGCAAAACATCGGTACCCAAATGAAGGGCACCGGCAGAGCCACTGCGGGTATTCAGTGACAGAGAGTGAGAGCGGGTTTGAGGCATGCCGTTTGGAACAGTCAGAAAGCTGGAGACCTGAGAGGGGGAACTGGTATCGGCAGTGAGGCCATCCACACCACTATCGAAGCAATCGACGGGCTCATTATATCTCGGCTCCTACAACAACAGCAAAGGAGAAATACTGTAGGTTATATTTATGATGAATTTAAGTGTTTACTTGTGACCATCAAAATATAATTTTTTAAAACCACTTTAATAAACTCATCCATTTTTGCAATCTGGATCATTTCATTCAAACTAATATATATATATATATATATATATATATATATATATATATATATATGTATACACATACATATATACATATATACATATATATACACATATATACATATATACATACATATACATATATACATACATATACATATATACATATATATATATATATATATACACACATATATATATACACATATATATTTATATTCAATTAATGCTAAAGTTCCCAGTGTTTTGTTGCTATTCGTTTCTTGGTGTTCCAAGTGGTTTTTAGCACTATTCCTTTACCTCCTTCAACACAAGTCTATGTGATTTTTTCGACATTTTTTCGACATTTTTTTCCATTGCAAATATGAATGATTTGAGACTTTTAAATATTACTCACACCATTTGTGCTACTGGTTATTGAGTTTTATATCTCAGCTCAATAGCACAAATGTTACGCAATAAATGTGACCCTGGACAACAAAACCAGTCATAAGGGTCCATTTTTTGAAATTGAGATTTATACACAATCTGAAAGCTGAATAAATAAGCTTTTGTATTGATGTATGGTTTGTTAGGAGAGGCAACTATTTGAAAATCTGGAATCTGAGGGTGCCAAAAAATCTAAAATATTGAGAAAATCACATTTAAAGTTGTCCAAATGAAGTTTTTACCAATGCATATTAATAATCAAAAATTAAGTTTGGATATATTTACGGTAGGAAATTTGCAAAATATCTTCATGGAACATGATCTTTACTTAATATCCTAATGATTTTTGACAAAATTAAAATCGATAATTTTGAACCATACATTGTATTGTTGGCTATTGCTACAAATATACCAGTGCTACTTATGACTGGTTTTATGGTCCAGGGTAACAAATGTTATGCAACAAGGTACTTTAATACACAGGGACAGAAACTTGAGCAACAATAACGTCTTAGCAACAACCTCTAATACGAAAACTAAAACAAAATAACAGAAGTCACTTATCGCTGGTGTATGACGGTAAGTTTAATCGCCATAATACTACACAAATTTATGGAAAATGAGAGCCATGGGCACACCTCTTTACCCCATTCACCATGGAATGCACAGTATGTTCTTTAAAGGAGTGTCATTACAAAAATCTCATTAAGAGCATCAATTCACTTCTGCTCATAGTGAGGAGTGCACTTCAAAAGAAATCTGAGTAGGAGGGCCCTTCTCGAGCATCTTTCTTCAAAGCCTACACATCTCCAGCAGCTGACACTAATTACACAAGGCAGGGCCGGCCCGTGGCATAGGCGACACAGGCGGTTGCCTGGGGCGCAAAATGACTGGGGGGCGCCGCACGAAAGGTATTTTTTTTTTTTGGTCGGAAGTGCGCTCTCTTGTGACCATCGTGAGCTCCTACACCCATATATTAAGCAAAATAATTTCTGACAGTCAACATAATTTTAGTACTGATCCATCATCGAACTGATTAAAATAATGTTAGAATAAAATAAAATTGACATCAACGAAAAATCATAAGATTTGACAGCGTATTGTTGGACTAATTTAAACACTTTGTGTCATGACAATTATAATACATCATCATAACGCATTAATTATGCATGAGGCATGCAGTTAAAATAGTTTTGCCATTTATGTGCTCTTAAAGGAGTAGTTCACTTCTAGAACAAAAATTTACAGAAATGTACTCACCCCCTTGTCATTCAAGATGTTCATGTCTTTCTTTCTTCAGTCGTAAAGAAATTATGTTTTTTGAGGAAACCATTTCAGGATTTTTCTCCATATAATGGACTTCTATGGTGCCCCCGAGTTTGAACTTCCATAATGCAGATTAAATGCAGCTTCAAATAACTCAAAACTATCCCAGCTGAGGTAGAAGGGTCTCATCTAGCGTAACGATTGGTTATTTTAAAAAAAAAAATTACAATTTACATACTTTTTAACCTTAAACGCTCCTCTTGTCTAGCTCTGCATGAACTCTGTTTTTTTCCGGTTGATGACAGGGTATGTCGAAAAACTCCCATCTCATTTTCTCCTCCAACTTCAAAATCGTCCTACATCACTGCAGAAGTACCGATGTAAGGAATTAAGACTAACTAGCTAGCTAGCTGGCTAACATCTACAAATAAATTACAAAATGTAGCCTTTATTTTGTTGCCTTTGTTGTCTGTTAGAATATTTTAGGCATTTCATATTGCTCATATTTTTCTTTGTTGTAATAAGTACTTGTCACTATAGGCATAGTTGTGGGTTGCATTTCTCTGTTTGGGAGTATACTCATGTCTGGTCTCTTCAACGTTTTAACATTCACTCATAAAATATCTACAAAGCACATTTATTTATTATCACAATTTATTTACTAATTTATGCTAATACTTATCAGTATTTATGTTATGTTATATTTTAGTAAAGTTTTGAAAATCTGCATTTTCTGATTTTTTTTTTTTTTAGTGGGGGTTGGAGGCGGAAATCTAAAATCTCACCTAGGGCACCAACAGAGCCTGGGTCGGCCCTGACACAAGGGTTCAGATGTGCCAACAACACACTGTGTAAAATTACAGCTGATTTCTGGCATTCAGTGGAGATTTGAATGTAGACTTCAATATATCTTAACAATAACTGCAAAAGTTGAATTAACAAGTTACATGGCCACATTATTATGCATATCTATTTTGAAGTCATCCAGTGATTACCAGGGTTCTAGCAGTTGGCCAGTGTATACGTCAATTCTACCAAAAGGTCTTTGTAGCAGTCAAATTGTAAAAAATGACTGAGAATGTTTCTTGGACTGGTTCATAATAATACATTTTAGATGGTTGCACAGTTATGATTATGATAAACCTGACAGCACAAAATTCTCATAAAATGTGATCTGATTTTCACTGAAGTCATAATAAATATGGTATAAACAGCACACACTGTCCAGAGCCATATCTTTATTCAGCAAACATTCCAGGTCATTAATGGGAAAGTGTGTGACAAAATAAAACTCCCTATTTTTCATTCCCTATAATATATTTGCATCAGTTTAATAGTGTATATGGAACGTCCTGTTTCAGCTCATGTCACAGTCATTAGTATAAAAGGGCACGATTTCCAGGAATTTTGTTCCAGAACTTTGTTTCATATCAATTTTAAGGAAAGCCATTCTCTAGCCTTCATATAATGAATAGAATTCATAGTATGATCATTATACTGGGGAGAAAATCCACAAAGCAGTTTTTAATGAGGTATTAGCAGGGTTTTTAGAAGTCCTTTTCTAATCTGTTTCACCAGTACCACTCAGACTTAACACTTCCACTTCCTCTAAAGTCACGAAGTAAAGAAGTTAAGAAAATGTAACTAAAACCGTGCAGTTTTCTTGCATGTAAGGCAAATCAAGAGGAACACCTGACATCAAACCTCACGCAGACAGTAAATGTAATGCATTCTTTGTGAAAGACTTTATTATTATGCCCTAAATGAAAATCTGATCACTGGGTTCATTCAAAGGAGTATTCTGGATCTCCGGAGTCTACAATGAAAAACTGCATTATAATTTATTAGCATTATTAGCATGTTAGCATGACATTCATCAGCGACAGCAACTAAACCATGTCTACATAAATGTCTACAGATGTAAAATAGAAAGTAACTGAAATGACTTAAAAAGCACATTTCATGACTACATCCTCTGTTTTACAAAAAATGACTACTTAAAATGTCTTCAGTTTAAAAATAAGTCACTGCTTTCTTCTGATGTGAGCAGAAGAAAACACAGACGCTTTAAATTACTCATTAAAGAAGAACTAGCCTAGACTGTATCATATCGTATTATAAGTCTAAAGTGAGTAATAGCAGAGCAATGCTTGTTTGCAAAACCTTCCACAGACACAGACTCCACAGAAAACATCAAAGTGTATTCCACTCTTTCCCATTAAATGCAGCATAAAAGCCAAACAACAGGAATGTCTCACTGATGGTTAAACATTTTCACACACATGAAATCACAAAAGAAGACTTCAAAAGACACATTCACAATTAGCTACTAAAACTTAGATGTAAACAGAGAGCAGAAATAAATGATATATATCCTCCATTTATTTGAAGTACTCATCATTGGTTTTCCTCCGATGCAATCTTTAATGAATCAACTCCTCGTTTTCTTCAACACCACAGAATTTATCCCATGCTTTCTTTTGGTACCCACCAAATGCCAGACACTGCCTTTGTTAGGAATACGTCGTTCTGTCATCTTCAGAGAACTAAACCTAAACATTTTTTTTTGGCATTTTTTTCAGCTCCAATGTATCCTCATATTCATTTGTTAGAGCCCCATGGGTTCCTTGTCTCATTGTACTGGCATGGTGTAGATTTCAATATTGTGCCCTACATGTATTCTTGGCAAAACAATAATGCCCGCAGTGGCACCTGGCACAAGTATCAACAGTCAATAACACAACGGACTGATCCTTGCACTCATCAGTCATGCTTGCACTGAAATAAGGCATGTGGCTAAAAATGACACAAAAAACACTAGAATTTGTGGGAAAAGAAGAAAAAAAAGGAAATGTGAGTGGTGGTATAAGAAAATATAGTTTCCAGTAATTATAGCTTTTCAAATGTTATTTTGTTTATTATTTAGCATTTTAGGCCCATTTTGAGCATGAAGTATGTGCCTTCTGCAGATATTTATTTATTTATTTTTTTTTTTTAAATTATTATTATTCATGCATATTGTGGTGCACTTTTACCCATGCGCTATAGCTAAGATGTGAGTGTAGGGAATTACTATGTGTGATGGCAGAATTATTAGGAACATTTAAAATTGTGTCTTAAACAATCCTGCATGCTGTTATTTTGTACATACAAACAGTATTACTTTAACATGAACAGTTAGTATTTGACTACCTTGAATGACACTGTCTCTTTTGATAATTGATAATAATCCGTGTTAATTTGTATCTTGTCCTTAAGCGTTTTCTTAAAAGTTTTGTTGTTGGCTAGGCAAAAATCGCAAGTCAGATTGCTTGTACTATGACACTCTCCTCAACAAGCAACACAATTTCAGGAATCATTCACATCCACAGCACAAACACCAAAATCGGCCATTGTGAGTTCACAGGACCGCAAGTGCTCATGAAGTGTGCCATTTGGGACAAAGTTTACAATTTCACTTTCATAACCCGCCCAGTAAGGATGAGCAGTGAGCAGTGAGAGACTCCGTTAGCTAATCATAACAATGCCCGTTTACTGAGTGTTAGCACTGAGAGTGAGCAATAGTAATGGCAATGGTTGCCTCAGCAAGCACCACTAACAATATAAGACTGATTTTAAAAAGGAACTGTAGACAGGGGTTGACATTTGGTTCAAATCCCATTACATCATCCAACTCTCTAAATAAAATAAAATCTAATGAAAACAACCAACCAAAAAAATTGTCCTTACCTGAAACTTCCTTTTTTTCCTGGTCAAACTTCCAGTCCAGTCACTAATACGTCTAAATCTGTTCCTGATGGACACTTTCTTTCCATTATTGTCTAGAAAAGGCTTTGGTTTCCGGCTGGGTAAGGTGAAGGAAGAATATTGCTTTTCCTCTGGGCCCCCCTCTGACCCGAGTTCCTCCATCACAGACACAAAGGAGGACCTGTGCTTTAAATGGCTGTCATTTGAAAACTGCAAATCCTTAACCGTGGGGAAGGTGGCAGCAATTCTGGGATCCCTGTAGAGGTCAGCTGTAGTAATGGCAGGCAACTGCTCAGCAAGAAAACCCACTTTTGTTGAAAAACTTTGTCTTTGGCTGTTAGGGGATCCATTGTCTGAATCGTTAACTTCGACACCGGTCCCCCAGGGCAAGTCGTACAAGGAGCCATCTGAGCTCAGAGAGCTACCTTTACTGCTCTTCAAGCTGGCAACTGCCTGTGGAGCTCCAAAATGGGCTTCTAATGATGTTGTTACACCAGATAAGCATGAATTGGACTCTAAGGTGGGGGAAAACTTGAGGAGCTGAACTGGTCCAGTGCAATCATCCAAAATAAGTGCGCTGTTGGAACTGCTGTTGAATTCTACTCGTACACTACCATCTTTCTTTATAACGACCCTGGGGCTGCTCTGATCCTCAATTTCCGCAAGCCTGGGACTTTTCTCTAGTGTCTTCATTGTGTTAAAAGCATAATTAGGGTTCCTTTTCTCCTTGTGACTACCATACAAGCAGCCATTTTCAGAAGGCAACGTCAAGCAGCCACCAGGCAACAAGTCGTCAGAAACTCCATTCCACTGACTATTGGCACCACTCTTTAGTTTATGGGTGATGTAGTCATATTGGCGGGACATAAAGGTGCGGTTGCTCTTTGATGGGGAGGAGCTACGACCTATGTTTCTGGGCTTCAATCCAGAGTATCCTGAACCAGCATTCCAAAAGCCTAGAGGTGATAAAATGTCTTCTTTGGCAGAGTGACCCTTTAAAGAATAGGGTTTCTGTCTACCAGGAATGATAAAACTATTGCTTCTAGAACCCTGGATGCTATACTGGCTCTCAGAGTTTCCCATCCCGGATCTAGAAGAGCAAGAAAATGATTCTGTCAGTGACATGCAATGCTTACCTTATGGAGACAATTTATCATTGATCTCAAAGTGAAAGCTACAGTATGGTAATTCTTTTAAATCAGGGGTCTCCAACCCTGCTCCTTGAGGGCTACAGTCCCACAGAGTTCAGCTCCAAACCCAATCAAACACACCTGAAGCAGCTAATCAAGGTGTTTGGGGTTACTTGATAATTACAGGCAGGTGTGTTGGAGCAGGGTTGGAACTGAAGCAAATCCACTAGAAGGCAGGCCTGCAACCTTTAGCCAAAAAAGCGTAACGGTTAATGCTAATGCTTCTGCTTTGGCAGTATGTGGGAAAGGAGAACAGAGGCCGTTTTTTGAATGGATGTCAATGGAGGAGAGGCTTCACTATGTTGAATAAATGGCTTTTTAGAGGAAACAACTTATTTAATGAATCTTCAACATGTTTTGCACTAAATACTTTGGACTGAAATATTCTTAGATTTTACTTCAATAAAAATGCCGTTTTATAAGGGAAGTCATCGACTTTTTGCAACAGGTGGGATTCAGCTTACAGCATTTCTCATTCCTTCCTAGTGTCACACAACTCTGATTGAAATTCAGTGACGTCAAGGCTGTAATGTGATTGGTTATTAAGCCACACGTGATCCAAGTTGACCGTTACGCTTTCTCCAATAGTAAGTAACACAGACCCTCTCATCTCCCATCTCCCAATCTCTGACTGAAGTCTGCAGGAAGGTAGCCCTCAAGGAACAGATTTGGAGACCCCTGTATTAAATACATTTCTTATGGACTATGAATACTGTGTATTTTGATTCTTATTTAGTTATGAGTTTAGTTGAAAGTCTGCAACAAGTGACTGAGATTGTCCAGTAAAATACATTGTAAAGCAATCCATGGGGCACATGGCAGCGATATACAGTAGTGTACAGACTTACCAAGGCAGTTAGGCCTGTTATGGCCTTGTTGTCTGCATAATCACCATTCTGTCCTTCTGTTTCAGTTCAACTGTTTTATGGTTATCTGTGGGACAAAAAAAAAAAAAAAAAAACATACTGGTCTTAGAAAGACATGAATCACATGCATTAGTTTTAAAAGACTGTTCACAATACAGCAAAAATATCAAATTAACTGATTCCAAAATGCAGTTAACACTGTAATGTGTTAAGATTTAAAGGGGCATGAACTGAGAAACCAAAATTCCCTTGATCTTTTGACATATATAGGCGTGTTTACACTTGGCGTCTTTTTTGACAAGAAAAAGTTGACAAGAGCACTTTTTTAGTAAAATAAAAAGCTGGCAGCGTTTTGGTTACAAATAGCAGCAGAGGGCGTATTTTGTTGCTATAACAACAGCTGCAACAGTAGCCTGTGTGCTGCAGAAATGTTGAGAAAGAGTAAAAGGTTGGCTCTTGCGTTGTCTTTTGAAGTTAATGGGGACGGTGACGATGTTTGTGGGTGCGCGACATTATACAGGGAAGGAAACAGTGTGGTGCTTACAACAATTTAGTCCAGGAGCTCCGGTTGGATGATGCACTGTTTGCGGCATATTTTAGACTAGATAGAGTTTTGTGCTAATATCATACAACTCCTTGTGCTCCGAAACTAGTACGATCTATCTACCGGCTATCTTCTCCTTTTTTCTTGTTGTTTTTGTTGTTATGGAAATGACTCGCCACTCGCTTGTCAAAAATGCGCTTGATGTAGGCCATTTTTTTTCAGAAAAATTGAACTTTTTTCAACTTGAAAAGACGCTCTGAGCTGCAGAAAAAGACGCCGGCGGTGGCATTTTAAAAAGCGTTCAGGACTTTTTTGGAAACATGGTTTACTCCATAGGATTATAATGTAAAACAGATGCCAAGTGTGAACATAGCCTAAGCAGTCATTGTTCTATAAAAACATCTTGCAAGTTTCAGAACACAAACTTTGCCATTAGTCTAAAAACAGCTTATATTGAAGGCAGTCTGCCAAAAAGACAACTTGTGGAATGTTCTACTCTATGATGTAATAGTGTGGATAAGCGCCACCTCCACAGAAGAAGATCGACATCACTGTTTGTTTAGCCCCTCCCACCGATTCTATGTGCGCATGTAGTGTTTACCAGAGAGGCGAACGCACAGGTCTACGCAGAAACCAAATGATAAAGATGGCTCTAAAGACAACAAGACGCTGTGCAGTGCCAAGTTGTGGAAAAACAGTCTTTGCATTGCCTTCTGATCCCAACATTAAGAAAGAGTGAATGGACTTTATTTCCCAGTCCAGACCGGGTCAGTAAGAACTCGGTTCTTTGTTCTCTTCATTTTACCACAGATTCGTTTACAAACAAGGCACAATTCGACGTGGAATTTTCAAAAAGATTGAAACTAAAAGACGATGATGTGCCGACTAAATTGGATCCGGCAGTCATGATGCAACACACAAGTGTGAGTAACAGTTTATATTACATGATCACTATTGCTTTGTCTGTTAAACAGATCGTTTGACATGTACTGAATATTTATGCGTTTGTAACCTAAATCGCAGCAGCATCCATCTGTGAAGTACGTAGACTGTCAAACATACACAAGCCAATCATAGCAGTGGGGGTTTAATTCCGAATCTACAATACGCCACACCTATTCAAACACAGCGTTCTGATGAGGAGGGTCAAAATCAGGGCAGAAATTAGCCTATTACTTCTAAATTTTGATGTTTTTTGAGGTAAAAATATCATTATAAGTGAACCTCAGAGAACAGTACAAAATAAAAAAAAAAACAGAGGCAGTTTATGACCCCTTTAAAAAATAACCTCAGAAAACCTTTGATTTTAAGACTCAGTGGCTTCTCAAAGAGCCACTAGTATATCTCCATATCCTCTTGAAACCTTTCACTTTTTCTCCTGAGCTGAATTTTTACATCCTGCTCTGTCGTTTGGGAGCATTTTCCAAACAGATTTCACTTCATTCTCTATTTATTTTTGACATACAAATTCCAACAAGATTTTTGGTCAGCACTGCTAAAAAAGCTTTGAGCTGGATACTAAATAAAGCTGTGGTCAGAATTTTCTCCCAGTACTATCCACAGGACAATACTAACCATTGTACTCATCATTACAGTTATCTCCCAATCTCCCGGTACCACCCAAAATGAAAATTCAGCTATTTAATCACTTTAATGCCATTCTAAGCCTATATGAATTTAATTCGGTAGAACACAAAAAAAGATATGTTAAAGAATGTTGGTAACAAAAACAGTTTTAGTGACAAAATCAAACAAACAAGCAAAAAAAAAAAAAATCTCAAAATATCTTTTTTAATATTCAACAGAAGAACATCATACAGATTTATAACAACATTATTTTTTGTGTAAACTATCTCTTTAAGAAAACAGTGTTTTACACATCACATTTCCAATAACACCTTTAAACAAGCCAAGAGATGTCGTAACATAGTTAAGAGAGGTTAAATCCTCATTAGCTTTAGCAGGAGAAGAGCTCAAGTGATTTCGTCAGGTGATTTCCAGAGATCACTGGAGAATTACAAAGAGCTGAGGGTAACATACTGCGTTTTGAAAGTTTATTTCAAAAGTAACATGTACACTACCATTCAAAATTTTAAGGTCAGTTAGATTTTTTTGATAACACTATTTTACTGTGTCCTTGTTTCACACATTACATGTACTTACTATTACAATAACAATAAATTATGCATAACTACATGCAAGTAACCATATGCCAAACCCTATTCCTAACCCTAACAAAGTACATGTAGTTAATTAATATTACTCACTCAATACTTAAATGTATAATTACAATGTAACAAGGACACCTTAAAATAAAAGGTAACCAATTTTTTGTTAGATTTTTTGCTTTGAAAGAAATTAATACTTTTATTCAGTAAGGATGAATCAAACTGATTAAAACTGATAATAAAAAAGTCGGTAACACTTTAGAATACTGTTCCGTCGTTAATGAATAACTACACAGGAACAAGTGACTAATGCACTATTAACGTTGTAGTAATTACTATTACCTAACAAGAAACTGATTAACGATTTAGTAAGTAATAGCGCTCAGTTGAAACTGGTAGTTCACTATTAGCTAATCAGTAACTACTATTTTTTTTTAAATATATTCTGGAGAACTCCTAAGAACTACTGCATACAGGTTTATAATTAATGTGAATTATGCATAATGAATAATTAATTCTAAAATGAAGATAATGGTAACCCACTAGTAATGACTCAAGTATTACCAAATTCTTCTAAAGGAACTACTAATTATTTCGATCAGTATTCTAAAGTGATAATCATCATAACTCCCTAATATTGGCTGACGTCATTGTGAGCTTTTGAGATATATGTAAGGTTTTGGACAGTAATGACTCACGTGTTACTACATCCTTCTGAAGAAATTACTAGTTATTTGGATCAGTATTCTAAAGTGAAGATCACGGTAACCCACTAGTAATGATTTAAGTGTTACCAAATCTAGCAAAATGAATTACTAACCAGGACCTTACAAAAACCTCAAAGGTTTACAATGACTTCAGTAATTACTAAGGAGTTATCATGATCTTCACTTTAGAATACTGTTCCAAACAATTGGTAATTCCTTTAGAAGGATGTAGTAACACCTGAATAATTACTATCCAATAGTTTACAAAACCCTCAGAAGCTTACAATGACTTCAGTAATTACTAGGGAGTTATCATGATCTTCACTTTAGAATACTGATCCAAATAATTAGTAGTTCCCTCTGAAGAATTTGGTAATGCTTGAGTCATTACTAGTGGGTTACCATGACCTTCACTTTAGAATTAATTACACATTATGTATTATTCATATTAATTATGAACCTGTATACAGCAGTTCTTATTAGTTCTTAGGGAGGTATGAAAAAAAAATAGTTACTGATTAGCTAATAGTGAACTACCACATTCGACTAAGCACTATTACTTACTAATTCATTAATCAGAGTTTCTTGTTAGTTAGTAGTAGTTACTAGAGTGCTAATATTGCGTTACTCGTGTTCTTGTGTAGTTATTCATTAATGATGGAACCGTATTCTAAAGTGTTACCAAAAAGTCTTTTACATTGTTAGACAATTCTATTTCACATTTCACGTTCTCTTGAACATAATTTTGAAAAAAAAAAAAAAGCAGCAGCAGCACAATTGTTTTCAACTGAAAATAAGAAATGTCTCTTAAGCACTAAATCAGCACATTAAAATGAACTCCAAAGGATCATGTGACTTTGTAGACTAGAGAAATGACTGCTGAACATTTTAAAATATATTACAAATAGAAAACAGTTATTTAAAATTGTAATAATATTTCACAATATTACTGTTTGTATTTTTGATCAAATAAATGCAGTCTTGGTGACATCTTTCAAAAACGTACAAAAAAAAAAAAAAAACTTATTGACCCCAAACTTTTGAACAGTCTTCTGTTGTCTGTTTCTCCAGTTTAAGCTAACAATTCAACCATTTTTTTTTTTTTTTTGGCGCGTTACTATAACATTCCCTAATCACCACCAATGAATTCATATAACTTGATACAATAATGCAGTGGTGCTAGAAAGTTGTGAAAGCATAAGTAAAACCTATATTCTAAAGAGAATCTGATTATACACACAAACCTTTGTTGTCCTTTGTGAAGGTTATTTAATTTTCCTTTGAAGGAAAAATCAGCAAATCACATTTTATATTTCATTTCGCTGTTTAAAGTTTGCCAAAGGCCATGTGGATAATCCAGTGGACTGTAGGAAAAATGTTCTATGGTTTCATGAGTCCACAAAACTTCTTGGTTTTAAGTGAGAAGCGTTACATTTGGATAAAACAACATACTGTGTACAATAATAGGAATTTAATCCCAACTGTAAAGCACAGTGATGGCAAGTAAAGGTGACAAGCCTCATGATCAAAAAATCCAAGCTGGAACTGCAAGGCTCAAACTTGCACACTTGCATTATTAATGCTGAGGCTTCCTGGAAGAAATGTATAGGTCCAGATTGAAGGCCGGAATTAAGTGGACATCTGTCTTTGCCTAACTCTCCCCTCTTTGACCTCCCAATTCACTGCTTAACATCAATGCCAATTAGAGTGTTTGGTACGAAACAGCTCAGGAAGGAAAATGCTTATTGCATTTACACACTGAGTGAAATAAAAGGTTTGAGGTTGATGAACATGCCTGTATCAGTAAGGCAACTGTGAATTAAAATGATAATTTTCCTTTTAAACAATTGAACAGTTAGGTTTACAATTAGCTGGTTACACCTGACAAAAAAAAAAAAAAAAAAAAACAACAAGCAGAAAGAGTAAGCAGACACAAATTACAGTATTTCAGTGACTACTAAATGTTTACAATCAATAAAGACTGTAAAAAAGTTAACAAGATGTTTACAGAACTTTACATGGCAAAAGGTTCATGTGATAAACCGCACAACCTTGAAAACACATCTGATGGAACAATCTCCAATGCCAAGTTGGCACCAAAAGCATGGCCATGCAAAAGACACATCATTTACGTGCAGAACATAACAGAAGCCTATGGAGCCTCCAACACTGTCACTACCCAGTCATATCGTTCTCTGTCACAGTTAGTGTCCTGCTGTTATAAGAGAATTCTTTATTATTAGACATGCGGCTCCCAGTTCACTTTCTCCCTCGTCATATTACCATCCCCATGACTTGACAGCAGCAGCTGAGAACAGTGTTGAGATACATAGCATTTCACTTTTGTCTTTAGGGGGGCAAAACGGGGGCCCTATCTGAAGCAGCATATATAGGGTTATAGAGGGTTCACAGACAAGCTAGGCAATATCGCGTTCAAAATCAAATGCGATTCATCTGCGATTTTGAACGCGATATTGCCTAGCTTGTCTGTGAACTACGGCTCTGTGTAGTAAATGCCGCTCCATCTGAGAGCAGGTGATAGCGATTTAATACCAATTACGGAACCGGCTTTACTGACGAGATGCGCATGACAATCGCAAGCGATTAATTGCACAGCCCTACTTTGGATTGTTTAAAAATAGCCGATAATCAGTGAAATCTCACTTTAGCGCAATTGAAAAAAAAAATAGCATTGTTAATGCATGCTCTATTTGACCCTATGTTTGACAGCACCTGTAGCTCAAGCCAGGGTTGCCAGGTCCACGGTTTTTCCCTTCACCAAACATTATTTTTAGCGCCTCTCAATCAATATACTTCAGAGAACAGAGTTTTTAGTAGTAAGAAAGCATTATTGGTATCAGTATTGGTGGTAGACCAGCAATTCATCTGGTACAGACATGAATACTCAGAGACAAACAATATTAACTTTTCCTTCATTCAGTTGTAGTACAAGTCCTACAAGTACCCCTCCCTTCACTGTGATTGGACAGCTGAATAAAAAGTGTCAGTGACGAGTGTTGTTTTACCCAAAGTTGAATCAAACATTTTTCAAACTGCGTATGCTGTTCTGTGTCAGCCACAACACAAGGATATGTTTTCTATATCGCTTACGCTTTGATTTGAACGAAAACAGCATATCCTTGTGGTGCGGCTGACACAGAAGAGTGTACGCAGTTTGCGTTCAGTGGATTCTCTCCAAAATGGCGCTACGCTGACGCAGAGGAGACGAATTGTTGAATAAAGTCATTATTTTTGTTTTCTTTCCGTACATATAGTATTCTCGTAGCTTCGTAAAGTTACAGTTGAACCCCTGATGTCACATGGATTATTTTACCGATCTCCTTGCTACGTTTCTGGATGTTAATCGTGTTAATTACATTGCTGTCTATGGGAGGGTCAGACAGCTGTCAGAAAGCATCAAAAATATCTTAATTTGTGTTCCGAAGACGAACGAAGCTTTTACAGGTTTGGAACGACATGGGGGTAAGTGATTAATGACAAAATTTTCATTTTGGGGTGGAGTAACCCTTTAAGCATAAACCAATCGACACAGCCCATTACCCCGAATATTTTGCCCATTACCCCGATTTCACCTGGCATATAAACACATCAACCTGCATTTAATTATGTGCGCATGTGTAATACATGAAAGGAAAACGTCCTTATGACAGATGTAAGCGCATCCAGCCACTGCGAGTGTTTTGCTCTACTGGAGGAGGAAATATATCGCAAACTCAGACTCTTCCTTGACCCAAGAAACTATAAAAAAATTTGAAAATGAGTTTGTCGTCATTTCCTTCTAACATCTTGTAATACTCTGGGGTCTTTAATGCTTTAACATCACAACTCAACAAATTGAATACTCTGAGTAGAACACATGTATGTATAACACATTTAACGTAACTGCAGTGAAATAAACTGATTTTTTTTAAATAAAGTCTTTTAAACGGTTTATTTGCATTGCTGGGTTATCAGTTTGCATGTAAACTGGTACAACGGGTTATTTCAATAAGCAGATTTTTGGTAGTTATCAGCATAACAGTATGCACATAACCATGTTCAATGGAAGACAAAATGAAGGATAAATATTAAAAAAGGGATAAAATAACGACTTTATCTCCACTGAAAAATACATGAAGTGAAACATGAGGAGTCAGAAATACCATGTCTATAGATCCAAAAGAGCAAATGCAAAATCTAAAAAAATCCATCTTATTTTGCACCACAAATGTGAACTTTTTTATGTGAATGTCCAAGACTTCTGTTTCATTAGCTGCTATAGGTTAATAACTAGAAGAATGAAGTTGCACCACAAACCAGTGTGTTTATGATTACAATAATACATTAAAATTATATGATAAATATCAGTTTGCAATATCACGCAGCATAACGGACGGTTTTTGTACAACTGAAATAACCTGAAGCAAATGGCACCAGAAGCCTCACACATTCAAATCGGCCACAAAAAAAAAAATTAAAAAAAATTTAAAAAATTCAGCTGCACCCACTCTTATGTAAGAACTAACGTGGACAGCAGGTATAGTACTCTTCGTGTTTTATTTTACATTATGGCCTATTAAGTGAGTGCTCAGACTGAGTTCTTCTAATCTCAGTACAGATTGATTGTCCAAGCAAAGTCTCAATGAGCATATGTCTCTGCACTCAAGACACCCCTGTCAAATGTCAACTGATGGAATATTTCAACATCATAATACAAATATTGACACTCTGTGATCATCACCAAAAGCACATTTTTCCATCTCATAAATCTAACTGACATACTGACAATTCAATCTGAACACACTAACCAGAGTTCAATCAATCACAGACCTGCCCTGTGTAGAAGTCTTTATTTTAAAATGAGCTGTAGGCAAAGGAAGTTTCAATGAAAATTAAATGATTCAGACAGCAATAAGATAAAGTTACCCAGCAACACCAGCAAGGCACTAAGCCTACACCTGCAGCCGTTTTTTTTCTTTCTTTCTTTCTTTAATCCAGTTAGAGGCAACAAAGGCAAAGATGAAAAAGACAGACAAAAACACCTTTCCCTTACCTTTGTGGAAAAGCTTTAATCTATAATGCTTTGAAAAGCAAGACGAATCCAGTCTGTCTGATCTCAACCTCAGCTCCCATAGAAAGACACATACTTAAACAAGACAAAATGACTCACAGAAAACCACACGCACACACGTGGAAACTCCCTCCCAGACTGTGAGTGAGTGTCTCCTGCTCTGGACAGCACTGCTCCGGCATGAGGGGAAAATCTGATGTCTCCTGCTGCAATCAAGCCAGTGTTTCTTGTTTTTAGGTAGCATAAACTCTTTAAGAAGTCCACCTGAAGTTATATCTCGCACATTCTTTAGGCAAAGCTGAGGAGAGAAGCTGAACCTCCTGCAGTTTTCATTGGGGGTTAAGCGCTAACCGAATATTACCATGTCCACAGTGCTATCTGACCCTGAATAGCACCATCACCCCCACACTTAGGGGCAGTCTCCAGCCCGCCTGAAAGACGAGGACAGGAGGAAGGGCAGACGGAAAAAAGGGGGGAAGGACGGGTAAGGGAGGAGGGGTTAAAGCGGGATTCGTTTTCAACTCCATGGGGAACCAAATCCCAAAATCTGATTACAGTGAGGTTGGATGTCAGTATACATACTTTTTTTTTTTTTTGGATATAATCTCAATTCTAACCTGCTCCCTCAAAACACTCTTCATTCTTTCTCATCAAACAAAACATTAATTCAAACTGTCTCAATCAGACAACCACAATGTCATGCAGACAAAAATAGGATCAACAACAAGGCAAGTTTGTTGCAAAATATCACTTATTGGTGATATAACTTAATGAATGAATGAAAGAATGAAAGAATGAATGAATGAATGAATGTATCCCAAGCAAGTATATAGAAATGTAAGAAATGCTTTGTTTTATGAGCAGTGCTATAACTGACCTAAAAATACATTAAAAAAAAATAAAAAATAAAAAAAAAATTCAATTTTATATTCATCTTTGTTTCTCTGACTTATTAACTGATGGAATTTGTAATTAATTAAGATATGAAATACATTCATTTAAAAAAAAAAAAGAAAGTCACACCACAAGACAATTCGAAATCTGATTTAAATTTGTGATAAACTAGTGACCAGTTATAGACCTAAGATATACATCATCTATTATATGTAAGACAGCTTTATTTATTTATTTATTCATTCATTCATTCATTCATTCATTTAAGTTTTCTTTGTGGAATCACTCTCTTTTAGGTTAGACCATACTTGATATTGAAGGAGGGATAACTGGAGAATTCCAGTGAGTTTTTAATGGGATCAGTGATAAAGCATGATGCTGCAGAAACTTGTTAAAGGGATAGTTCACCCAAAAATGAAAATTCTGTAATTAATTACTCACCCTCATGACATATAAACCTGTAAAACCTTCGCTCATCTTCGGAACACAAATTAAGATATTTTTGATGCATTCCGAGAGCTCTCTGACCCTCCCATAAACAGCAAGGATCCTTACATGATCAAGGCTCAGAAACGTAGTAATGAGATCGTTAAAATAATCCATGTGACATCAGTGGTTTAACCGTAATTTTACAAAGCTACAAGAATACTATTTGTGCGGAAAGAAAACAAAAATAACGACTTTATTCAACAATTTGTCTCCTCCGCATCACACTATAGCGCTATTTTGGAGAGTATCACATATGTAAACAACGTATGTTGCTCTTTATCAGCAGCACCATATGCACATACGCTGTTTACATCGTTTCCGCTTTGATCTGAACATAAACAACGTATCTGCGTACATACGTTGCATACGTTGACGTAAGTGATACTCTCCAAAATGGCGCTTTAGGGTAACGTAAACGTAAACAACATATCTGAACGTAAACAATGTGAACGTATCGTGAACATAAACAACGTATCTGCATACATATGTTGCATACGTTGACGTATGTGATATTCTCCAAAATGGCTCTTTAGGGTGACGCGGAGGAGACGAATTGTTGAATAAATTCGTTATTTTTGTTTTCTTTGTGCACAAATAGCATTCTTGTAGCTTCGTAAAATTACTGATGTCACATGATAATCCACTGATGTCACATGGATTATTTTAACGATTTCATTGCTACGTTTCTGAGCCTTGATCGTGTAAGGATCCTTGCTGTCTATGGGAGGGTCAGAAAGCTCTATGAATGCATCAAAAATATCTTAATTTGTGTTCCGAAGATGAACGAAGGTCTTACGTGTTTGGAACGACATGAGGGTGTGTAATTAATGACAGAATTTTCTTTTTTGGGTGAACTATCCCTTTAATTTGAAAAATTCCTTAGCTTTATCACACCTGGTTACGAAACGGTGTAATATTTTATTATGAATGTCCACCAAGTTCAGTGTGTAAACCAACAAAAACAGCAGTTCAAGCCTCTGAGTTTTATCTTGATTCAAAATTAAATGAAAAAAATCTTTGTAGACACTGCAGTGTGATTTTAGTAATGGCAGGCTCAGTAAGACTTTATTCAAAAACATACAAAGAACAGAAATTACTTTGCTCATGTTTATTACAGATAAAATACTACATTTCTGTACAGCCTCCACAATTTACCATTTTCATAAAGATAAGCATCCAATGGATGATCCGAATTAGTAGATCATGTTTTAAATGTCTTCATGCAGTGATTGGTGATTAGTTCAACATGGAAAGAGCACAATGAGTAAAGAGGATCAGGATGACAATAAGAGTTGCTACTGTGAATGTTTAAAGGAATTGGTGCCTTTGAAATGAGAATGGCTTTGTGGGGATTAGGGACACAAGGTCATACATATTATAAAGGCATGATCCTGCTAATTACACTCAGAACAATACACTTTGGCCTTTACTGGGCTGTGTACAAAGCTAATTAACAGCATCTATTGGTACAATCAAAAGTGCACTAGCTAACATTAAAGAGAGCAAGAACTCACAAGAACTCTTCTGTAGAACTGTATGAGACGAGTTTCACTTCCATAGGTTTTATTTAGCTTTAGTTTGGCAAACACAAACTTCATAGATCAATTGATTTTATTAGCGTAAGCATATGGAGCCTTAATTGAACAAATAGAGATTGAAAGGTCTGGACGGCCATCCTGACCGCCATTAATCGTAACAGACGAAACATAATCATTAAGTCTGGTCTGTCAACACAACAGAGGATAAAAACATCAGCTGTGTAAAATTTTAATACATTTTAATACACTAAAACTATAACAAAGATGAGCTTAATATAAGTTTTCAATGTGTTAAGGCCTATTACTTAAAGGTCTATAAAGTCTTATACATTTTCTTTTTCAGTTCAATAAAATGTGAACTTGGATGACAATCACGAGGGCTTTTAGGGTGACATTTGGGACAGGGTCATACTTAATGCTTTACATACCAAATTATAAAGAAAATGTCTAACTTTACTGTTTTATGTTCTGATCCACACTGTCAAAAAAAAAAAAAAAAGTGCAAAAGATGTACCTTTAAGGTTGTTTAGGTACTGCCCCAGTTATAAGCTATATAAACCATTTTTGTACAATGTATAGTGTAGTTAGCTGCTCATATTAATAACTTATGTACAGTATCTCACCCATAGTGACCACAATATTTTAATAGTTCTACAATTATACAGTATATACAGCCCTATATTAAACCTAACACTTTCCTTTAAAACATAAAATATCTAATGGACTCGTTTTATATATTCAATCAAAATGGAAGTTTTTGACTTTAAATGGGTCATATTATATTGCTAAAAACAACATTATTTTGTGTATTTGGTGTAAATACACAAAGAGGTACAATGTGTTTATGCGGTTTAAGGCTCAAAAAACACATTTTCCACATACTGTACATTATTGTTGCTCCTCTATGCCCCGCCTTTCTGAAACACACTGATTTTTACAAAGCTCATCGTTCTGAGAAGCGAAGCGTGCTCTGATTGGCTAGCTATCTAGTGCGTTGTGATTGGCCGAATACCTTAAGAGTGAGACGGAAATGTTACGCCCCTTGCTGTATTGTGATGACGTGTCCCGGCGCGATGAGACTAAAACAATAAAACCCATTACAAACGAGGCATTTGCTGCATCCAGTTGGGTCATAATTACTGATTATAATGACTTATACTGTCTTTTTACGCGTTGCGTTGCATCGCGCCGTGTAAACATTACCATGTCTGCATTTGTGATCGGAGAAACGACAAACAAGCACTACTCTACACAGCTCAATACTCGAGTTTGAATCATCAGTGGCAAATTCTTTAAATATGAAAACATACTTACAGGCTGTGAGTCAGAAGCGCCAGACTGTCCTTGCAAAGTTGGAATTGCCCCAATTTATAGAAACAGTCTTTGAGCACAGCTGGCAGGCTACTCCCAGGTTCAGGAAATAGTCCTCCGTTAAAATGCGATGCACACACTCGAATATTTGGGTTGAACTGTTCTGGAACAGTGTTGTAAATATAACTTAACCACTGATTTCTAGTTGTGTCCTCTTTTGGAAGCCCAAACAAAGTAGTTTCGCTTTCACAACGAGAAACAGCGTCTCCAGGACATGGTGCCGGCGGCAGCAACAATACTACAGCGAGAATAAATGTTACGCCGCCTTTCTTTGCGTATACATTTGGGCGGTGTTTTGCAAATCTCCCCACACCATGACATAGACATGTGGGGGCGTGTTTGAATGAGCCGTTTTAGGGGGGCGTGGTCGAGTCTTAACTTCTATAAAGAATATCTCTTTGGTTTTGAGACTTTAGTCTTTGCAACTTCAGGGATCTTATCTATGCACAAACAGCTTGTAACACTCCAAAGAGAAAGGAAAACTTGAAATCGCATCATATGACCCCTTTAAGACCAAGCAGAATTTCATTAAATGTTGAGACTTAATTGTGTGCGATGCATAAAAAGCTTGCCACAGTATACAGTCATACCGACACAAGGGACATTAAGAAACTTAACTAAAAACAACAGTTCTTGAACAGTTCCAATTAAGAAATTGCGACCCATGATAAATGAATCTAAATGAACACATTGAAATTCAGATGTACTTTACTGACATATCAAAGTTACACCTGCAGCATAGCAGAATTACATTGCCAATTAACTAAACTGTGTAGGTCAGGAATTTTGTGGGGCAGCACAAAATACAGTGAGTCATGATGAGTAAAATATTACTACAGTGAACCAAACACCAAAGGAATATCAGTCTAGACATATTTAGAAGCCAGTATCATTTTCAGAATGGCTGAAAACTTGGCTCCCTAAACAAGTATTACATCTGTTTGACATTTCAGTCCATTCCAGTGTATTCAGTACTGGCACTATGTTTCCTTCCCCAGGTTTTTTGCTTCAATCAACTTGTATTCTTGTCAGTCTGTGTAGTTCATGATAGCCATCAGACAGACACTGGAGATCAGCAGAGACAAATCACACTCTTCACTCAACTCTCTAGCTGGAATTTGCTCTTTAAAGACCTAAATGTCAGCAGTGACCCCAAGAGCTATCATGTAGTTTCCAGTAAGTCACTGACACACACACACAAAAAGCAAAATGACAATGGCTGTAAATATCAGTCCGTCAAACGGCATCATTAAACCTCTGGAGTATCTCTTTTGATTGTTTGAGACTGTTTGTAATAGAGAGATGATGAAATATGAGTAAACAGGAACAAAGAACATGAAAAGCTAACATGATTGCTAATTAATCACACTGTCAGACATTCCGGCCTTCAGAGACAAACAGAGCATGAGAACCAACGAGTGCCACAAAGGCAAATCTGTTACAGATGTGTGTGCACATATCACTTGAACCAAAAGCAGAATCAGTGATGGTTCAGTGATGGCCCAGAAGATCAAATACTGACAAATGAAGAGGAAGAGACAAGAACACGCATGAATATACTTCTTATGAAGTTAACCATCTTTTGAAATTAAATGGGTGTAAAAAATAGTGCCCACAGACATTAGCCCTGTCCACAGCCCTCACCCACTGCAATCTATCTCCACTGACATGCACGCTACACATGGAGGGAACCTAAATCATATTATCTAAACCACTAAATTGAATAACGTTGACCCGACTTGCTCTGTGTCTTTTGCTGAGCAATCTGTCACGTCAAGGTGCTAGAGTCCAATGAAATCAATATTGAATCTGATGTGGTCTGGGTGCTGGGTGACAGATTTTGCCAGTGTCTTGGATGATTTTTCTGTCAATTCTCAGCCGTAAGCGTCATTTACATAGTCAGTGGGGAACCAGAGGGAGTCACTGAGCATGGATACAAGAGTATTAAAAAGATACTTTACCCAAAAGTTAAACTACTCACCATCAAGTTCTTCAAAATCCATAAGACTTTGGTTAACATGTTTTAATAAATACCTAAGGTTTCTGTCCAGGTAACTGACATTTAGAATATCCAAAAAGGACATAAAAGCAAATGTAAAATGAATCTATATAAATTGAGCAGTTTAAGCTAAGTCTTGTGAAAAGATACAACTGCTTTATATGGTGAACAGATTTAATTTTGTCTTTTATTCACATAAACACACATACATACAGCGCATCACATATGGTAAACATGGAAGCTCCTGTGTGTTACGTGTGTATATGATAAAACAAACCTCACTGCACATTTGAGCTTCTGTGTTTACCATATGTAATGTACTCTATTGTACACGTCAACAATTGCTTAGATGTAAATAAAAGCCTAAATTAAATGTGCGCTTTATAAAGCAATCATATCTATTTACAAGAAGTGGATTAAAACGTTTGATTCAATATGATTTGTTTTAAGATGCATTTAAGACCTTTTTGCATCTTTTAAGTTTTGTTTATCTGTACCTTCAATGGAAGGACAGAAATCATAATCTTAATTAAAGAAATAGTTTTTTTTTGTGCTTCGAAGATTAACCAAATTTTATGGTTTGGAATGACATAAATGACAGATTTTTCAATTCTGGGTGAACTATCTAACAATCTGCAATTAAACTCAGGAGTGTAGCAATCATATCCTCTTCACTTTTAGAAATTACTTAATTTGCCATTTATTCATCCCTCTACCATTCTTAAAGGGTTAGTTCACCCCAAAATGAAAATTAGCCTGTGATTTACTCACCCTCGAGGCATCCTAGGTGTATATGACTTTCTTCCTTCAGACAAATCCAATTGGAGTTATATTAAAAATTGTCCTGGCTATTCCTAGCGTTATCATTGCAGTGGGTGGGTGTTTCTGTACAACAGTCCAAAAAAACTTAAAATAAAGTGCGCGCATCCATAATAAAACGTGCATCATATGGCTCCAGGGGGTGAATAAAGGCCTCCTGTAGCGAATCCATGCGTTTTTGTAAGAAAAATATCCATATTTCAAATGTAATAATATTATAACAACAAAAATATACACTTAGGATGCCTTGAGGGTGAGTAAAACACAGGCCAATTTTCATTTTTGGGTGAACTGACCCTTTAATGTGTGACAAGACCTCTAAATGAGGGGAGCGAGAACCATAAAACCAGTTGGAAGTAGACATGAATGAGAAGCAGTGAAGCACAATAGGTAGCGTTTAGAGAAAGGCAGAAATAATGCGGTTACCCCGCGGTTACCCCGTACTGGCACTGCCTTTTTGTTTGTGACACCACTTGTCATGGAGAAGAAAGGAAGTCAAACAAATATTTACGTTTTTAAACAGCCATTTAGATTTTTGAACTTTCTATGGTGTTTAATCAATAAACAGCAAATACTTAAATACTTAAAGAGCAGGTCATATGGGTTTTTGAAAAATATCTCTTTTGCTGTTTATAACATAGCTATCCTTCAATGAAAACAGTCTGCAAAGTTGTTAATCAAAACAGGGCATGATAAAAAAAGACATTGGCTGTTTCCGAAATCGCCCCCTATACCCTCAAATAGTGCACTATTTGAGGGGACAGCCATATTAAGTGGTGTTTGAAACCATAGTGGACGTTCTCGAGTGCACTTATTCAATCCCACAATGCACCGCAAAAACGAGTGTACAACCGATGTACATTCAACGGCTAGAGAATCCCTATAATGCACTGTGAGAGTCGCGCACCGAATGAATTCCCGCCTCTCGCCAGAAGATGGCGCCCGCAGCTGAATCATCCATTCATTTATTTTAGAAGCGCTGGTCCACGGCGTAATACAGCATAATACAACACAGGTACAAATTAACTGTAAATTGACTATTAGGGTTTATACATCATTTCCGTGACATAGTTCAAGATAAATCCTTAAATCTTACTACTGGAGCTGCCTGTTTCAAATGATTATTAAACAGCAAGCAAATATGCAAAAGCGGCAGTCCTTCCGGTGCACTCAGTGTCCGAATTCACTCACTCGTTTTCATACACTCCTTCAAGTGAACTGTATGAGTGGACTAATGTAGGGAATAGTGAATGAGGGTATAGGGGGCGATTTCGGATACAGCCATTGTCTCTCAAAAGAGAGAGTAGACTCTGAATCGCCTTAAAGAGTCGTTATATTTTCGAATCTTTTGCCTGTTACCGGTATACGTCACTGGGTAATATATTTGCATAATCTCCGCCTGCCCGCGAAATACTAACAGAGTCTGACCTGCCCACAAACACTTTCGCTAGTTAGAGTGTTTACATCATGTTGAAAAGACCCTGTGTTCATGGATACCACAGAAATACAATTTGAACCTTTTGTTGTGTGCTTGTCATTTACCAAGGTCTGCTCATCTTGGCTTTTATCTTAGTTGGCTTCTAATCTTTATTTGGACTAACAAGCTCTCTGAAACACAACCTGTAAATACGATTGATAAGTTATGTGTACATTTTCAATTGAGTGCTCAAAATATCAAGTTTTTGTGCTAATATGTGATGTGTACCTAATGCAGCTTTAGGTTTCCAGGTTCTGATAATTCGCTATGAACCTACTATTTCCTAAGAATGTGTCGATTAATATAGACTGACGTTGTTCTAATTACTTCGTTTAATAATGAAAAATGTCCTGTAGCGCACAGACTTTATAACCATTGTGAAATTGCTGTTTATTTTGCTGCACCGGCAGTTAGGGTTAATGCGGGAGAGACCAGCAAGTTAGTTATTAAGCTGGTGCACCAGCTGCGCCTCTGATACAGCTGTTCTGCGTTCTGATTAAAAGTTAAGAGACAGAGCTTCTTTTGTCTGTCGTTCTTCAAACATTTCAGACATATTTTGGTTTACAAACTGTATTGTTTCATCAGTTAGTCAGGTTAGCACTCGGCTAACTTATTCACCATTATTGTTTTAAGTGTTTACAGTTTAGCAGCTAAGCTGTGGGCACGATTCGCTTGCATAAGTGTTTTTGTATTTTATGTCATTATTTTAAGAACGGATTCTATATTATTGTTTTATGTAAAGGTGCTTTGTCAATTGTAGCCATCTCTTAACTTGTAGGGATGGGGAGTCGACTCCAAAAGAGTCGATTCCTCGACTCTGAATAGCTCTAGAGTCGGAGTCGACTCCAGCACTGGAATCGACTCTCGTTGTCAAGTCGACTCCGAAATCGCGGATGTCTTCACTGATTCTCACATCTCTATATACTGTAGTGTCTGGCAATTGAGTGCAGTATATCAGCAAAGAGTGAACGAAATTAAGTGAGGATCCGTTTGCAGTGCAGTCCGTGAGCGGTGCAGAAGCAGCAGCACGGGCTCATTGTGCTTCACATAAGACGCGTTTTGAGTGCGCTATGATTCGCGGCTGTTTGAAACGGGCCGTGCACGAGTGTCGGATAGCCGGAGTTGTCGCAGAAACGACTTTTCCCCATACTTTTATCCTACGTGAAGGTTGCTTTAGAAAAAATTAACAGTTATAGTAAATTTAGTTTGTAATTATACATGCTTCTGTGACAGCTTTGTAGTTTAATCAATGCTTTGTTATGCGATGTTATGTTTAATGTAATACAATTTGGTTTTCCATGGTTAACCTAGGCTATTTGTGTTTAATCATTAACCTTAAATCATTAAAAACTCACCTAATAAACAAGAATAAACAAATAAGTTAACAATAAGTTTGCATTCGTATATGCATTTACTCATTTACTAACTGCTTGTTTTCAAAAATAAAAAAAAACCTAACACTAGCTTTTCTAAGCTTTTTGTATTGTTATTTGTTTTCTTTTTATTCATTATACAATTAACAAAAGCAAAAAAGGCCTCTAACATCTTGCTCTATTCTTTTTCTTATTCTGTTTTCTTGTTATTTACTATATAATAAAAAAAAACCTTGCTACTTGTAAAAAAGTGAAAGTCGTGACGTATTGTCAAGTATGGTGACCCATACTCGAAATTGGTGCTCTGCATTTAACCCATCCAAGTCCACACACACACAGCAGTGAATAGTGAACAAACGCACACACACACCGTGAACACACACCCGGAGCAGTGGGCAGCCATTGCTCCAGCGCCCGGGGAGCAATTGGGGGTTCGGTGCCTTGCTCAAGGGCACCTCAGTCATGGTATCGAAGTCAGAGAGAGTGCTGTTCATTCACAATCCCCACCTTCAATTCCTGCCGGTGTGAGAATCGAACCGGCAACCTTCAGGTTACAAGCCCAACTCTCTAACCATTAGGCCCTTATAGCACTTGCATATCATTGCTCTTTTGTTGATTTTGATTGCTTCCATTGTCCTCATCTGTAAGTTGCTTTTGATAAAAGCATCTGCTAAATGACTAAATGTAAATGTATTTTTAACATCAATGCTGTTTAAGACAATAGCGCCATCCCCTGACCATTATAATGTGACGAATTCATAGCTCATTTAAAGGTAATGTCACCGCTAAATTAGAGTAATTTTGGACAGTCACGCTAAATGGATTCGAGGAGTCGATTCCATCGACTCCTATTGTGGGAGTCGGGAGTCAGAGTCGACTCCGAAAAACCTGGAACCGAACACCCCTACTAACTTGCTCAAGGACTCCTCTCTGTGCCAATCACAACAGGCTTGGCCAGCTGACCAATCAGAGCAGAGTAGGCTTATGGAAGGGAGGGGTTTGCTCCAAACTTGCTTGGAACCAATCGTTTCGAAATCATTGGCAAATGACTCCAATATTAAATGTATATTCTGAGAAAATTGTTTTCTGACCTTAGATGCACTTAAACCTGTTGTAGGGGACTCCAACACAATATTAGGACACTTTAAAATACCATATGACCTGCTCTTTAATATTTATTTTCAAACATTTTTCCACAAACTTTTTCTATCCAAAAATGTTTGGATTCTTTATAGTTCTTCTTTATAGTTTATATTTCTGAATGCTCTTTATAGTTGTGTTCTTTTGCACATTTTTTTTTTTTTAAATATTTGATTACTCTGAACATTTAAATAAATCAATACACAAAATGTATAATGTTCTTGACTCACGTCAGACACAAAACAGGACTCTCTTTGAAATCATCACAGAATACTTTTCATTCATAGTTGATTTTGTTTAAAGCTTCAGTTTATTGCACTTAGAAACCAGCCGTTATTTCTTGATTGAATTTGTAGCCCTTTTCTGGTAAAGTTACAGAAAACTTCCAGTAACTGTTCTGGAATTGCGTGATTTTGTTCATTCTCAATGAACAAAAGTAGGGTCTGATACTGGGATCGAATTTTCCAGCATTTCAACAGTGATTCATTGTCTTTCTTTGAGAGCACAGGCACCCAAGTGTCTGAAAGATCAGGCTTTGTACCAAGTTCAAAATATTTTCTGCACTGTCAATTTGTCCTTTTTACACACATGAAACATTAAAGACTGTTTAATTTTTTTTTTTTTTTTTTTTTTTACACAATACTGTGTAAATAAATAAAAGTTATTTTTGTTGGCCAAAACAATTGTAACAAGAGTGGCTCTGAGGAATTTTTAAAACCTTTTTGTTAAACATTCAAAAACATTAGTTTGAGTGTTCTGACCTTGTAGCTCAACCAATACTTTGAAGTGAAACTACTTGTTTTTCCAAACAATGGAGAAAAGGAGTGTTGCTTGCAGTTGTGTTTGAAAACAACTTTGCAAAACCTGTTTTTGAATTTGGTTTGAAACAATAGGTTAGACACGTTTTAAATTACTGGGTCCACATTTACAAAAACAAACACACACACCAAGAGCAGCAGTGAAGACTCCCAGTAACGTGACCTTCTAACCCAGTGCCCAAAAGGTTAGGTGTTATACTAACATTGCAAGATAACAGCATGCCATGGCCTCATCACTAAAGACTGCTTGATGTGTTTGTAAATATTCTTTAGGGCTTTCTTCTTTCAGCTCAGTCTTTCATGCATCTTCGAAGCATCTCAAAGGCTGAATTTGTAATTCAGTTCAGTACAACAGCCATAACATTTCACTAGAAGCGAGGCTAATAAAAATAAGAATCTCAGAGCCAAATCAGATATGAATCTTGGACTTCAAAGGATATTCCTCAAAGGATAAACAATTCCATTAAGAAATGCCTTCTTAAGTTTATAGTATCATATCTTTGTTTATGTTAAAGATCTTGTTAATGGAGATACAGTCCGGAGAGTGGAGCAGCGTTTATTTATTTTTATTTTTTTCTTCATTTAGCTTGATCATTTTACGGGTATCAGTGTGTGATAGCAGAAGGCAGAAGACTGCTAACATCTCTCCTTTTCAGAGGTGCAAGGTTTCCCTTAACCAAACAGACACACACAATACAAAACACCCTGCATGCCTCAATGTGCATAAGGAATCCTCAAATGAGAGTACTGAGGTTATGAGACATTGTGTTTTCCCTGAAATAAACATGGTTTGAAAAGATTTGAGAATAAATAACTTTCTTTAATAACTGTATGCATGTGGTCCAGATACAAGTGGTGGTCATTTAAAGCTTAATATACAGCAGTTAGGTCTGTAAAGCTTGTTTGACAGGTTCATGCATTACTGTAATTCAGAGTCTAATGAGACAGATTTGACTATGTGAGTAATGAAACCTCAGCCAGCAATACTGTAGATTTAGTACCTTGTTTTGATTGAATGGGATTGGGATTAATACTCGAGGTATGCAGTGGAGAACATTCAAGACTCTATAAATAGTTTTAACTCCAGAACTAATCACTATAATAATTACTAAACAAATGATTTATCTGTCTAATATGCTTTTCATAGTACATAAAAATCTTTAAAAAATATATATATATACACATTAAAGTGTTTTTTTTTTTTTTTTTTTTTTTTTTAAGTTTGTTATTTTAAATCCAATTATGCTGACAAGCACAACAAGGACTGAGAGAAAAACATGATTTTTTTTTTTTCCTCCAGTTGAGATTACATTTAATTTACACAAAGCTAGTGTTGGACTTAAACAGCAGAACATAACTCCAGCAAATATTAAATAATTATAAGCAAGATACTACTTGGAAAAGTCTTAGTGGCACAATATAGTAGACTCGTCAAATAGCAGACTGCGATTCCAACCGGACAGTGAGAAATAATGACAACAGTAGCAGCATTTTACCCTTTCTATAGTTTAGAGTGAGCAGAGCATCAAAACAACGGAGCTGTACACCACAAGCGCTCATGAGTTATTTATGGCATGATCTTTCAGCACTATATCCTCTAATATTTTTTTTTTATCTACAGCCAAACGCACTTCATTCAAGTTCTCCTGCTAAACTGGCACATTAGGTGCTGCAGATGACACGGTTACTGTAACAACTAGAGCCCAACCGATATATCGTTTTGCCGATTTTATCGGCCGATATGAGCCTGTCGCAGATATATCGGTATCGGCGAATATGCTGCCGATATGCCACCGATATGAATTTTTTTTTTACAGAACATAAAACGCAGATAAAATGCTTGTATATGGTGTAATTACATAGTTTGTGCAGCAGAGAGCGCTCCATTGTTTGCTACTGGCGACCTGGATGCTTTAAAGTTTAAGGGTGGGTTGCACCAACAAGGATTAAATTAAGCAAAGTTTAGAGCTAATCAAGGATTTGTTGATCTGGGTTTTAGTTTAAATCGAGTTGTGTTGCACCACTTAATTTTAAACTTAGATTAACAAATCAGGGATTAGAATTCTAACCAGCGATTAAAACCTCCATCTACGATTTAATTTTCTCCGCCATGATGGATTCGTCATGTAATTAAACAGCAACAATAGCCCCTTTAGCACCGCTTTAGTTCCAGAACTAAAAGTACAGTACTAAAGTACTGGAACGATTTTGCGCGAACTATTTCCCAGTACCATTTAAAGGGTTGCATTCGCACCGACAGTGGGTACTAGGATACAGGACTACAGTAGACGCAAATACCTTAATGTTGCGTTTTGTTCCTTCGAATTCCAACTGGATTTCCTCCGTTCAAAAGTGCCTGCACTTCAGCGTCCGTCCATCTATCGCTGTTCTCCATTCTTGCGAAATGTAAGTTGATACAATGTTTACACAGTATGTGTTTACACTGCGTTTTAAATCATGGCGGGTAACGGCGTTTTCGTACGCGTTTAGCCAATCAGCATACGCTTATGTCACGATAGTTCCTATGGAACTGTTTTAGACCCTACTCTGAAGTTTAATTGATTTAACTCCAAACGGAGTTCCGGGAACTAAAACAGTTCCTAGTTCCCGCGGTGCGAACACGCCAAAAAGTGAGTAGTTCCACAATTAGTTCGGGTACTATGAAAAGGTTCCTGCGGTGCGAAAGGGCCTAATGTTAATATTCCTTATCCTCTGTCTCTGACATAAGTTGCCATGTCTGTTTGATCGCCGTCCAGCAAGCGTGTGAAGCGGCCGTGAGAAACGAGAGGCGCGGCACGATCCGGTCTTCTTTTCTTTGTCGTACGACGAGATCCACTGAGATAGCAAGTGACGGATTCACATCCCGGACTCGATAGCAGACGCAAATTTATTACCGGCTACCACGATCCTCACAATCTGCCGGCTCAGTGCGCTTTAATTTTCATTTTTATTTATAATAAACACCTCTCTGGGACCTGACGACACACCCACTGTTTCTGTCTTTGTTCAATCAGCCACATATTGTAACTGTAGGTGCACATTATTTTATTTAAATCTCCTCACCTGTAAATTTAAAGTTAATCCCTAATTGAGATTTAAATCGGAGTTTAAAGTTATGGAGCAACATGATTAAATTTGATCTATTTTAAATATAAAGTAAATCAAGGATCAAAATGATGGTTTAAACGTAAACCTGCTTATATTTAAACAAGGTTTAAAGTTTGGTGTAACAGCATTATTAGATAAACCTTGATTTAATCTAGATTTAAGTTTAATCCTTATTGGTGCAACCCACCCTAAGCCTATGGAATACCATTGAAAATTTGAACGGCCATATCTCTGTAACAGCGCGGCGGATCCGCATCAAATTCGGGGGATCCCTTCAGCTCGAGGAACCCTCTCGAACGCCGAATCGAGTGTACGTCTCGAGGCCCCCTTTCGAATGAGAACACCCCCGCGTCGATAGCCCCCGGTGTCCGGGAGTTACGGGCGGTTAAATTCGCGGTCGGGCGCCGACCGATCTGGCGATCCCGGGGGGCTACCGAGGCGCGAGGGGTGGCGTTCGAGAGGGCTCCTCAAGCTGAAGGGATCCCCCGAATTTGGTGGAGATCCTCCGCCGCGTTAGCGAGATAATGACATCAGCCAACACTTTAACTTCAGTAAAGAGGTCTCTTGTTCAGGCTGCAGCATTCAAGCGTTGTCTTATTCGACCGTAAGTGCCCTGCGAAGTCGACTTCACATGATATTCCGCCATGATTCCAGTTCCAAGGGAACGTACACGTTACATTCAAAGGGCATTAAAGTGTGCGAGATGTGAATTTAAATTGTATTTATTTACAGTGGTATATTGTGTCACACTTCACACTTCTCTAGTAAGACAGTAGCGCAAATCCGTGAATGAATGTTCTGAAGTGAAATAAACTTAAGCGGAATAAAGTTGAATGGAATTGCATTGAAATAAAGTTAAATAAACTTCACCACATTTGAGTGATCATTGCAATAAATGTGTTATATATATTCTGTTTATGTATATACTATAGTATTCTATATATAGTACCAGTCAAAAGTTTGGACACAGGAATGGGAAAGTGTCCAAACTTTTGACTGGTACTGTACTATAATATACACAAAGAGTATCGGCCGATATATAAATATCGCCCTTTTTTTTACGCCCTAATATTGGTATCGGCCCCCCAAAAAACCCATATGGGTCGGGCTCTAGTAACAACAGTAGCAGAAAGAGTGAGCAGCAAAATAGATTGATATTTTCATTTTAAACAACGCAGAAAATGAGAATGCAGCAAATACAAATATTTTTATCTGTCATACATATATGACTCGGACAAGTTTTTTGACAACGTTCCTTTTATCTACATTAGCATTATTAATAAGTATGTTAAGAGCATTTCATATTTTTTGTAGATTGCACAGAGATAAATAAATCTTTGAAATTACTAGTAAACTTTGTTTTCTGCTTATGATGAGAGCATTTAGATTATTATGTACATTGTATGTTTGTTTTTAGTTGACACTTATTTTAAGCAAAATTTAAAAATGGTCAAAATCCCCCTGAACTCCCAATGCAATATCTTTTCTCAATCAAATGGCTTTCTGTCATACCATGCCTTTTTAATATTAATTTACAGTTGGGCTCAATTGATAAAATATTTGAAACATTTTGAAAAATTCATAGACACCACTGCTTTGGCTCTCAGGGCCCAATATCCTCATCTTTGATGACTATTTTGACTGTTTAGATTTTTTTTTCTTTTACAAAGTACTGCTGCTGCCCAGATGGAAATTTATAACTATTCCAAAAAAGTATTGTCCGGAGCTCTGCTGGGAAGAAAATATAGAGACTAGACCTCTTGGAAAAATAAATGAATACACCTGATATAGAGTTAACTGTTGCCAGGTTTGGTGATTTTTACAGAATGTTTCATACTTGATGTTCAACTATAATATAGCCTAGATAACTGGTCAACTGTAATGCATGGTTTCACACCAGAGAGACTTGGGGCCATGGAATTAACAGAGAGACATACTTGTGAATATGACAAATTGTGAATTAAATGACATACTTGTGAATATGACAAATTGTGCACTACAATAAAACAGATATTTGTAAAGAATACATAGATGCGCTACATATTACATATTCACCACCACAGAAAAACAAATTTTTGCTATATAAACCCACAAGCCCTTTTCCAAAGCCTTGCTGCCATCTAAGCATGGCTGCAGCAAACGATTATTTCAATAATCGATTCATCTAATGATGATTAGAACGATTAATCGACTAATCGTCGATTATTTCACTGATTAATCAGTAGACTTTGATTATTCAGCTTTTGCAATTAGATAAAATATTGAATTATACATATTCTAACAAATAAATAAAGGTACTCACTTCAGCTTTTGAAAATCATATGAAATTATAATTATTTTACAATTAATTTATACAAATAAATATATTTGGCACACAAAATGAGATGAAAGAGCTCTCTCATTCACCATTTAAATTAGCTATATGAAAAAGTAAATGACATCATTTTGCCTAACAAAATTTTGCCTTTTGTAAGTCATATGCATAAGAATCAAAATAAAGGTGATCAAAATAAAAGTGGTAAGGATTTTGGTTAAACAATTTTATTCACACAATCTCTTAAAATACCTTATAGGTTTATGATAATCAAAACAGTCCTGAGCTAGATCAAGCTTTGATCTCTGCAAACCAAACTATCATTTTAATTAATTTTTTATTTTTTTCCCACTAATAAAAAGATTTTATCATTAGCTAGCTCCACATTGCTGTAATCAGATGCGTTCTTAACTGCTGCTTTCTCACCGCTGTCAGTTTTTTGGTGTGTTTATTTCATTATTGAGAGGAAAGGGCACAGCATATATTTATATAGTCATCCAAACGCAGCTCAGCAGCTTCAGTTTCGGATGCATTTGCTCTGAAACGCTGTTTTCTTCTCTTGAATTGCATCCAGGTGGGGTGAATTACAGTCTTGTGCTACAGCGCCCCACTGGTCAAACCGCATTAGTTCATATGAGATCAAATGACTACTCGACAACAAAAATGTGTCGATTTTTTTTGTTGTCGATAAGCACTACATCTAAGGGACATCAAAAGTAACATGCAAACAGGGTGCCACAAAAAAAATAAAAAAAAATAAAAATCACATGGTGCACCGCTAGTATGTTGCTATGCTTATGGCACAATGATACACACAAGCACACAACATTAATAACATAAAAAACACCAGGTGAACAAAAATTGTATAGATAAACCTATGATGCCATAAAATGCTCTCTGCTGTAGGTGAGTCACTTACTAAGTTCTGGAGAAGTGCTACAGGATTGCCATAATTACTCATGGTCATTTATCTTCCTCCTGCAGGACAGGACATCTGAGATGAAGCAGCAGTGATGCTGTTCTGCACAGGAACTGAGCAGACAAACAGATGCCTGAGCGCTGAGAGGTTAGGGCAGGTCAAGCTGTTCATTCACAGAGAAGACGAGAAAGAATTTGCTCCATGTACCATTTGTTCACGCTTGGACAGGAGGCAGATACGAGCTTCACCCGAAGGAGCAGAATGACTTCCTTTGACTAGAAAAGGTGACCCTCCTCTGCTTTCTATCCGCTTATCCGCACTCATGAGAAAAAAAGCATTGCTCAAGGTGAAGGGGACATGCTAGGCCTTGCTTTTGAAAGGTATTCTGCTGTATATGACAGCAGATGTGGCAACCTGATATTGGAGTGCGGAACAAATTCTTACTGACTAATTTATGCATCTTAATGTGCGTGAGTTTTTTGCTAAATGCAATTTAAGCATAACTGAAGTAGGGGGTCCTGTGGTGAAACGTCAAAAAAAGACTATGGGGGATCAGAAACAGCTTGTTAATGACACTCATAGTTGGGAATAATCATAAAAACGCCTCTGAAACACAAATGGCAGATAGGTTTATAAATGCTGCATCGTTACCTGCTCATGGCCATGGAAATGATTTTTAACAGAAACATGGAAAAAATGAGATAATTAAACAGCTTGCTGTTAGCCAAGAATAAACAGTGCAGACAGAAAACAAGATCAAATGGGACAAACCAGTTCATGGATATAATGAACAACATCATTAGGAGCCAGTGAATCGGTTCTTAAACCAAAATAATAACTGAGGCCAAAGTTTCCAGAGAGGCACAAGTCTGCACGTGCCATTAAACCACAGGGTTTAACAGCACTTTTTACAGGACAAATAAATCTTTAATTCTGAAAATTACTGAAGGTTTCCTGTCAGGAGCCATATGGAGGTGACCCCAGAATGAGAGAAAAAAAGTTACAAACCATTACCAAGGATAAAAATAAAACTTTAGAAGTATCTTACTTGAAAGAAAAAGAGTATGTGAAGATGATGGTTAAATGGATGCCTTCTTAAACTGCTTTCAGCCAGATGACAGGCGGATTATTTGTTACTATACAGGGTGTGTTTGGCAAAACACTGTTCTAATTAAAGGACATGGAGGTGGACTGGGGAATGAACTGAGCAACAATATTCAAGTCTTTTGGGAACAGATCTATTAGTTCCAATCCGTTGCAAACAAGCTCTAATAAAACCACTAAGTCATATTTATAAGAAGTGAAACATGCACAGATATAGGGCAGCAACAAATGGTGGCAGTATATGCAGTGATACCCACGACCCCCTCGCATTTTTGTCCAAAATGTCCCATCTGGAGAGTGCAACAAAAGGCTTGTTGAGTCTGAGGCATGGTGGGATAGCGATGACCCACAGAATCTAATCCCTTAGGGCAAATCACACACTTAAACCCAGTGCTGAAGGAGAGGAATTGCAATCAGTACTACTTAGACAGTTGGAGGAGGGGAGAATTCTACTGAACACTCTAAGATTTGCATCTCTCTCTATAACCTATGCATCTAAGACTTTGTTCTCCTGGCATGTCTTAAGGCCATTGAGGCTGAGCTGACACGGATTAGAAGAAAGCTTTTCAAATGACAAGTGAATGTCGGCCAGGAATAGCCACAAACATACACTATGCATTTTTACGATCACAATTACATTAGGTCCTCACCAAAATTGCAGTCATCAGTAGCAATATCAGTAAAATTTCTTGGTATCTGTAGCAAATTTGTTGCCACAGTAAAAGCTATTCTACAAAAAATATATATTCAATAAATTAAAGTAATTATTATTAGCATTTTTAATTAAAGTAAAGAGCACAAATTAAGAAAACACTAGCATGTAAATTTCACATTTATTTTGACATCAGAAATTTTTTGGACTTTCAAATTTTTCCATTGCTATAGTTATCAGTTGTCAAGAGTGTTTGAAAGCAGCACCTATCAGCAGGTACCAGACTGACTCTGTACTAACGGTGCGGCAGAAAAGCTGGTATCATATTTTCAAAATTTCGATATCGACTTGGTACTGAGCTACTGGTATTTTGATAACACTAGTCCTCTAACAGAGCAACATTAAAGTAATATCTGAATAAATGAATGAGTGTGTTTACTTCCAATTTCACAATAGCTAAACCTAATAGCTAGGCAACTCAAAATTATTCAGACAGCAATTTCCAGACATTCAAGTCAGGGTGTCTGCTTTTTTCTTCTTTGAAATCTTGCACTGCAGGAGCTTTGTCACACATTTACCAATTAAAAATGCCACAGGGGTGACTGAATAATTGACTGCTTCTGATTTTTCATGAAGCTGGCTGAAATTATAACAGGAGCACTCAACAAACATGAACTACTGTAATGAAATGAACTGGGATAACGCGTGGATACATTTGCAGTAGAAAGCATATGTTCCTTCACAACTTCGGTAAGTTCTGCTTCCCTTATCTATTTAATAAGTGAAGCCCCAGAAAAATGCTTGGTTACATAATTATCATGAGTAGCAATCAGCATTCAGGATACATGGTTTCACGTTTGATGGCAAAGTTGAATCAGATGCAAGCAGGACAACAGCTTGTCGGTATTTTTGAAGCTTCTTGGTCACTGCCTCCTTTATTTTCAAACAACAGAAGTTGAGCTGCTGTGACTATTAAGGATGCCTGCTGAGAGTCGCGTCTGCATCAGATTGTCATTTTGCTGTGAGTCTCTTGACAAAGCACACAGGCAATCAAAGGGAAAATTGTCTTTATGTAATCACACAAACCTAGTTTTCGGTAACTTCATGTTGTCCTTGAGCCAGTAGATAGAAAGACATGATAAGATTGTTTAGTTCTGAGACTGTGGCCCTGTTTCCACCTGGTATTAAAATGGATTTCCACTGATCTGGGAATCCTTATCCCTTTTCATTTCGCTACCTTTCCCTCCCACTTGTAAGCTGCATAAAAGGGTTCATTCATGCAACAGCATTCATCCACCGCACGCAATGCTCCCAAGAACGTTATTTAAAATGTAAAGAAATATGAGAGTGTTGCAGAAGTCACAGAAGACGCATTTGAAAGACGTGATAATACCAGGGGGAAAAGGTAATGAGTCTTGACTGACCACTGAAAGTGAAAAAAGTCGTGACGTATTGTCAAGTATGGTGACCCATACTCGAAATTGGTGCTCTGCATTTAACCCATCCAAGTGCACACACACAGCAGTGAATAGTGAACAAATGCACACACACACCTTGAACACACACCCGGAGCAGTGGGCAGCCATTGCTCCAGCGCCCGGGGAGCAATTGGGGGTTCGGTGCCTTGCTCAAGGGCACCTCAGTCATGGTATCGAAGGCAGAGAGAGTGCTGTTCATTCACAATCCCCACCTTCAATTCCTGCCGGTGTGAGAATCGAACCGGCAACCTTCAGGTTACTAGCCCAACTCTCTAACCATTAAGCCACGACTTCCCCCTCATCATTGACTGATGATCAGATCGCTGAAAACACAACTTAATACCAGGTGGAAACAGGCCTAACATCTACATGTGCTTTGAAGAAAATTATTCTTTTCTCATGAAAGGTTAAGTCTAACCTAGAACCCAGCCCACCAAGACATTCGGGTCAGATAAGTCCTAACATAACTATCAGACCTTTTCCAGTTGAGCTGCAGTTGACTATCAGTTTAGCTGTCCGTCAGGGTTTCTGAAGCCTGCACAGTCAGTCAAGGCTACAAATGTTGGTTGAAGGGTGGATGAACGATCACTAGAGAGAGCGAAAATTGAGATGAAAAAAGGGTGCTCCTCTAGAAATGTTTGCAGTTCCACAAAGATTTTGAAACACTCGGCGCTCTGGAAACATATGTTGAGGAGCATGATCAATTAAGTTACTGCGATATATAAAAGCTGTAAATATAGTTTGATTTAGAGAAATGACAGGGAAAGGGATTGAAAGGGATGATTCTCTAGCTTGTGGCTTTACTCCACACATCCATCAAAGAAAACAATGGAGGCTGTCTTAGAAATGCAGCACTTTATTTCAGAGCTTCCTGAACCAGCTGTGTTTACTCTTATGATTAGTGTTAAAAGAACAGCTGCCGGACCCAATGTCAGCTGGATGCACCCTCCTTCCCTCACACACACACACCTGATCTGCATTGTGTTATATAAAAAAAAAAAAAAAGAAAAAAGAAAAGACAGATGCTCAAAATCAGTAAGAAATGTTTCTGTGTGATTTCCCCCCGCCCCCCATACAATGGAAATCAATGGGCACCAAAATTGTTTGGTTACTGACATTCTTCAAAATTATCTTCTTTTTTTTTTGTTCTGCAGAAGAAATGTCATGTGGGTTTGGAATGACATGATGGCAAGTAAATGACAGAATTTCATTTTTGGGTGAACTATCCATTTACTTTTTCACATGTCATTAGTACTCACAATAACTCTAACAACTAATTGTACACATCTATTTAGCTCTCCTTGACCTGTTGATCTTCATTATTTTTATAAATCATGCTGGCAACTCCTAAGATTTGACATGACAGAAAATCATTCGGTTTGACAGAGGTGTTAGCAATCCTAAAGCTTTCAATTTGTGTTGTTTCATTTATGTCGTTGACCTGGATGCAAAAAAACCATATGTTTAGCTAGGTTAGTCTCTCTCTGGTGAATCATGGTGAATCAAAAAAAAAAAATTACGTTTATTGTTAGACAAACATATCTATGATTCGGCAGTCTGTCCTTGGACAGCCTGAAAAGATGGTTAGGAAAAAAAACATTGACTGGCCACTAGACAGTGGCTCACTGCCTCCAGGACGCATTCAACACCCGTCTTACCTCATCTGCTTTTTATAGCCAGCTCTAAACACAGCCAGCCACGTGCACAGAGGCTGCCCTTGTGCAATTACTTTTGAACCAAATATAATCTCCAGAAGACAGAAACACATCATCAAATTGACCAAGATTACCCGTTAATGGTCAGAACATAAAAGAGTTAAGTTTAATAGAATTACAAAAGCCTTCTCATTTAAACAGGCTTGAAAAACAACATTCTACAAGAAATGACTTACAGTAAGTGAACATTAAAGAATTTGAAAAGGAATTCATAATGAATATCCCACAGAATCTATCTAAACAGTAAGAGACACACATACTCACTGTACAATAGACAATTTACAGCACACACCACCTTATATGGGGAAAATGTGTAAAGGGTGGACATGATATATGGTTTTCCAAAGAGTGGTTTGCTTCACAGAATTAGGGCCAGGAACTTTGAGGGCAAGTTGTAAAAATAGGTTTGTAATGTTCCTTGTGGCAATGAATCGAAGTAGTGTTTTAAAACAGACACTCAAGATGTAGAACCAAAGACTGTCCATCAATTCCACAACTTAAATAGGTATAGCATGATCCAGATATCACACGAAAACTATACCAACACTAGAAAAAAGGAGATCCTTCTTCAATTTAGTTCAATAAGGCCCCAAATCATAAATTAGACCACAGTAACCACTCACACTCTATTCAGCGTGTAAACCATGGTTTTACACTAGTAAAGAAACAGTGAAGATTAGGAACATCCTCTGTAAGGAAGAGTAAAACCTCTCTAAGTATAGCTCTTGGAAACTGAAAAATATTTGAACAAATTCATTCATTAATTCGACCAACCTTAGGAGTTACAAAGCAGACATCAATCATGCCTGGACCTTCCCTCTGCGGTCAGCTTGTATTTGTTCTAATTTCTGACACTCCACAGTGTTCAATAACCCTTTTGTCATGATGGTATTCTTCTCAAATTCAACACCACACCCTACCACTACATCGTCCCATTTAAATGTTAACTTTAATGATGCTACCACCATGTAAGACTAACTGTCCACCTTTCATGCAATCAAAAAGTCATACTTCTCACTTCATAAATGAGTAAAACAAGGCAGACTAGTTAATAAAATAACACATAAGGAATGTACATTATGACTTATATATGTAACCTAAAGAGAACGATCAATTTGCCATCCGGTTCTTTTCTTTGTTGGAAAGCTGAATATCAATTTCAATTTGTATATTACAGTTTGCGTATCATTTGCTTGAGAACAGAAGTAGGTCATTTAGTGCTACCCTTTCATAGTTTATCAAATCACTTTATTTTCACGTGCTATAGGCATAATGCACAATATATGATAAAAATTCTCCATGTCATCATTATTTCCTTGAGCGGGACAATTCAGTCCTTTCCTCTAGTAGTGAAGACACAAATGATGTTACACCAACAAATCAGAAGTTTTTTTTTTTTTAAGTTTATAAATTTTTTTTTAAAGTTAAAATTAAGTTTTAATCACCTCTGACAACTAAAATTTAATTTTCAGCAAATTATTTTCTTAATAGGTGCAGACATCAACTGTCAGACGTTTTAATTTTACTTATATTTAAGTTACAAAATGCAAATTTTAACTTGGGCACTTTATTATAAACATTTAATCACAAAACATACAATACGAAACACAATTTCATCGTTTTAAACTTCACTAAAAGGAAAGGAAAAGAACAAATCTAGTTGTAGTTTCCCATACTAAACCAAAATACCGTTACAGATAAAGTCATATTAAACACAATGCACACTAGAAAACCTATTTAGATTTGATGAAATACCGCAAACAAAAACACATAACTTTTACTTACCAGATATTAAAAACCAGCCACAGGATAGGGTATTAAATAGCCACTTCTATGTGTTATTTCTGAGAGCACATTCATTTGAATCAGCGCTTTTTCAAGGACAAAGTTTTAATCCAGTTCTCTTCTCTAAAGATTGAGCACGCAAACTCTGCCTCCTCAACTCTCACTAAACTGAATGAACAGTTTGTCACGCCCCTAAAGTTAAAAGACACCACAGTTCACCAATGAGATTGAAGCTGTCGCAAACCTAATTAGATTATGCGCATAGAAGAACCAATCTCATTTCAGGAGGAGTGGATTTCACAGTGTTTATCCAAGTAACGCGTGTTTGGTTGCTGGGTTACATTAGGGTTATTTAAATCTCTGTTTGGTGACAGGCATCTACTCTTAAACTGACTCTTTGTTTGGACCTGTTGGTTTGTGGCTGTGCAGTTTTTATTAGATTTTTGAGAAAAAAAATTCTGAGGCTTCCCAGTGGTGAGTTTCAAAATCCTTCTTCAGTTATTGCACATGAAACCTAAATTATGTTTGCTCCCATATATATCTGATGATTCACTCTCACATGGTAACAGCTTCAGTTTATCACCACATGGTGGTTTGAGGAAATTTCTTGTCATTTATGCACTGTACACAGTGTAAGATTAAAAATGTTTTGAGCCATTGAAACAATCTTTGCTAAAACATATGAAAAAATAAAGTTGCCATATTGTCAATTGTTTCTGCATTAAACAATGAAAATGAAGATAGTCACACAGGTGCAATAAATATTTACATTTTACATTTAGCAGACACTTTTATCCGAAGCAACTTACAAATGAGGACAATGGGAGCAATCAAAATCAACAAGAGCGCAATGATATGCAAGTGCTATAACAAGTCTCGGTTAGCTTAACGCAGTACACGTAGCAAGGTTTTTTTTTTTTTTTTTTTAAATTATATAAAATGAAAACTGAATAGAAAAAGAATAGAGCAAAGCTAGTGTTAGAGGCCTTTTTTGCTTTTGTTAATTATATAATAAATAAAAAGAAAACAAATAGATAGACTACAAAAGGATTAGAAAAGCTAGTGTATTTTTTTAAGAATAGAATTAGAATATAGAGTGCTAGAGTTAGAGGGTCAAAGAAAGATGGAAGAGATATGTTTTTAGCCGATTCTTGAAGATGACTAAGGATTCAGCTGCTCGGATTGAGTTGGGCAGGTCATTCCACCAGGAGGGAACATTTAATTTAAAAGTCTGTGAAAGTGATTTTGTGCACAATTTTTTTCTTTTTTGTGATTTTATAAACAAACTTATCAACCCGTCTGGGAGTTCCAGATCAGGATGCAGTCAGAGCTTGCGTCCAATTAAAGGTCATGACATCCTGGTTTTTCCATCCACATTTTCCCTAGATAGCGCTGTCTATTCTAGTTCAGATGTACACTTAAATTATCATTTAAATTCCTTCACAGAAACAGATGTATTACGGAAATTAAAGCAGACACAATACGTTTATAAGGTCATAGTGTGGCTTCCAAGAGTGTGTGTGTGAGAGAATCTTTGAGGATTTCTGCACAAAATAGTGCAGACATTTGAAATGACATGATAAATTGATCTCAGGTTTTCTCTGGCCCCTCAGTGCTGGCTCTTAGCAAACCTCAAACCACTCTCTAATCCATACAACATCTGAACAGCCACAAAGTTGAGGTCATAAAATTATGTAAAAACATTTCATAATACTGCACAAATTTAATTAGCACGCTAAAACGGAATGTTTAATTCAGACCTAACCAAAGCTACTTCCCATTAATTAATGATAATAAAAAAAAAATCTATATACTGAGCAGCATTAATATTATCCTTGATTTATTGATTCATGCAGTATATAATGTATATTGTGCACCATATGCAAACTTTGTGAGTGCATGGAATACCAATGACGTACTTACAATTTATGGCAAAATGAGCAGTAAATAATAAGGCTTATCGGAACAGCCTACATTGTAATGCACTTAATATGACCTTCCATTTCCAGTAGGATGGATAGGTGAAAATTACTGCACTAAGTTGTAGCATCTCTTTCTTGGCATGTAAAATGATGAAGGGAAAGTTCATCCAAAAATAAAAATTCTGTCATCATATACACATCCAAACCTGGAACATAAGAATGTTGGGATACAAACAACATTGGACCCACCCCATTGACTTTCACTGTAAGATATTTCCTCTTTTACGTTCCAGTTTTCTTCATTTTGGGTGAACTATACTTAAGTAGGTTATGTTGAAAGGTTAGGTAGCATGCAGTAAACGGTTATGCATCCACAACTATGATTATATTTTATTTCTTCTTTGGGTGAACTGTTCATAGATAAGCAATACACCATGCTTTCTTGTTTTAAATCAGTTTTGAAAGTCAGGATGGTTAAAAAAAATACAAGCAAATGGGTAATATATAAATCTTTCTACATAAAAATTACAAGATTTAGCGGTATTTTTTATTAATTAATATGGCTTCTATTATTCCATTTAATTCTATTATTGCTTCTATTATTCGATTTAATTCTATTAAAATGTGTGCAGGTTTAAAGTTTTGTCAATACAGTACAAACAGTATGTCTGTTCTTTGTAGATTAATTTTGGTATATTTGAACGAGATGTTGGATACTTCTTAATTGCTTTCCAACCCTGGGAAGTGTGATTTGCTTTGCTTTCACAAGAAAAAGCAATTTCTCTCATGTGCTGAAGAGTCTGAAAATGTCTTCTTTAAAACATCAGAGAAACAGGATACATTCCTTCCAAACAAGCAGCCATTCAAACCCAGGAGGTCTAATGCGTCAAGATGTTTGTGTATCCCTGCTGGAGATTTCATCAGCAATATGCTCTAACAAACATCATTCCTTAGCTTCAGCATTATCAGTCAGTATGACAAATGTTCATGTACCTTATCTGTTATTTGCGATGAAGCTTGTTTCTCATTTTCGCGGCTGTCCCCAAGGAAAAGGTCTCTGACTGTGAGCGCAGGACAGAAAGGTGTGAGACTAGATTACACATGCATGAGCTTTTGGGACATCCCCCTTTGTCTTCCCCTGATCATTAAAATAGCCAGCATAGAGACCTAGTACCCATAGACACACACCCACATATACATCTCCGGAACAGTGTGCAGGGTCTTTGTGTGTTAAGATGTGTTATGCCCCCCTGATGTCAGTCATTCTCATTCAATTCTCACATGGTCAGACTGGTGTGAGCTGGTGCATTGCTCATGTGGGGTATTTTACGCAAGCAGGATTCCCAGAGAGGAGAGAAAGAGAGAGAGAGCTGGGAGAAAGATCTGAATGATCACAGCTTAGATTTCATGAACTACAAAATTAGACTTTATGGACAGGCAAAAAAAAGAGGAGCCTGGATTAGCTGATCTCAAAAATCTAATAGTAAAATACATGCAGTACCAGCCAAAAGTTTAAATGCACTTGATGGAATTGATATTTCTCATGATCTTAACTCTATAAAGCCTGACGTATCATATTTGAAACATTTCTAAGGCCTCTATATTATCAACATGAACAAATCTTTGTTGAAAAACTACAATTTATATGCCTTCTGCCATCTGACTGATAGCAAATAAAAGGCCTTTTAGAATTATTCAAAAAATATCTCCCTTCAGGTTTTGGTACACGTGTCTTTTTACTGTGAAATCTTTACTGATTTAACAAATTTTATGTTGCCCTTTATTTTATTTCACTTACTGCACTGAAGCAACATATTTTATATGTTTACCCCAAAATTAAAATTACAAAGCTTCTAGCTATCATCTTAAAACATATTATTGGGAGATATAGATTGATGACTGATATTTAGATGCATTTTATGCAAGTAGTCAGCTATAATTATATAAATATTTTATCAAATTATATTACAAGCTATGAGAATTTCATTTTACTTTTATATAAATATCAGCATTTTCCTCAAATATGACCTCCATGTTCCCTTATATCATACTATATGCAGTTTTTGTTTTCAGATTTTATATATATATATTTTTATTACGCAATAAACACTTTGATCTAAAGACTTGCACTTAAAAGTTTTAAGTTAGTTTCAATACTGCTGGAATATCATCCCAGGATACACCTCATGAAGTTCATCAAAACGCTCAGCGGGATTTTGTGAGACGTTTTTGATTATTGTGGCTCAAAATCTATTTCTGTCTTTTCTCAACAACTGTGCTGATAATTGTGGGGTGTTTGTGTTTTATCAGGCATTATAAGCAGCAAATATTTTACTTATTGAAATAAATGTGAACTAAATATAAACATGCATGCATTGCCTTTTGCATAGTTTGGTGGGAAAGACAAGTGTAGGTCGTGATTCAGCGAGATCTCTTGCCAACATTAAATATTACCCTCCCTGTCACTCAAATGGGCCAGTCTCAAAAGAATTTGTAAAAATGAAATTTATTTATTAAGCCTTATTTATTAGTTTACTTGTTTTTTATCTCTAATTTTATTTTATCTTTCTAATCAGGGTTTCAAAACTGTGCATTTATTCCGTCCCATGCAGGGTGAGCTCCCAGCAGACCAAAGGCCATATGCCACGTCACAGATTTCAGTACAAAGAGGGTTCTAAAGATCCGGTCCCAGACCACAAGGGGATCAAAACGGAAAAAGGTTCATTTTCTTATTTCATGCTTTGATGAATCCATATCCAGGGACTTGTTAAATGATGCTGAAGCTCAAACTGCAATCTCTAATCTGACCGCTTGTTTGGCTAGCAGTGTGTGGAGGAGGGCACAGGGGAGCACAGATGCTTGCTGTCATTAATAAGCATGATCATGAATAATTAATCTCCCTAAGTGAGTGAATACTGAAGAGGCAAACTGATGGACCAGATTGAAGTAACCACAGGGGAGGCTATAAGACTTAAAGTCATGAGAACATTGGCATCCAAATGTTGGGCTCTACTTGTCAAGGCTGCGGATTTGAAACTAAGAGGAAAACTTAATTTAGTCTAACACAACATCTGATTTGAGTTATTTAGAGTAATTTAAGATGCAGCAGCAAAATGTTAGGGGGAAATATATTCAGGCAATCTTTATTTTTTGACCATACCTTGCGGATGGAAAGTAAGATATATTGAAATCAACCAATAATAAATAAATTGTATAATAAATAATAAATAAATTGTAAATAAATAATAAATACTCTCTTCAATGTAAAAACCATTTCTGTTTTCAGTCATTTTATTTTTTGGTATAATTTGGTTAATTTTCAATAAATATTTTGCATTAAATCATTGCATTTTGCAAAATATATATATTTTGTGTATACATACTGTGTGTGTGTGTGTGTGTGTGTGTGTGTGTGTGTGTGTGTGTGTGTGTGTGTGTGTGTGTGTGTATATATATATATATATATATATATATATATATATATATATATATATATATATATATATATATATATATATATATATATATATATATATATATATGCAAAAAAAAATTGTATATATGTATATGCAACAGTGCTTAATTTTCACAAACAAGCACTACATGCCAAACAAGTTTGTTACTAAAAGAATTTTGGTTCAAACAGGAAATCTAGGTAGCCCAAAGACTGAAAACGTGTACATCTGTTTTAAACAAACAAAAATCCTAGAGAGGTTCTCTAGAGGAAACAATAAGACTTTTGTCACCAAGCACAAAACCAGGTGTCAAAGCCTGAGGCACTGCATTAGTCAGTGTGCCCTGTGATGGACTAGAACAGTTGGTGTCCTATAAAACCACCCAACTGGTGTTTGTCATGGAAACTTTTCATTGTGGTGACCCAGTCTTAAAATCATACAAGACCTTAAGGAGGGGCCAATTACAATGGAATTAAAAGAAGAAGAAAAAAAGTAATAACATTTCCCTGGGAAACCTTCAAATGCCTCTTTACATGATCTTTGCACAAGCTGCTGACTAAACCTAAAGCTAAACTCTGACCTCTGCTGAGCTCCTCAATGAGAGCTTGAAGGAAATTTGATCTGTTATTCTATGGATCAAAACTGATTTTTCCCCCTCTAAAATTCTGAGGTAGATACTGTATCTGAGTGAATTTAGCTGACGTACATAATATTAGTAAAATCTTAAAAGTAGTTCAGATATCATAAGCAATGATGCTGCAGTGGCATTACAGATATTCTTATTATAGTACATTATTTGATAGTCCTTTTAGTGTCATTTTATTTTGCGAAAGTACAATGAGGATAAGCTGCTCACCTGATGCTATTCCCCAGAGCTGAGAAGCTTCACATCAGAAATATATCGTGAGTTATAACCAAGTCACTAAGGGGCCAATTACAATGGAATTAAAAAACTTGGGAAGCTTTCAAATGCCTTTTTACTCCATCTTTGCACAAGCTTCTGATCTAGAACTCTGCAAACTCGTGTTTGGTTTGATCACAATACTATAAGCACAAATTCAGACTTTAAAGAGACTTTGAGTAAAAGCTAAAGCCTGTTATTTGTATTTATTATTATTATTTTTTTTATAAGCAAGGGTTTTTTTTTTCTCTTTTTTTTTTTCTTGTTTTTTTCACTGAAGTGTGGTGTTGATGCCATAATTGGACAAGTGTCTGAGTATACAGGTGCATCTCAATAAATTAGAATGTCGTGGAAAAGTTCATTTATTTCATTAATTCAACTCAAATTGTGAAACTCATGTATTAAATAAATTCAATGCACACAGACTGAAGTAGTTTAAGTCTTTGGTTCTTTTAATTGTGATGATTTTGGCTCACATTTAACAAAAACCCACCAATTCAACATTTCAACCATTCATCTCAAGAAATTAGAATACTTAAGACCAAAAAAAAAAAAAAAAGTGAATTATTGGCCTTCTGGAAAGTATGTTCATTTACTGTATATGTACTCAATACTTGGTAGGGGCTCCTTTTGCTTGAATTACTGCCTCAATTCGGCGTGGCATGGAGGTGATCAGTTTGTGGCACTGCTGAGGTGGTATGGAAGCCCAGGTTTCTTTGACAGTGGCCTTCAGCTCATCTGCATTTTTTTGGTCTCTTGTTTCTCATTTTCCTTTTGACAATACCCCATAGATTCTCTATGGGGTTCAGGTCTGGTGAGTTTGCTGGCCAGTCAGGCACACCAACACCATGGTCATTTAACCAACTTTTGGTGCTTTTGGCAGTGTGGGCAGGTGCCAAATCCTGCTGGAAAATGAAATCAGCATCTTTAAAAAGCTGGTCAGCAGAAGGAAGCATGAAGTGCTCCAAAATTTCTTGGTAAACGGGTGCAGTGACTTTGGTTTTCATAAAACACAATGGACCAACACCAGCAGATGACATTGCACCCCAAATCATCACAGACTGTGGAAACTTAACACTGGACTTCAAGCAACTTGGGCTATGAGCTTCTCCACCCTTCCTCCAGACTCTAGGACCTTGGTTTCCAAATGAAATACAAAACTTGCTCTCATCTGAAAAGAGGACTTTGGACCACTGGGCAACAGTCCAGTTCTTCTTCTCCTTAGCCAAGGTAAGACGTCTCTGACGTTGTCTGTGGTTCAGGAGTGGCTTAACAAGAGGAATACGACAACTGTAGCCAAATTCCTTGACACGTCTGTGTGTGGTGGCTCTTGATGCCTTGACCCCAGCCTCAGTCCATTCCTTGTGAAGTTCACCCAAATTCTTGAATCGATTTTGCTTGGCAATCCTCATAAGGCTGCGGTTCTCTCGGTTGGTTGTACATCTTTTTCTTCCACACTTTTTCCTTCCACTCAACTTTCTGTAAACATGCTTGGATACAGCACTCTGTGAACAGCCAGCTTCTTTGGCAATGAATGTTTGTGACTTACCCTCCTTGTGAAGGGTGTCAATGCTGTCAGATCAGCAGTCTTCCCCATGATTGTGTAGCCTAGTGAACCAAACTGAGAGACCATTTTGAAGGCTCAGGAAACCTTTGCAGGTGTTTTGAGTTGATTAGCTGATTGGCATGTCACCATGTTCTAATTTGTTGAGATAGTGAATTGGTGGGTTTTTGTTAAATGTGAGCCAAAATCATCACAATTAAAAGAACCAAAGACTTAAACTACTTCAGTCTGTGTGCATTGAATTTATTTAATACACGAGTTTCACAATTTGAGTTGAATTACTGAAATAAATGAACTTTTCCATGACATTCTAATTTATTGAGATGCACCTGTATGTTGAAATTTTAGGAATTATGTTTGGAATTTTAGATTTTACTGGTTAGCACAGCAGTGCATGAAGGCCAGTGGACTGTCGTCGGAAAACCTCCAAGGTCTATAAAGTAACCAGCAGAGGAGTCAGTCTGACCTCTACTGGTTATGCTCTGCATCTGCTAAAAAATATCTTTACTTTGAGGAGTGATTGAGCTCCACTATTGCAATTTATTTCAGATATTAAAAGTAAATGAAATTCAGATAAACAGCAAATATACTGATTTGAACCACCAACAACAGTACCGATAGGAAGGTCTGAACTCACTGTCACTGCAGTGTCAATGAGGGCTCGCACAGTTGTCGTTTTCAGCTTGGCACTGACACAAGCAAGTTGCCCTAAGACATATTTCCTGAAAGCTACAACATGTTTTCTAACTTTAAATACAAATCCAAAACTACAGACTTTAAACTCAGAACAAAATGAAAAACTCTATTCCAAAAAGCAGTATTTACATAAAACCTTGCCTTAGAATGGCTCACAGGGCTGTCAGATGCAGATATACTGCACAACAAACAACCGTTATACATTTTGCATGGGAAACAATTCAATAATGTTATATATCTCTACAAATTACAGTAAGTGTGTATCCAGGTAGATGCGACTGACCTCACTACTGTATTGACATACTTCTGAATAAAATGAATTATAGAACAAGAGACAACAACGTAGTGTAGGACTTTATGGGATTTTATTCTTAGGTAAAGTGAGCTTGCATGTCTGATGAACTGGCATGACTGCAGCATGGCTTTATATACGTCAACAGAGACTTGTTGTTCATAGTGTATGACAGGATGAATACGTTATATATTTGATTTTGACCTCACAATATTTAATAATAAAGAATGCATGGATGAATCATTCATAATAATTAAACTTTGAAGTTTTTAAACTTTTAAGCAGGCAATGTCTCAAAAAAAAAAAAAAAAAAAAAAAAAAAAAATCAACCATTTACATTAATACAAGAAATTATACAAAGTTTATATAAAGAATGTGAAATATTTTAATAAGGAATGGAATGTCATATATATTACAGGCAATATTACTGTGATCAGGCACATAGAAAATCAAGGTAGACCTTAATATGATGGTTATACGGACTCCACAATAACGCTTTCACAAGCAACCTCCATTGCCTTTATTCCTGCTCATACAGATTCTGATGCACCCTCCTCTTTCCTCTTCTTCCTTATAGACTTCATCTCTCTTGTAAATATTTTTCACAGGTTTTATTTAAGGTCAATTTAAGACTTTAAGACCAAGTAAAGAAAATTTAAAGAGCAATTTGAAGGGATTACAATGTCAATATGTTCTCTAAATGTAAAATTCTAGGGTGCAGAAAATGTTGTATTAAGCAATGTTGTATTAAACTTCCAACAGATCTCCATTAGTTTTTAATTCATTATACAAAAAAGCTTAATGAGAATAATAGAAATAACTTTTACTGTACCTTCTGATCACACTGCAAAAAGTGCTGTTCTTCCATTTTTCCAGTGTAAATGTCTGAAGTTTCTTAAATCAAGACATGTTTAAAAGCAAAATGAGTCTTGTTTTCTGAGAAACTGATCAAAATCAAGTGAGTTTATGATTAAAACGAAGAAATACTGTAACGGATCAGAAAAATCAACAATTCAAAAGGGAAAAAATTTTATACTTTATTTATACTGATGTGTGTTCATCTTTCAAGTATAAACTCACTTCATTTTGTCCAATTTCTCAAGAAGACTTATTCTATAACTACATTCATAACTATGTTGATTTTTAAGAATATGTATCTAAGAATATTTAAGGCTGTTTAGTTATTCGTTTAAAAAAAAAAACAAGTCAACAATACTGTGGAAGATCATTTTTTTGCAATGTTATGCATGCAACATTTAATGTCATGGCTTTACGAATTTAAGACTTTCTGCTTTGATTTAAGACTTGAAGGCCTTAAAGGTATTGTTGACCCAAAAATGAAAATTCTGTCATCATTTACTCGCCCTCAAGTTGTTCCAAAGCTAAATGAATTTCTTTCTTCTGCTGAACACAAAAGAAGATTTTAAAAACTGTGGGTAACCAAACAGGAACAGCTTGAGGGTGAGTAAATGATGACATCATTTTCATTTTGGGGTGTACTCTCTCTTTAATTTGTGGAAGGGAGACGTAAGACTTTTTAAAACCATATTAAGAGACACTGAAAGTCTATTTTGAGCACTTTTAGCACTGCCTGGATAAAATGCTAGCGCTTTTTACATGGCATTTTGGGATTTGGGGGAAAAACAGGTTTAACTGATTTGTAGCTTATGTGAACAGTGTTTATAGTTTTGGGTAACGAGTAACTTTTAGAAAATTGTTTTAGTGCGTCAACAATTGAGAAAAAACTAATAAGCTGAGACAGATCTAATGAAGGATCTCTCCTCAACCATTTCGATTGCAGCTTTGCAAGATGTCATGCAGGTAGTAAACTGACATAAAATAACAGCCCAACTATTTTGTTTCAAAAATGGGAAGAATGCTACCAGCAATTACAAACATTCACACTGAGCACTGCTGAAGTCAGTTTGTTTTAAGTGAGATATTGCAAGATAGCTTAATCAAAAATAAATGTTTGAAGCACTGTTGATTAGAGTTGCTATCTGAGCTTTGGTCCTCAGAGAACAGCTTGAGCTGAGGCCCCTGCTGAGAGCTGAAGAGGTTACAGAACTGCATGCTTCACACTCCTCAAGTGCTCTGCCTCCAGTCCACAGGTTATTTTATTTTTATACAACTCTCTAAAACTACCTGAAGACATATGTAGAGATCAGTACTGTATCACATTTGCTAAGCAACTTTCTTGAGCCTGTAAAACAGTTTTGCTGAAAAACCTGTTGTGCACAATCGACTACATGCCTTATGTCACCTGACTGATTGTGCATACTTTTTTTTTAGCAAGTAAATGCCTTTTAGTATGATTGTGGTACATGTCTTTTTGCTGTGAAATCTTTACTGATTTAATATATTTCATGTTGTTAGTAATATTTCAGTTACTAGCTTGAGGCAACTTAGGTTTACTTTGTTATCCATACATATTTATTTTGGTTATCCAAAAATCATGTTAAAATGCGAGTATGAAATATGATACGTCAGGCTTTTGAGGAACATTTATTTGTAAATCTCTCAATCATCACTGTATTGCACGTTTTGCCCCCACAATAAAAACTATATCTATCCATCCATCCATCCATAAAAGCCTGATGCATCAAATATGATAACATTTTATAGTTCATCTAAAGGTTAAATTAAAAAGGTTAATGCATCAAATGTGATAATGTTTTGGATTTAATCTAAAGGTTAAATTAATTAAAAAGGTTTTTTGTTTCATATGCCACGTGTTACTGTACTTGGCTCAGTGCATCCATCATTATCTTTCATTGTTAATGTGATAATCTTAGGTCCTCCGTTTTCAGTCAGTAGGTCATGGGGTGTTTATGCTGGTTTGTATCTGATCCTTAAAAGAACCTCCATGAAACCAAAGGTAGATTTCTGCGGATTAAACAACTTCATAGCCTCAGTGATTTTCTAGAGCTAATAAGACTGTGCCTCCCCCTCCAGTATTCATGCCAGGAGCAGATGGCTGGATAAGCAGCACCATCAAACTGCCAGGTTATAAACCAGAAGTATGTTTGCTGACATACATGGCCAGAGAGTAAGATTATTATGAGAGTACTTAGTATTGCACTGGCAATCTCATGAATATTGAAATGTCATTGATATTGGCTTATAGATTTGCCGTCAGATCAAAATACTATTGGTGCATCTGAAATCACATACCGTCATAGCAGGTACTACATTTGATAAGACTTACTTTGTTCTATAAAGTATCCATGCATGTAGTATGAATGTAATCCAGCTGCACTTTTGGCACTGTCAAGCATCAGTTTCATTGCTTCACCACACCATCTATGAATCATGTCCTTGGGCCTCATGGAATAGTTAAGTGTCCACTGGACACATATTTTAGATGGTAGTAGGTGGTCAAACAGGTTCTTTTCACCTACTGTTTTAATTAACAATACAAACTTAGACATGCTACTCATTTTCACATTGTTTTTCGCTACTATATTGCATAGGAATTTTGCTATTCATAAATCACAGCAGCTGGAGCACTTTTGTAGTTATGTTGATAATTAAGATGTGAAAAGAGTACGTTTTCTCACATCAAAAAGTTCACAAATACATATGTTTCATAAAAGTTATCCATAAGAATAAAGTGGTTTAATCTTCTGAAGAGACATGATCAATTTATATGACGGAAAGATTGAATCTGAGCTTTTATTCACATTAACACTCATCAACGTACATACTTTGAGCACATCAAATATAGTAAATGGAAGTGCAACCGTGCTCACTTCATGCACAAGAACTAATGTTTGTCTTCTATTCAATGTATTTTTATGACATCTTTTTGAAGCGTGAAAATTTTGGTCGCATGGATTTTTAATGGATAGACAAAAATAATGAGGATACTGTATTAAAACAAAAACGTACTTGATGCACATCTTGGGGGTTTGAAATTATTTTGGGGGGATGTGGTGTAAATGATTAAAGAATTTATTTCAACTAACCCTTTAAAGTTCAAATAATGAACTAGGCCTATTTGAGGTGTTATTCGCATTTGGGCCACCCATTTACCATAGTTTTGTTAAAGCATTTCTGGCTGCTTGGCACAACATGGTAATATTCAAACATTTCACCTACCTTCCTGTTACTCCAAAACTGAGAACAAAAACAAAATTTGCTTAAAACTGGGCCTGTGGGGACTACATGCTTTAACAATAATTCTAATAATTATTATTTTTTTTAATTAAAATATCTAATTCCTACTGCGGAACTGCACAATGTCAAGCTGTCAGTAATTAAATGGATATATCAGGAACTACTCAAAGTAATGATTTTCTGTTCATTTTTATTTATACACACAAAAAAAAAAAAGACACTGAATCAGACTGATTCTTAAACTCAAGTAATTAGTGAATAGGACAGCACTTATCATAAAGTACTTTTATATAAAATTAGCTCTACATGCAATAAATTTAGAAGAAAGCAGGCATAATTTAAATGAATCAAAACTGTATTCACAATGAAAAATACTCATTTGTAAATTTGCTTTCTAGTTTTTTATTCCTGCAAGTAAATGACTCTGTATTACAGTCTATTGCAACTATTTCACAATTTTGGAGAAAATAAAGGTGGTTAACATTCTAAGTTCAGAGGGCAGTATTTATGCAAACAATTTTGTGTGACTGAACACTAGCAGTGTATATTTGATATATTCGGTGTATGAGTGTGAAACAAGTGGAGCTGTATTAAAACAGGTGTGTGCATGACATATTTCCAATGCATTAAAAGCTGATCTACTGGGTAAAAGGGACTCTGAGGAAATTTCTAAACGCAAACCTAACAGCAAGCATCTGGTGGCCGCCCAAAGTTTAGATCAGTTCACAACCAAAAACATTTAATCCCATCCACGACACTTGGGCCATTATCACTTGGCTCATGGCTTCAATGGTTTGTGTGCAGATGGTTTCTCTTCTTGATACAAAACACAGTCCTAAAGAATTTAACAATCAGTGCATGTTTATTTGAAACTAAAACAGATTGCACCCAACATCCATATTTCCTTTGATCACCTTTTCTGAGCTCTTGTATTTCCATGGAAGTTTGATGAAGAAAAATCACAGACATTTAATATTGGGATAATACATCGTAGTTTAATTTTTTTTTTTTTTTTGTAAAGGATCCTTTTCAAAGCAACTAAAACGCAGTACTGTTCTCACTGTATTTGATGTACGTATATTCTGCTTTAGAGACAAGAAGCATTGGACACCACAGAATCATTCATTTCAAATTTTGCAGCTGCAGTTTTGAAAAGAAAAGACAAAAAAAAAAAAAAAAAAAAAAAAAAAGCCAGTGCTGATTTCAAGTAATGCAATCAATCCAAAGGAGACAGCCAGAATCCTTACACACTTCCATAGGAAGGTCAAACCTCTTTTCCTCCTGCATTTACAATTAGGCTTCACAATATTTTGGCAAGCAAGTGTCAAGAAAGAAAAAAAACACCTAGTTAAAACAATGGGGCTGCTTTAAAAACTAAAAACAGGGAATAAAATAAAATATTAAAATCCCACCTACCATTTAGATCCTCTAGTGTGAGCCGGCTAGAATGCATATACATTTGAAGCTTGAGAGGCAAGAATCGAATCATTCGTTAAGGTGTCTGCTATAATCTAGCGAACTGAGTGGGTCCTGTGAGAGCTTTCAAAACGATTACAGAGATGACTATACAAAATGATCTTTACCTACTGAGTGATGATTATGTTTCCTCAGTGTCTGTTTTCTCTAGCTCAGGTTCAGTCTCAGCGTTCACCTTTGGCCCAGTCTGTTCAGTGTCTGCATTCACAGAGGAGGAAACAGACATTTCTGGGGTCTTCTCTCCTTTCAAGGGCTCGTTCTGGAAGCAGGTGGGTGTGGAGGTAAGGGATGGAGAGGGGCTACGAGAGGGCTCTGCAGCGCTCTGGGATGCAGGTTCCAAAATGTTTAGCTGAGGTTTTGAATCGGTCTCCATTCCATTGACACATGACGCTCCCTCCTGCTCTTGACTTCTTGCCGTCTCTTCAGGGGGGCTGAGTGACTTGGGCTGTGACTGCAGCTCTGGCGTTACCTCTGGTTGCGGTTCAGCATCTCGTTCTGTTGGTTGTGGTTCTGGATTAGGCTGGTGTTGGGGCACCGGCGGAGACGGCGACTTCATTTGCGCTTGTTCTTGTGCTTGAGGCTGAGCGACCAAGGGGGTCGGCAGAGGGAGCAGCGGCTGAGACTTGGGAAGCAACGGTTGAGGCTGAGAATGTGAAGAAAGGGGTGTCCAGCGCTCTTTGTCCTTCTCGTTCTCCCTCTCTCGGTCCCTTTCACGCTCCCGTTCTCGGTCTCTCTCACGATTCCGCTCTCTGCCGCGTTCACGGTCCCGATTCCTGTCCCTCTCCCGGCTATGACGATTGCCATTCATTTCACCCCGGAAGTCCATGTCCCTGTCATCTCGGTCCTTCTGTCTTTCCCAAGGTCTGTGACGATCATCGTAGTCCTGGTGCATGTTGGCATTAAAAGAAGGCCCAGTTCCGCGATTCCAAGCGGGTCCTGATGAGCTTCCGCTGCGGCCCTCGAATCGATTCTGAAAGTTAGGGTTGGAACGATCCTCCTGGAAACCCTTTGGAGGTCCACCAGACATCCCCCTCATGTCTCGCTCGTCAAAGTCCCCCCTGGGTGGTCCCCAGCGACTTTCTGCCCTGAAACCTCCAGACATATTTTCTCTTCTACCCTCTCGACCTTCGGCTTGCAAGACTGTTCTCGGAGGTCGTTCTAGTAAAGGTGGTCTGGCAGGCACAGGCTCAGTACGCATCTCCAAAGGAGGTGTCTTCAACAACCCCGTGCTCTGCTTCTCTGGTGGTGGAAAGCGATAGTCCTGATCTCTTTCTTGTTGGGCACCTACATCTGACCTGGGTGGTGTTTCATTATCAGTCTTGGCCAGACTGTCAGCCCCAGCAGATGAAGGGTTCGGTGCCCTTGAGAAAGTGCCTTCAGCGCGGTTGAACTGCTCCATTTGAGAGAATGGAACCCGAACGCGGGCTTGGGCTTGAAGTGAAGCATCCAGGATGTTGTTGGTCTGATGTGCAAGGCCTGGCTGCATGAGCAGGGGGAAGCGGCCCCCAGGACCCTGGAGCAGGTTGGGTCGCAGTTCCAGGGGAAGCAGCCCTGTCATCCTCTGGCCAGAGAGAGGATGTGTTAGAGATGCAGAAGGGTGCATACCGAGGAGACCCATTCCACTGCGCACTGCATTCTGCATTCCTGCAAAAAAAAAAATTAAATTAAAAAAAAAAAAGTACAAAGATAAATACAAAATGTCTCACACTGGTGTTAATGAAAATGTGCTCAATGACAATATTCCTCTCCACCAAATCCATAAAATATCACTGGCATCCATGTTTAGACAGCATGCAGATGCATCATGCCAAGCTTAAAATATAACACACAAGCCATATGAATTGCTGCAAGATTCTCCTTTTGTGTTCTACAGAAAAATATAACAGCATATGGTTTACTAGCTGTATATGACTTGTACTGACATTATGTAAAATGTTCTTATAAACCCATTTACCCTGTAGTGTTATCTCAGAAGCTGTCTCCATCGTTTCTGCTGACTGAAGTGTTTTGTCTGTGCTGCTCTGCTGATGCTGTGCTCCCACAGGGTTAAAGACTCCTGCCCTGGGCATTGCTGACGGAATAAAACTCCCAGGAATAGTACTGGTGGGAGGAATCATGGCTCCAAACGGAGAATCCTTGCTGTTCTCTTGAGTGGTTGACAACGAAGGCTGCACTAGAGCTATAAAGGAGATAGAGTGATAAAAGGCCCATTTAGTAGCTTGAAAATTTGACCTTAAGGACAGTGCCTTCACAAGCAACATTATGCAAAATAAGAATAACTTATGTTAGAGGCTGGTTAACATACAGGTCTGAGCTGAAGCAAGACTGGTTCCAACTGCTGACGGTCCTACTCCTGGCGTGGCCATGAAACCTGTGAAAGAGAAATTCACAAATTGATGTATATATTAAAAAAAAATCCATTGTACAGTTAAAAGCTTCATTATTTAGTATTCAGGTTGGCACCATGTACCTGGAGGAGGCTGTGAGGCATTAAACCCTGCCCTCAGAAATGGTGGTGGGGGACCAAAGCCTGGTGGGGGCATTGCCATGGTGACAGGGAAGGATGGAGGCACAAGGCCAACAGCAGGGACCGCCTGTGCCACTGGAATCTAAACCAAAATAAGCCATCCATGGATAAGTAAACAGTAATTCATTATTAATTCAGCTGTCCTCATGCCCTATTGACTATTTTAAAGATGTCCTTACAACCTTTCTGGGTCTTGAACGTGCATTGTGTTGTCTGTCAGAGAGCTCACAGATTCCATCAAAAATTTCTTAATTTGTGTTCCGAAGATGAACAAAGGTCTTACAAGTTTGGAACGACATGAGGGTGAGTCATTAATGACAGGATTTTCATTTTAGGGTATCCCTTTCTGTTACCGTCATAGATTAATGGCTAAACTCCATCCCTATTATCTAGTAATTAAATCACATACAACAGTAAGAAACCTAAACATATTTTGCTCAATTTGTCATGGCAATTTAAGGCCTGACTTAGTGTTAGCATCATACCTGCAAGGGCATCATAGTGACAGGCTGGGTAAAGGCCTCACTGGGTGTGCTGCTTGCTGTACTGGTTTCAGCTGTAACAGCCTGGCTCTGAGTCTCTTTGGAGGTCTCAGTATTTCTCTGGGATTCCCATTCTGCATTATAAAAAAACAGTACTGTTACGAATGGGAAAAGTACTGTGTAGAAGATCAAATATATACACAATACATATCAAACTTTCAGCTGCTGAACAAGTAAATTCTTCTCACCATTGTTGACGGTCTCCTGGTCAATCATGCCTCCCTCTGCAAAGTCATCCAGATCATCCAGTTTGACCTTCTCCCATGGGATATAAGTCACCCCAAGGTCCACATCCCAGAACTGCTTATACTCCTGTTTCACCCCTTTATTGAGGGCCCAGGCAATCTGCAAAGCAATGCAACATGTTTAGACACATTCCCTTCCCAAAAATGTTATAGAACATTGCTAAGATTTCAGGTCAGTGAACATTCTTCACACATACTTTGATGACCTTTGAACCGATTTTGTAGGAGCCTGTGCTCAGTTTCTGAAGGGCACGGTATGCATCCTGACGATGAACCATACAGATGTAAGCACAGCCTCTGGGAGGAATCATCTAGAGAAAAAAAAACCCCCATTAAATTCAGACTTATGCAGTGAAAGCTTTAGTTTCCAGATTCACCAACTCTATTAAAAAACAACACCTGAAGACCTACTGACAGTATTTCCGCTACATTCATTCTGCCGTGGCGGGCCGCCACACCAAAAATCATCCCCGCCACGGCTGCAGCTTCTCAGTGGCATCATAGTGACACCGCTTGCATCATTCACAGTTGCAGAATTAGCAGAGAACACAGAGCAGGACTTGAATTTTGGTGCGGGTTTGTGGGTATTATTCTACTCATTCCCGCAGGCTCCGCGCTTATAACGTGATGACAATGTATCATTTGCACGTGCTTTTGAGACTTGCTTATTTAAAATGAAAGAGAACCGTGACAGCTTTTAATAATTATTAATGTGATATTGATTTAATACAACAGTTAAATAAACAAGTTAATATTAAGTGACTTGCATTGTCTGACTGTAACACTATTGCCTGATTTTGCTCTATTTCATCAATGAAAATAGTTCCAAACAAAGTCACCACTGAGCCGCTGCGCATCTCCAAGCAAACAAAGCTTGTTTCATTTATGAAAGAAAAGTGCGTTTATAAACGAATCTAGTGAGTCATTGTTTCATTCAGCCATTGATAAAGACAGTCACTTGCTTCATTCCTGAATGAATCAGCCATTCGAATGAATCAATTGAATGAATGATCCAGTGATAAAATCAGTGACTTGCTGACACTTGCTGGCGGTTTTAGTTCCATTTTTAAAGTATAATTTCAGTTATTTAAATCATTTAATATTTCTATATACAAAATTTTATATTCAAAACATTCATCTCAACATTAATTTATGAATTTAATTGCACTCATGCCACCTCTGAGCCTCATTAAACGTCTGAAAATGTACCTACAAGACACTTTTGTGTTTTTCTGTTGTACAAATTCATTTTTGTTAATGCTAATTTCATATGATTGGTAACTTATTCTCCTTATTCTTCTACTTCTCATTATATTGTTTTAATTAGAAATTTTAAAAAGCTTATAAATATACATTTTTTAATTTGACATAGGTGACACTTTTAATAAAATTAGAAAAATGCCATTACAAATGTAAAAAAATGCCCCTGTAAATCACTTTAAGGGGTCAAATATCACCTCGTATTAGAAAGGCTAATTTTTGATCAGAAAGTTTGATTATTGGTCAGAAGGTGCTCCTAAATTTTTTAAATTATGAGGACAAGCACTCCTAAAAAGAAAAGTAAGTGTAGAGCCCTGTGTAACAGTATATTAGATCTGTGCATGAGATCTTAAAGACTTACTATTTACTTGTCTTTTTTAGTTAAAATAAATTCAATTCTGAGTTTGAGTGCATGTGATTCTCGGGTGGGGAGGGGGCGTAGTCCATGGAAAATAGTCCTGCCACCACAGCTGGAAAAAATCCTAGAGGAAACACTGACTGAGCTGTCCTAAATCACTTCCCGTTTTAGGGTATTCCTAATTAAACTTAAGCCAAAAATATCTGGAGACTCCAAAAATGCCTCTTGGCTAGATGGCATAACTGATTTAATTAAAAAGTAAACTAATTTAAAGAGCATTCAAGTGCTCAAGTTTACAGAAACTCAACTCACATTGATAGATTCAATCTGGCCAAACTCTTCGAAGAGGTTAGTAAGATCTTGTTGGGTGGCTTTCTTGTCCACTTGGCCAACCCATAGAGTAGTGCTGCAAACTGAAAGAGGCAGAAAGAAATAAAAAGGTAACTGACATGCTACTTTACCCTTTATATGTGCGTGTTTCTGTATAAATAAACATATAGGGAAATTAACTTGTATTTCAGTTGTGAAAAGGACATTAAATTATCAAGACATTTGCTAGAACTCTGCAAGCATGTTCATGTTTGTTCATGAGATGGAAGTCTTAATGAATGTAACATTTTCAGTGGCTATACATAACTGGCCAGAAAATACAAGTAACAGTTCTGTCAACTGTCCTGAAAGAACAATGGACCAACTGGCACAGTACGTGTAATTACATTATAATTTATGGATGAATTATCGCTTTAAGCTCAAAGACCAAAGCAACAGTCAGTCAGTCAATGAGGAGGCTTGTGATTTTCCCACTCATATGAACATGGTTTAATAATCTTAACTGTCTCATCCATAGCACATAATTAAATTTCATAAGATCTTTCAATACTTCTTTAATTTATTTTATGTGTCAACTTAACCCTTTAAAACATGTCTGATGTGACTATTGCAAAGCAGTAATTTCTTAAACTTGACCCTTATTAATTCAGAAAGCACAGGTGGACCTCTGTAATCTTACCACTTAGAACCCTTGAGCGGATAGGAGGAAGTCCTTTTTTCTGCCGTTCCTTTTCTCTTTCCCGTGCTCGTCTCTCACTGGAATAAGAACGTGAGGACTTCCTTTTTCTGTCCCTTGAGCGAGACCGTGATCTCTTCCTGTGTTTGCGCTTTCGAGACCCTGAGCGAGACCTTGACCTCCTTCTCTTAGGTGACCTGGGGATGTAAAGAGATTTTCACATGAGAGCTCTTTACCCGTGTCTGAAAAATGGAAACAAGGCAATAACTATTTGGCGAAATTGCTACACCAACCTGGACCGAGATCTCGAACGTGTCCTTGAACGGGTGCTGCTGGTTTTCTTCTCCTCAGCCTCAAAGAGCTCCTCATCTACAGTATCCTGTCCCTCATCAATATCCATGTCCTGCAAAATACACAAGTGAACCTGATGTTTCCACTATGCACTTGTAACTCAGCTTCAATTATTAATCATTGAGTATTACAGACTTCCAACAGAAGACAGTGATTTCATCACTTCTAATATAGGATTATCCTCCCAACTAAAGTTTGATCTCCGATCATACCTGTTGCTGGTTATCGATGGAGTCATCCATTTTTGCTTCTTGTTCTGGGAGCTGTGGTGGGGCGCTGCTCTGGCCAGGAGCGGCCGAATTTTCAGGACCAAAGATGGCATCCTGGCCCTCCATGGGCATAGACTGTCAAAAATAACAAGGCGCATTAATAAATATCAAGGTATGAGAATGACATAAGGGCTCTTACACATTTTGCAAAGAAAGAATCACAGTTTTATGTACCTTCTGTTGATGCTGCTGGTGCTCCATTAGCTGCTTCTGAAACTGCTCGAGGTTTTGCTGCTGAAGATGCTCGGCCAGCTGATGAAATATTGAGTTATTGATGGACTCTGACACCACAGGTCTAAAAGAGACAGTAAGAACATGTTTTACAAAAATAACATAACAGGGAACAGCTTTTCTTCAAAGTAACACACAAAAAAAAAAAAACCCCGACAACAAAAAAACAACAAAAAAAAAAAAACAACACATACAACTGAGATGATGTAGCATCTTTCTTAGAATCCTCGCTGTGTTCCGACTCATTCCCAAAATCAAACTGACCCAACAGCTTCTACAACACAATGGAATAATAATGTGTTATGCAAGGGTTAAACTAAGGATTAAACTATTTCAGCCAGCAGTGTTCCTAAAAGCTCCCTCACCTTGTTAAATGAGGAAACTCTCTGCTCCAGCGGGTTGAGCGTGTTGGCTGCTGCGGCTGCAGTGAGCTGCGCAGTCAGGGCCTGCAGCTGCACCACCAAACCTGCATCCAGCGCCTGCAGCAGAGAGGGCTGAGGTTTCTGCTGCTGCATCTGGAGGCTCTGAACAAGCTGCTGCAACTAGAAACACACACATACACACCAGTCAGAAATACAGCTGTGCAGTGAACAGTGTTTTCAGTAATGGAGGAATCTAACCTGCTGGCCCTGGGGACTCTGTAAGATCTGGGCGACCGCAGCCACTGTGTCTGTGTTGGAGATCTGAGACGCCCAGTCTGGGAGACTCTGCACTATGTTGGCTGGGGTGGCAGGAGTCGCTGGGGTTCCTTTAGGGAGCAGGAGAAAATATACAGATTTAAGAATGTTTGAGAGTTTTTACAAATATTTGTGCTGTAAAGGAGCGGAAATGGATATGACAGACTTTTAAGGAAGTTGTCATACTCAATTTTTGCCTCAAGGTGTCAGTATAAACTAGAAGATGCTAAAAGTTCAATCAGAATTTTGAGTACTAGGGAAAACTTATGTGACTAGGGGTTTATGTGATTAAGGGGTTGACATACCTAAAAAATAAATAAATAAATAATATAAAAAAATAAATAAACAATAAAAAGAGTATACTGTATAGACGGGAAAAAAATTGTACATCAGAGCATCAACCAGACTATCCTGCCCCTCAGTCAAGATGAATGTGAAAAGGGCTATTAATTATGAAACAGTAGAGAGCATTTAAAACCACGCAAACTGCCATAGCTTTGGATTTCTAACATTCATATTAGGTTACTATAGCAACATTTTAGTTACTGAATTGGTCTGTTTGACACATTTGACACATTAACCTAGGTTACATTGAACTTCCCGCACCATAAGGAATGCAGCTGTGCCTGTAAGTATGCTAAAGGAATGATGAGACTTCTTTCTTTTTTTTCAGAAGACTAGATATTTGTTCATAGTTGATTACAATCATAAAAAAAAAAAAAAAAAAAAAAATGAAAAATGTGTTTGTTCAATAAACTTAAAGTAAGGAAAACTTTCCACGGAATTAGTAAATTACAACAAGAATAAAACAATTTATATTGTTGAACAAACTTAAGTTCCTGTGTCATCCATACTAGTAATAGTGCATCCAATAAGCTAAAGACAATTTAGTTTTTTATTATATACAACATATAAGATGAATAAGTAACTGTGACTTTTCTCAATACTGGCATTAGCACAGTTTTTGCTATTTAAGTGAAGCATCATGGCCGTCATGTAGCAGAAACTCTTCTAAATCTCCAATATTACTGAACATTAAACACTAACAATCTTTCTCTTTACTGAAAAACAAAACAAATAACATTTATAAAATCTCTCTTAATGCCATCCCATGCAAAGAATGCTGGGAACTACAGACCCACTGCCCAGTTAGTTATGTCACCAAAAATAATTCATGTAGTCCCAATATAACGAATATAAAACCTGTTGCTACGACAGTGTATTGTTTCACCGAGGATGCATTATGAGTGAATAACTTACCAGGAGTAGTACTGTTGACAGGTACGGCACTGCTGGCAGAGACGGGCGTAACGCTGGGGGGTGGGAGCCCTGCGGCCATATCCAGTAGAGGCTGGATGATGTCACTCTTGAAGACATTGTTTTTCTGCCATAGATTTAGTACTCGGACAATCTTACTCTGCAACCCAACATTGAATATGGAAAATAAGCAAATGGAAAAAAGTGTCTAGTCAAGTCAAGCTTTATTGTCATTCTGCTACATGTGTGGACATATAGTGGAACGAAATGTCATGTCTCGCAGGACCACGGTGCTACATACTAGTTAAACATAAGATAAACATACAACAATGCAAGTATAGGAAAAACAATAGAGCTATACAACAGTTAACTATCTGACTATACATATACTAAAAATACTATAACTGCTATACCTAGTTGACCACACATACACAAACTGAGACTGTACAAAAACTTTACATAAATACTGTACATGAAATTGTGCGAAAGAGATATGTACATGAAACTGTGCAGAAAAATATATATTTTGTACATTAAATTATTGTGCAGAAGAGAGATTTTGTCTAGACAAGACCTCTGCCATTTGATTACAAGGGCATGAGAAACAAACGCACCTTGTCATCAGCTGGGCAGCGGTAGAGGTTTTGGAACGTGGTAATGATGTTCTTACTGAAGCGTGGAGCGAAAACATCTTTCTCTTGACCAAACTGGTGACGAGACTGCCGTACAATGGAGTCGATGACGTACAGACCGGGGACTTTGTATTCAGGCTTGCACTACACACACAAAAGAAAGAGAAGTAATGAACGATTTAAAAGTGTGTGGGTTCCAGGCTTCAAATCACCACATAATACATCATTTTTGAAAGCAAACTTGACAGCCAGTGATATTCCATGCATTAAAACTGACAACCATCAGGCATATTTAAAATATCTCATTAAGTACTAAAAGTCTTTGGTGGTCTTGAGCTGACAAATTAACCTTTTAATAAGATACTTTAAGTAAGATTTAGAGACATTTAGAGACAGAACGGCGAATTTCACCAAATGGTGACAGTGTTGCTGCTCAATAACACTATAAAAATCATACAAAGGAAGTTATATTAAGATACTTTCCTTTATGCTTAAATAAGTCATGCATTAGAGGGTTAATAAGTTAAGTCTTAATGCTATTAATTGACTTTATTCTACATGATGCACTTCACATATGAAAATAAAAAGTTTGGAAACATCTGAACTCTCTCTAGGCATTTTCCAAATATCTCTTAGTTTATTTTACATTTGCAAGATAACAACTACTGACCTTTTGAATGAATTTCTCCACACTTTGGACGACATGTTTGTAGAACTGAAAGATAGAAGAAAAAACAAAAAACTCAATCTATGAAGATTAAGAGGTACAGATTAACAGCATGAACTGAAGATGAGCATTCACCTTCATCTGGGCATTGACCACATCAACTAAAAGAACCAGAGCTGGACATAATGTGACAAAGACCATTAAAATATATCAGTTTCTCAGTGATTATGTCACGTGTATTCAACAGAAATATGTTTCCTTTCCTCACCAGTGCATTGCATTTGGGTTAGTTGACAAACATAAGTGGACTTTTTTTTTTTTTTTTCAATGTATACATATGCTTAAGGAAAAACACTCTCTTAAATGCTTTGACCTCTTTTAAGCAATATTTGTACATCACTAGTTCATGGTCCTTTGGTGTGATTAATTTTTAAAAGAATGTTCCATGCATGCCTTATAAATATGAGCTCATGAAAAATTTAAATCCAATGTAATACATGCTATGCAAAAGATGTTTTAGATGGATTTTAGCATAACAGGCCATTTAAAAATATTAAAGCTATTGTATTAAACATACAAGGTCTCTGACATTCTGCATAAATTTACAATATTTACAATATTATGAAACAAATGAATGCCCTTGGCCAAAAACTGAAATTGTTCATTAAAGGGGGTCATATGATGTTGCTAAAATGAACATTATTTTATGCATTTGGTGTAATGCAATGTTTATGCGGTTTAAGGTTCAAAACACACATTTTCCCCATACTGTACATTATTGTTGCTCCTCTATGCCCTGCCTTTTTGAAATGCGCTGATTTTTACAAAGCTCATCGTTCTGAGAAGTGAGGCCGTGCTCTGATTGGGCAGCTATCCAGTGCGTTGTGATTGGCTGAATACCTCAAGTGCGAGACGGAAAGGTTACCCCCCCTTACCGTATTTTGATGCTGTGTTCCAGCTCGACGACACAAAAACAATAAAACCCCTTACAAACGTGGCATTTGTTGCATCCAGTGGGTTGCACCCGTCGCGTTCCATTGCGCTGCGTAAACATTACCATGTCTGCATTTGTGATCGGAGAAACGACACACGACCAGCACTACTCTACACAGCTCAAAACTCCCGTTTGAATAGTCAGTGGCAAATTCTTTATATATGAAAACATACTTACAGGCTGTGAGTCAGAAGCACCAGACTGTTATAGGGGTGTGAATCGGCACTGGTTTCACGATTCAATTCGATTACGATTATCATGTCAATGATTCGATTCAATTTGATATCACGATGCATCACAATGCATCACGATTATATCAAATTTATTTTGTGCGTTTTGTGCATTTTTATTAAATTATATAAGCAGGCTACTTTTTTAAAAGAATTATGTTAATTCATATATTAATTAATATAATCAATTCATTATTGTTAAGAATTAAAAGTAAATATAGCTTCAAAACATACAAGCAAATATAAAGTAATAAAGGGGGAAGAGACGATTACAAGTGACAAACAAAAAACACTTTCAGTATCTGGGAGTGCTTTAAGTATTGCAAGTTCACAGATTCTCAGCATTATTGCCATTTGATTATTACTGATGAGATCATAGACACTGGCAGCTTTAATAGACTGCATTCACACTAATGCACAGATCTATTTCCACATGTCAGATATTTTGTCCTGTTCTGAAAAGAGTGTCTACATCAATTTCGTATCATAATAGTAACGCAGTGCATTTAACCGCAGCCGCGATTGACAAACAAACACAAAGACCACGTGGAAGTCTTTCAGTAGTACGTGAGTTTAGTGCATCTAATACGTACTGCATTCCAAACGGCAGAAATTAAAGCATATCTAAAGTAAAAGACTAAAATAACATTGAGTTGGAAGCACAAGCAATGCGCACGTGTCACACAGCGCATATTCTGTGCAATGAAGCCTGCCACGATTGTCTCTAGCCCACACACGTGCCATCTGCGGGAAAAAGCCAAGCTCAGATTTTAAAATAGAGAGTGCATTTTTAATACTCGCGTGACAAGCGCGTATGCGAACGACGTCATAGGCTATAATCGATTATGGTCCATTACTTCATTGATGCAGAATCGTTCACGTCCACATTGTGATGCATTGATGCAACGATTAATTTTGACACCCCTACCTTGCAAAGTTGGAATTGCCCCACTTTATAGAAACAACCTTTGAGCACAGCTGGCAGGCTACTCCCACGTTCAGGAAATAACCTTCCGTAAAATGTGCTGCACACACTCTAATATTTGGGTTGAACTGTTCTAGAACAGTGTTGTAAACGCATCTTAACCATTGATTTCTAGTTGTGTCCGCCCAAACAAAGTAGTTTCGCTTTCACAACGAAACACACAGCGTCTCCACGACATGGCGCCGGCAGCAGCAACAACACGACAGCGAGAACAATAGTCCCGCCCTCCTCACACCATGATGTAGACATGTGGGGGTGTGTTTGAATGAGACGTTTTAGGGGGGCGTGGCAGAGTCTTAACTTTTATAAAGAATATCTCTTTGGTTTTGAGACTTTAGTCTTTGCAACTTCAGGGATCTTATCTACGCACAAAAAGCTTGTAACACTCCAAAGAGAAAGGAAAACTTGAAATCGCATCATATGACCCCTTTAATAATCAATTAAATAAATTTATTTAATAATGAACACTGAAATAAAAACTGAGTTGTACAAATGTTTAAATTGTTTTTTTCTTGCTAGCAACTAACCAGTTTGAAAATGTCAAAATAACCACAATAAAGAGTTTACCGTTTGCGTTTTGTGAGCTTAGACTTTGTTTTTATACTAAAAGTAGTAAGATTAGTAATAGACTAGACAGATCTTGAGATCTAAGAATCCATATTGGTATCGATTGAAAACAAGAAATTGATATCGTTAATCCAGCACTAGAATCCACACAGCTAACATGTTCACCTGTTGTAGTTTGTCCATGTTCTGTGCACTAAATAAACACTCACATAGTCAAAACACACCATCAGAGAAATGCTAATTAAACCTCAGTTTCAGTCACTGCTTTCCTCCAAAACTATTTTGGCCAAAAATATTCTGGTGCATCCTTACTATAAATGCATTTCCATGGACAAAATGCACCTGAAAACCACAGAATGAGAACACTTTATAATAACCCTCTGGAGATGTTTTGACATGCCCTGACATTTGTGCTCATTTCAGTTACTTAAAATTTTAATGGCTAAAGTCTGATTACACTCTATTCAGCACAACCTGTAATACAATAATATGTGATCAGCTTGTGTGTACAATTCACAAGTTTATGTGTGGTTAGTAAAAACCTTAATTTCTTTAAAATCACTGAAGTAAGGCCATACACCACATCCTAAAGATGTATGCGCTACAAACAAACTTAAGCATATCATTTAGTTATGATAGCTTGCTCTGGCAGACCTACGAGTCGTCTAATGTGCAAGACATAAGCACATAACTTAAAATGCAACTGTTAGAAATTCATATGACTTTCCATTTTACATAAAGCATCCTGTCCTAACAGTCTACTGAACAAACACTATAGAATGTATGTGTGTGTCAGACAGTGGAAGTGTATCACTAAAATGAAGCTCAATAATTCCGATTAAATATTTATTTTGCAAAAATATTTGCTGTTTGAGGTAACATGTAGGTTTAAATTTCAACATGATGCAGGATTAAGGACTATAGCAAAAGAAGATTTAGCATGCTTAGTGTTTCCTTGATTGTATACTGCATTTATGAATAAATTAAATGTAAAATGTCAACATTTTGCCCTACACATAAGAAACAGTAAAACCGCTATGATACATCTAAAATGATTTCATCAATACCAGTCCACAATCCATTCTTGTCATCTTGCATACTAGTCTCAACCTCAGATGCCCACGGACCGCTGGCTGAACGTCTGATCCATATGGCACACAAAAAAGTGGAAACACTTAAGGAGTTTCGAAGTCGTCATCGGATTGGTTGAATTATACAGGATTTCCAGGAGACGTGTGTGTCGCGTTCTTTAACGTTCCGCCTGGAAACTGTTAATTTTGGCAGGCATTTTTTTTTATTTAGTCTTAATCTTGAGACGAAAATGCTTTTTTAGTCATTTTAGTCATTTGAGTCTTTCATAGTTTTAGTCTAGTTTTAGTCGACGAAAAGTCGTTGCATTTTTGTCAACTTTTAGTCATTACTTTGTCAAACTGCAGTTACCAACATTTATTTTGGTAGCCATTTTATATGTAGTCTTCAAACAAAAAGTCATTAATTCTTCTCTCTTTAAATCAATAAGCTTATGAGAAATTTGAATCAAGGATTGAATTTGGAAAAACTGGAATAAATATAAATTTTTTGGTAGAGATACAAATTACACTCATTTTTCAGATACAGTAGGTTTACTTAAGTACATTTATTTAAAATCTTTTGTTGGTTAACATTAATGACACAGGTATTTAATTAGGAATGCTGTCCATTTAAGACGGATGCATGTACTTACTGACACACATTCAGTTTTCACCCACCTGTTCATGCTCACTTAAGCCATAACAGACTGTATTTACGTGAGATACTTTACACAATAGACATTTTAGACTGCTGTGTGTGTATCTGAGCGCTGAGAACTGAAGTGGAGCGTGCGCGAGAGCGCTTCTATCAGCGCGATTCTGCCTATCGCGCCTTCACTAACTTAACTAAGTTAATCGACAACGAATTGTGACTCCCGGAAAAACGGGACATCTGGTCACACTATCCCTAACCATTCAGGTGCTGAGGCCATTGTTTCAGATCGCTAGTTCGCGTTTTGGTAGCCTATTCGTCCACTGCAGCTGCCATACTGAGACTAGATATGCGAACGCACCTCATCTGATTGTAATCCAATAACAGGGACGCACATTTTGAAAGACAAGACAGTTAACTTAGCCTATAGGATGTATTTTTAATGTCCGGTAGTCCTCAAATAACATTCTAGTCCTGTCTCGTCTTGTTAACGAAGACGCGGCAAAAATTGTCACAGGTTTTATCATCAGATATTAATTTTAGCTCGTCAACGTCTCGTCTTAGTCACAGAAAAAAGGTTTGTTAACGAATATTTTTCGTCGTTGTCTTCGTTAACGAAATTAACACTGCCTGGAAACAAAGAGGCCGTGGCACCAAACCCCCTCACGAAAGAAGAAAGCCGTTGTGTTTACAACTATTGGTTAAGGATCAGGATCAACTAAACTCTGGATTTTCAAAAGTATGTGAAATATTCAAAGTTCACAGCATAGAATCTTTAAAATGTGTCCGAGAGTTTTACACACCGGTCTGTTATTGTGGCGACATTTCCACGCCCCCAAACGTGACAATGAATGAAACAAACTGTGACTGGTTGCTTGACATGTCGGTCAAACGGCATCATGGGTAGGCCTTGGCCAATGAAAGCTGCCATGCATTCCAGACCTTTAGCCATAAGTCTGAAGGTCTGGCTACATGAGACTACTTGCATACAAGCTTGTCTGTACAGTGATCAAAGACGCATACAGCCAAAAGTGCTGATAATAAGACTGCAGCTGTACAGTAAAACATATTGATGACAACTATAAGATACTCTATGCATGCATGCCTGAGAAATGCTTTCTGAAACTTGACGGATTCAAAGAACACCCACAAATATTGTTTCAGAGACTTTTTTGCCAATTAACATGTTACACAAAAAGAAAATGAAGCATGAGATGGAGAGGTCAAGTTAAACCTAAGAGACAAATTAATAAAAAGAACTTGGCTTCAAAAAACATTTTTACCATCTAATTATCATTACTTTTTTAAACAATAGCTAGTTTGTAAAGGAAGATACAACATTTGAACCAATGGATTGGGCAATCTGACAATTTCATGACTGATTCTGAAGACAATCAATCTACTTTTCAAGCGAATCAAAGATTGTGATATTTCATGTCCTCTTAATAATGTTAAAACTACAGCAAATATGGAAGCAGTACTTGTCACGTCAAAGCTGATGATCTTTAGTAGCATCTAGCAATCCACAGCTGTTTGTTTCAAGCATTTGTGATGGACCACAATTATTTTCATTTGCTGGAGGTTCTATCAATCAAATATAACTCCATTAAGCAAAAATGACCGTGGAGGTGAACACGGCAACTCCCATGATCCCATGCTCTGTTACCGTGTCATCTAGCTACGTCTTTGTTATTGTTTTGTTATTGTTTTAAGCAAACTCTAGCAGCGAAACCCACACATAACACACAAGACATAAAACAGTCATGTCTTAAGTAGGGATGTCCAAAGCTGATCTCAAGGATCAGTAGGGCTGGTTATCAATTCATATGTCCCGATTCGATTCGATTCTGACTCGCAAGCTCTTGATTCGATCCGATTCGATTCTTGATTCGATTCTCGATTTTTTGATTACATTCAGTGAATATAGCTAGTTTTAATACAAATGCTAGTGATATTTCTAAAAAATGAACAGTAAACATCAGTTTACAAATGGTGAATTAATAAAAGTAATAAATAAGAGCCACAGACTTGTAATTTAAACCTATTCTTTTTTTGTATAGGGTCCTTTTTTTTTTTCCTCAATAATAGGGCCCTATAAAATGTTTTAATTTTTCTGGTAATCAAATGAAGGCATAAAACATTAATTTAATTTATCCTAATCAAATGAAAATTAAACCCTTTTATTTTTGGCAAACAAAGTGCTGCACAACAGAGGTTTAGTGTTAAAATAAAAAAACAAAAAAAACAAATGTGATTATTCCTAAAATAAAGTTTTACTAATATTTATTAGTAGTATTGTTGTTACATTGAGTCTGCACTTAAGCCGCTTTTCCACTGAAATTACCTGGAACAATTTGTCCCAGGATCTTTTTTCCCCAGGAACTTTTTTTTTTTTAATTTATTTTTTTTACCCCAGACCTGTTGCTATCTGCGTATCCATCGCGGTCTAAAGTACCGAGAAGATTAGGCAAATAGTCTGGTGACGTAGGTCTGTGTGCGTTTCTCAATATATACACAAATTTCGGACTTGCATCCTCGGTAGTTCAGACTTTGCAAGTTCGACTCGGGAGTGTGAACTCCCGGGAACGAGAGGACACAAGTCCGGTAATTCTGCAAATGGAACAGCAGCGTACTTGATAACATCAGTCAGCTCGCCTCGGCTACTGCAATTTTCCTCACTGTATTTACAATAAGATGAAATATGATATCAAACACCACTGCCCCTTTCGTTTTCATTTAAACATATTAATAGCCTCGGAAATGTTGTTCAGGGAACGCAAGTTACATTACAACGAAACTAAATATTATATCAAACAGCATTGCCTCTTTTCATTTTAACATATTAATAGAATAAAGACCAAAGATCACCTGTTAGATTTACCCAAAGCAAATTATCTCTCATGTTTAACCACTACAGAGACATCAGAGCCAGCGGCAAATGTCAGAAGGACTAGCCGAGGTTATGCTCCTCTCCTCGGGATACATGAGCACTGAGCGCCCGGTGATTGCGTGAACCTCACGTCTCCGAAATCGGCGAAGCACATTTTCAAATACGTGCTGTCTTTATAAATAAACCGAAGATTTGAGTTTTAAACAACTACATTCTCGCCTGAAATACTTTTAAAACTACATTTCGTGACACAATAGTAGTAATATTTATATTAAAAAAAAAAAAAAAAAAAAAAAAAAAATAGTATGCGAAGGTGGTTGAAATACAATGCTGCGTCAACTCAACCAATCAGCATGTTCAGTGCCCAAGTCCCACCCCCAAAAGTTCCGGACCTTTGAAAAAGTAATACTTCGCGAGCAGGGACTTTCTGGGGGGCAAATTTGTACCCAGAACTTTATTTAGATCCTGGTTCCTGCGGTGGAAACACACAGAGTGTCGGCCCAAAGTCCCTAGTTCCTGGGGAAAATTGCTGAGGTGGAAATGGGGCTTAAGTAACATATTTCTTTCTTCACATAAAACCAAACTTTTCTTTTGACGGGTTGCCGTGAAGAACTTGCATCTGCTGTGTATATGATATGACCGTAGTTTTCTCAAATTAAAAGGTAAAATGCTAATGAAGTGACTCTCAGAGCAGCTGGAGATGATATTTGTGTGTTCTAGACATGTGCCGGTATTCGGTAATGCGATATATCACGATAATGAATATGTACGATATTGTCATCGTGGGCACATCAAAATACAGAGAATAATTATTACAAATTATTCAGAATTCTGAATGCATTTTAAGAATACATTTCCCATCAGCTGGTCACAATGCACAAGACCACGGTATGCTGCGTCATAGACGCATGCGCTCTGGATGAAAGCACATTCACTCTCTGACAGCAGATGGCGCAGAACTGTAGAAATGCAGCTATTACCCCGGAAACCCCAGAAACAAAGCAGCTGCACTACTTTGTTTCTGAAACGTGTTTAAATTATTTAAATAGCCATTCACATTTTTGTATTCACTATGGTATTCATCACAGCGCCAAATACTTAAATATTTAGACTTAACAGGCCGTTTATTTTCAAACTTTTTTACATTTTAATATGAACTACAACATGCCCAAGATATTGAAAGTGTTTTGACACTTTATTGTTCGGTCACACTTTACATTAGGGCTTCATTAACACGTTACGCTACCACGTTGCTAAAATCAAAAGTTGCAACCGTGTTATATAATGAGCTAACATGAACTAAGAGTTTTTTAACGAAGATTAATAACTTCTGTAGCAAATGTAGGTATTGCTCATTGTGAATGTTGATGCATTAACTAAGGTTAACTAATGAGATCTTATTGTAAAGTGATACCTATTGGTCTTTATAATTCTTTTGCATTTTAATCTGTATAAAAATTTTAAAGTCCCCCTGTACTCAAATATTTTATCCCTTAAAACTCACCTTTGATCGTCAAAATAACATATTTAAATGTTTTTTTCTTGTGAACATTCTCATGCCTTAAAATAGCTTGAATGTAACTCTACACCCTTGCCTCATTTATTATACGTGGAACTATGAATATGCAAATTAGCCCCACCTCCACTCAGTCACACCAGCCAGCGCCTCCTGATCCACTGAACTAAACGCGAAACAATGGCATACACGGACTGATAAAACTATGTTTTTACTAGCGGACAACTACAGTGAATACTGTAACATTTGTTAAAGTTACTTGCTTGATGATCTTGTGTCCTAAAATGCCTTTAAAGCTTTCTAAACTTGCTTTTAAAACCGTGAGTGCAGTGCGTTAGCATTCGTTAACCGGTTAGCTTGTCACTCGCGGTTCCATTCGCGTTTCTAATCGCATTTATGGTTTTTTTTCGCTCCGTTTTCATTTCTCTCACTCCGTTTTTCACGAGTTCAACAAACAACAGTGGTAAGTGGTAAGTTAAGTTGGTATCATTCATCAATCACGGTGAGTAATGGCTTCTTCTCCTGCTATTGTTGTTTGCACAGCTTGCCACATGTACAGTTTATCTGTCTGTCAGCAGCGAGGGATTCACGTGATAAATGGAGGGAAATAGTTTGGCTGACAGAGAAGATTTTAGAACTAGAGACACGCATCCAAACTTTAGTTGAGGATAGTAAGAATGTGAAGGCTGTAGATACTGCTTTGGATGCGACTAGCTCAGGGAGTCCTGTACATTGTTCGTTTCCGGTTGAGCCCGTGCAGCAGAACAACTGGATGACTGTGAGGCGGCCTAGTCGCAGGTCAAAACACCGCTCTTCCGTTCCGATCAAAACATCAAACAGGGTCTCCCCACTCAGTGATGCACCCACTGAGAAACCTGATGAAAGTGCTCTAGTTATTGGCAATACTATTGTACGGAACGTGAAAATAGAGACACCGGCCACCATAGTCCAATGTTTACCGGGAGCCAGAGCGCCTGACATCTTGGCAAATTTAAAAGTGCTGGCTAATGCTAAACGTAAATTCAGTAAGATTGTTATCCATGTTGGCGCTAATGATGTTTGACTTCGCCAGTCGGAGATCACTAAAAATAATGCTAAAGAGGTGTGTGAACTTGCAAGTACGATGTCAGACACTGTAATATGCTCTGGCCACCTCCCTGCTTACCGTGGTGATGAGATTCATAGCAGACTGTCGTCACTCAATGGCTGGATGTCTAAGTGGTGCCCGAAGAATAACATAGGCTTTATAGACAATTGGAAGACTTTTTGGGGCAGACCTGACCTGTTGAAAAGAGATGGTGTTCATCCCTCCTGGGGTGGTGCCGCTCTTCTCTCTAAAAATATGGCACATAGTCTTAGAGTTCGTACTTGACCAACTAGGGCCCAGGTCAGGAAGCAGACAGACTGGCTAAACTGACCATCTGCCAGCCACCTCACACCACAGAAGGCAGTTAATTCTCAGCACATAGAGACTCCTTCACCTAGATATCACACTATAGAGACTGTGTCTGTTCCCCGTACTAGAAAATACAGAAAACAAATAAACCAAAGTAATAGTAACAATTTAATTGATGTTCAACAAATAAAAAATGTTTACAGAGAAACAATTGATAAAACTTGGCTTACTGAATATCAGGTCCCTTTCTACAAAAGCACTATTTGTAAATGATTTGATCAATGATCATAACCTAGATTTGCTCTGTTTGACAGAAACATGGCTAAAACCAGATGAATACATTACTTTAAATGAGTCTACCACCCAAGATTACTGCTATAAAAATGAGCCACGTGCAAAAGGTAAAGGGGGAGGTGTTGCTACAATTTATACCAATATTCTCAGTATTTCTCAGAGGGCAGGCTTTAAGTATAACTCGTTTGAAGTTATGGTGCTGTGTATAACATTATCTAGAGAAACACGTTTTATTGATAAATCCCCTGTGATGTTTGTACTGGCTACTGTGTACAGGCCACCAGGGCACCACACAGACTTTATTAAAGAATTTTCTGATTTTCTATCTGAGTTAGTACTGGCTGCAGATAAAGTCTTAATTGTTGGTGATTTTAATATCCATGTCGATAATGAAAAAGATGCATTAGGATCAGCATTCAAAGACATTCTGAACTCTATTGGGGTTAGACAACATGTTTCAGGACCTACTCATTGTCGAAATCATACTCTAGATTTAATACTGTCACATGGAATTGATGTTAGTGGTGTTGAAATTCTGCAGCAAAGCGATGATCTCTCAGATCATTATCTAGTTTTGTGTAAACTCCATATAGCTAAAACTGTAAATTCTACTCCTTGTTACAAGTATGGTAGAGCCATCACTTCTACCACAAAAGACTGCTTTGTAAGTAATCTTCCTGATTTATCTCAATTCCTCAGCATATCCAACAGTGCAGAAAAACTTGATGATCTAACAGAAACTATGGACTTTTCTCTTTTCTAGCACTTTAGATACAGTTGCTCTTTTACGCTTAAGGAAGATCAAACAAATCAGTCTGACTCCGTGGTATAATGAGCACACTCGCACCCTAAAGAGAGCAGCCCAGAAAATGGAGCGCAGGCTGGAGGAAAACAAAACTAGAGGTATTTCGTATAGCTTGGCGGGAAAGTACCCTATCCTACAGAAAAGCATTAAAAACTGCTAGATCTGATTACTTTTTGTCTCTTCTAGAAGAAAACAAATATAACCCCCAGTATTTATTCAATACAGTCACTAAATTAACGAAAAATAAAGCATCAACAGGTGTTAGCATTTCCCAAGAGCACAGCTGTAATGACATTATGAACTACTTTACTTCCAAGATCGATACTATCAGAGATAAAATTGTAACCATGCAGCCGTCAGCTACAGTATCACATCAGATAGTGCAATATAGATCCCCTGAGGAACAATTCCACACATTCTCTATTATAGGAGAGGAAGAATTGTATAAACTTGTTAAATCATCTAAACCAACAACATGTATGTTAGACCCTATTCCATCTAAACAACTAAAAGAGCTGCTTCCAGAAGTCATAGATCCTCTTTTGGCTATTATTAATTCATTATTTGCATTAGGATATGTCCCCAAAACCTTCAAATTGGCTGTTATTAAGCCTCTCATTAAAAAAAACACAACTTGACCCCAAAGATCTAGTTAATTACAGACCGATCTCAAATCTCCCTTTTCTGTCAAAGATACTAGAAAATGTAGTATTCTCACAATTATATTCCTTCTTAGAGAAAAATGGTATCTGTGAGGAATTCCAGTCAGGATTTAGACCGTATCATAGTACTGAGACTGCTCTCATTAGAGTTACAAATGACCTGCTTTATCATCTGATCGTGGTTGTATCTCTATTAGTTTTACTGGATCTTAGCGCTACGTTCGACACTATCGACCACAACATTCTTTTGAATAGACTAGAAAACTTTGTTGGCATTAGTGGAAGTGCCCTAGCATGGTTCAAATCGTACTTATCTGACCGCCATCAGTTCGTAGCAGTAAATGAAGAGGTATCACATCGATCACAAGTGCAGTATGGAGTACCTCAAGGCTCAGTACTAAGGCCGTTACTTTTCACACTTTACATTACCCTTGGGAGATATTATCAGGAGACATGGTGTTAGCTTTCACTTTTATGCTGATGATACTCAGCTCTATAATTCTTCACGGCCCGGTGAAACACACCAAATTGAGAAACTAACGGAATGCATAGTCGATATAAAAAAACTGGATGACGAGTAATTTCTTACTGCTAAATTCTGAAAAAACAGAGGTGTTAATTATTGGACCTAAAAACCCCACATGTAATAACCTAGAACACTATCTAACACTTGACGGCTGCTCTGTCAATTCTTCATCAGTTAGGAACCTAGGTGTGCTGTTTGATAGCAATCTTTCATTTGAAAGTTTCTAGTATCTGTAAAACTGCGTTTTTCCATCTCAAAAACATCTAAATTGCGATCTATGATCTCAACGTCAAATGTTACAATACATTAGCATTTCTGCTAATTCATGCGTTTATGACCTCAAGGTTAGACTATTGTAATGCTTTACTGGGTGGTTGTTCTGCATGCTTGATCAAAAAACTACAGTTGGTCCAAAATGCAGCAGCTAGAGTCCTTATTACAACCAGGAAATATAACCATATTAGCCCAGTTCTGTCAACACTGCACTGGCTCCCTATCAAACATCGGATAGATTTTAAAATCTTGTTAAATACTTATAAAGTCCTGAATGGCTTAGCTCCTCAGTACTTGAGCGAGCTCTTATCACTTTATAGTCCTCCACGTCCGCTGCGTTCTCAAAACTCTGGCCATTTGATAATACCTACAATATTAAAATCGACTGCGGGCAGCAGATCCTTTTCCTATTTAGCGCCCAAACTCTGGAACAATCTACCTAACACTGTTCGGGAGGCAGACACACTGTCAGTTTAAATCTAGATTAGACATTTCTTTAACCTGGCTTACACATAACACACTAATACACTTCTATTATTCAAATCCGTTAAAGGATTGTTAGGCTGCATTAATTAGATCAACCGGAACCGGGAACACTCCTCATAACACACAATGTACTCGTTACATCGTAAGAAGAATGGCATCTACGCTAATATTTGTCTGTTTCTTTCTTATTCTGTTTCTCAGTCCATGTCCGGATCAGATGGTGGATCAGCGCCGGGAGATGATGTCTGCAACCCTGATCGTCGGCAGAGGCCGGACACCTGGATGAGCCCCGGGACATATCCCCAGTGAAGACCTCGACTTAAATACAATAAAACTGAAAATAAAACAAAATAACTAAAAATATAATAAAATACCTAACTACATATTATTATTGTTAGAAATTGCAACAATATAAAAATAGAAATATAATACATTTAAACTTTTTAAAATTAAATTAAAACAATAAGTAAAAAAATAAATAAACAATAATATCCTGGCCAGAGGAGAACTGGCTCCCCAACTGAGCCTGGTTTCTCCCAAGGTTTTTTTTCTCCATTCTGTCACAGAGGGAGTTTTGGTTCCTTGCCGCTGTCGCCTCTGGCTTGCTCAGTTGGGGACACTTAATTTCTAACGATTATCATCAATTTGATTTCATGGATACTATTTAAACTAAACTGAGATAGACAATGACATCTCTGAATATCTCTGAATTCAATAATGAAATGCCTTTAACTGGAAATTGAGTGTTTAATCTTATTATTACACATTACTGACACTCTGTCCTCCAATTTGATACTATAAGTGCTTTGACAAACTCTGTATTGTTAAAACCGCTATATAAATAAAGGTGACTTGACTTAAAGGGGTCATCGGATGCAAAATTCACTTTTCAAGTTGTTTGAACATAAATGTGTTGGAAGTGTGTGTACACATCCATCCTATAATGATAAAAATCCACCCAGTGTTTTTTTTTTTAAATCCCTATTTTAAAATCCCCTTTCTCAAATAAGGCTGTTCTGAGAGCCCTGTCAGAGTGACGTAGTTCTGTACAGGCCCCTCCCATGATAGTTGATTGACAAGGACGTCTTACCTTAGACCTGCCCTGAGTGAGCTGAGTGAACTGAGTGAGCTGTAAACAGTCCGACCGCCATTGTGTTGACTCCAGTGCAGGGGAAGACAAGATGTCTCAGATTAAACGATTGAGGTGTTTTATTGTTGGATATAATAATGAATATAGCAGTTGTCATTTACTTCCGACATCTGAGTCACTGAAGACGCAGAGGATTAACATTACTTTCGCTTTGAAGGGAATCCGCTGATCCCAATCTGCCTAAATGTGTCTATATTTGCGCGAATCATTCGTGATCCAATTTCATCTACAGAAGTGAGAATAAGGATTTTTTATTAATCTTTGCAAATCGCCTTTCCTAATAACGTGCTAGTTAGCCAGTTTTGCGGATAAAGTAAACAGCAAAGATATGCATGTCTATGGTAAACAGTACTGCTCGTCACCCCACAGAAGAGAGGGGCGGGGTCAGCACATTCATTAGCATTTAAAGCAACATGGACCAAAAACGGCTTGCTGAAAACAGAGCTGATTTTGACAGGGTAAAAGAAAAAACAAAAAACAAAATTGTTTTTTTACACTACCATTGAAAAATTTTAACCAAAGTATGTTATAGGCTTTTAATTAAGACCCTAAAGAACCATATCAACTTATGCAAAATGGGCATCCGTTGACCCCTTTAAGACTGAATGCAGTCGTTTGTGATTCTAATTCGCGCCCGCAAGCATACGCGTGTGAAGTGCAGACGCCGATGCGGGAGAGATGGGTCTGACTCCGGGCTACTTTTACACTGTTGCCGCGGGTTATAATGCAAGTTAGCAGTTCTAAATTCATATTAAACCACGGCTTCATGGGTTTTTTGCTCTAATTTATTTTTGGTTTTGTGCTGGTATTGGTATATTTTGCATGCTAGTGATAGGAATCTATCCCTTGACACGATTGGCTATTGAATTTTGTGACCTAGCAAACCGAGGGCTGTTTCAAACCGCGTTTCTGGGACTGCCTTTGGGAAACTACAGTTTTAAGGAGAAAATACTTAGCAATGGTGCTGATTAATGGATTGGCACATGGTTTGTCTAAAAGCATATTAAAAACACCACATAGACAAATAAACAAAAAAAACAAAAAAAACAAAAAAAAAAACTTGATTTTCACTACAGGGGAACTTTAATTCATTTTTTGTGTATTGCTTTACTATATTTAAATGTTCAGTTATTTTTGTTATAAGAAAAGTTATTAAACCTGTTAAATACTGTTTTATGACAACACTTTTTTGCAACAAAATTTCAATATTGTGATAATATCATATACCGTGATAAAAGAATTAGCAATTAAATCGCAACATGAAAACTTGATACCGTTTTATCCCTAGTGTGTTCATATCGTCATATAGTGAGACAGCAGAGGCTAAAAACAACGCAAGCATCATCCGCGCTTTAGTATGTGTGCAGTAAACAAAACAGTGCATCTGCGCCATGCGCCATCATGGCACCTTATGCATGATGTCAAATACTTCTGCAGATTTGTAGTATTACTACAGAATTTCACCTGAGCATTGCAAATCAAGCATATTGTTTTGTTCTTGTCAACAGTATCTCTGCCACTGTTGGCAGAGATACTGTTGAATGACTGTTGAATGATAAGCACTGAATGAATGAATGATAAGCACTGAATGAATGACAGGCTTTCCATTTTAACAGCGCACAAAGTAAATAAGAGGGTGACATCTAGTGGAGAAGACTAATGATAAGATTCACTTTAATCTGATCTTTTGTTAAATGTTTGCTGAAATAAATACCGGAAAATCGAGTCACGACTTTTGAGAATCGATATCAAACAAGCGTTTTTGAAAAAAGTTGCCAGGCACCGCCACTATTTTTGATAATTTTCCCTAGCTTTTCATGACCCCCAGAATATTTTGTACTCCATCTTCAAGCATTCTTTTTTAATCAACACTTGAATGAAACATCTTTGATCAAAAAGCTGAGAAAATTGCATTTATCAAATGCTACATCTGAATCATATTCAGTATGATGATCAAAGCATAGATGCAGTAAATGGTATCCATCAGCACCCCAAAGCTTGCACAGTCCTTTGTCACTCTGGATCAACATTTCACTCAGTAACATAAGGCAGTTTTCATTTATATGCTGTTAATTGTTGATGATCGCATTATTTTTCAAGCATCTGCTTACATATGAAATAGATTGTTTCTGCATCTTTCTCATCTGTTTTTTTTTTTTTTTTTTTCAATCGGTACATTCTGGACTCATTCAGGAAATGTGTAATAGAGTCCCCGAGCATATAACAGTGAGAACGTGGAAACTCTGGAAAATTCTGTTTGGCAGGGAAAGAGTTAAAAGGAAAAGACACTCAAATGTCCATGTGTGTTACACGAGAACCAATGAGGTCTGTTCAAGCGCCTCAAAGTTCCATATTTAGCATATTTTGATTGATTGTTTGTAATGATTTACTCGAATATTTACTGCTTATTTTTTATCTACAGTCAGACTATCCGAGACGTTGTGGTCATAAATTACTACGGATTACGTTCTGCTTCAGACTTTACTGATAGGCAAACTCTCGGCATTGCCCTGTATACACTGGATTAATTTTAATAATTAGAATGTACTTGAAGTGTACAACAATCACTAGGAAAATACAAGTAACAGATCCAGGAGCCAGCTGCATAAACATAGCCACTATGTTAAGATTTTAGTTTGACAAACTAGCAGTTAGGCAAGAGGTAATCAGTTACACTTTTCAGATTCAAATTAGACCAATCTATATTTTTGAAACTGACTTTAAAAAGTTATGGCCTGTCTTGAAGAAAAAAAGATGTAAGGCTAATTTTCCAAGCAGTTCATGTAACCGGCCTTAGGATTCTATATCGGAAAATACTCAAGATCAACTGATTTGACAACTGATTGTTTGATGCAATGCTGTGTTTTAACTTGTGAAAATAGACAAGTCCATAAGGCTTGTTCCAGTCTGGATATTCTCAATAGTACATCTTAAAATTGGGAAGATCACGATTCAGATCATGGATGGTGATTGTGTCTTAAAATATCATGACATTTTGGGAAGACTGCCCACCACTATGGCCCAACTATCTAATCAGTTCACTTTACTGGTAACTAAAGAGCATTATAATCTATACCAGGGTCAGAATTTGCCCTGTGGAACTGATTTGCTGGGACATTTTTGTCAAAAACGCAAATGTAAACAGTTACAATCAATAACAATAATATAGATTGTCAACAACAAAAGCAATCTTAACTGCAAAGGCAGAACAGAAACTGCATCTGACATGGCATTTATGTTTATTTTCACAGAGTCTTTAATGCTGCTCATGTACATGTATTTATTAAAATACTGCATAATGTAAATAGCCAATAAATTAAAAAACAGGAACTCAAGAGGATGAAGCTTCAAAATCACAACAAAGATCACTGTTGATTATTGCTATTGATATTGTAATAATGATTATTAATGGTGATTGAAGAATGAAGTCATGGACCACTTCAGTGTTGATACGAAATGAGACAATACCATTTTTATCGATATAGGCCTACATTAGTTTGAAATGAGTGTATCTGAAAAATAGCGGAGAACACAGAGTGAGCTGCTGTGGAAGCGCACAATGCAGTTTGTCCTAAACATGAGACATGCTTTATATCAAGGGCTTTAAAATAACTCGTAAGATAGAGTTTACACATACAGTTTAAAGCCGCTTGCCCCGTCAGATGCTCTGACAGATACATGTGCTGCTGACAGACAGGCTACTTGCGCTTTTTAACGTGTTTGAGATGTAAGTTATGCACTTAGGAAAAGATTTCACAGGTATATCTCTTCATCTGTAAAAGTTTAGTATTTTTTTAGTTTAGAGAATTTAACTTTTGCTTTAAAGAGCATAATTTTTAGTTTTTAGATCGTAATGTAACAATGTCATGTGATTTTAATCTTTTTTTTTTTTTTTTGCACATAGGCTATTATAGCTAACAGTAACATTCACTATACTTGTTTTTATAGCCTTTAATATGAACATTGTTTCATTAGACAACAAGGGCAGGCTGTAAAATAATATTTTTCAAAATACAGATTTTGTTTCCATCCAAATAAAAAAAGGTAGAAAATAGAGATATATACTGTATATTGCAGTTCAGCCAAAACGGTCAGTTTTTTTTTTTTTTTTTTTGTGGCTATATTGCCCAGCCCTACATCATATCTGCACTTTGTTTAATGAGGATGAGAGAATTTACAAATGTAGATTTAGAATTCAGCCAGTGAGCGCACACACAGAACTCAAATCAAAAACAAAAACACCTCTGATTGGACAATGTATTCATAAGCTCAATAGAAACTTGTATGACTGGTTATAACGCTCAATGCTGTTAATTGTGTGAAAAAAAAAAAAAAAAAATCTGATGCAACGTGAGCAAATCTACTGATTGTAATGCCACAATTGATACTTTTTAGTTAATTCACATTTCATTTTATTCGTGACAGGCATAACAGATCTAGTTTAATTGTGCAGGGGCATCTTTTGCCCTCTTATCTTGGATTCGGGGTGCATGATTGTTTATTTTGGTGGCATTTTCTAGGCGTGCGCCAATCTGATATTCAGTAACGGTATCGCTCCGATATTGGCATTTTCTGTCGGATCGGGGTATCGGTCAGACGAGACTGATCCAAATCCAATATTGTGCGTATACTAGGGTTGCAGCGATAGGCGGTGTTGGCGGTGATACCGATGTTAAGCCGCATCACCGGTAACATCATTGCTCACCGTGGCACCGTCCCCCACCGTCGTTTTGATTTTTTTTTTTTTTTTTTTTTTTTAAATAGTAATAAAATCATTTAGTTCAGTTAGAGGACACTACAATTAAAACTGAATGTGGCTGCTCAATGGAGCGCACCGAACGAACGACAGTCGCACGTCACAGATCAGATTTCATTTATCACGTGAGGAGAGTGAGTCGAGCTGACTGACAAGAAGAATGAGGTGAAAAAGAAAAGACGATGGCGGAAGAGTTTCAAAACGAAATGTAAAAGCGCCTGTTTTAAAAATATTTTGGATTTTGAAAAGCCTGTTGACTTTTGCCATTAATCTAAGTGATAGTTTTTTAAACATTCATTTCTCATTTATTTGGTTCCACGGTATTTGCCGGTTTTTATTTTATTTAAACGGTGTATTTTTTTTTTCCATTATTTTACATCAAGGTGTATGCCGTCCATGCCTCCAAACTTTCTTATTCGTTTTGCTAATAAACGTTCTACGTTTCATAATAATTTGTTCCTCATTCTTTACTGATTTTTAGTTTTGTATAGGCCTACATATTTAAACTTTGTATAAGTTATTTGTTATTTTATATTAGGCATATAGCATTGTGTATTTTTATTCGTTTTGTTAATAAAAGTTCTATGTTCAACGTTGTATTAATTTAAAAGTGAAAGTAAAATGCACACGGTGCTTTTAAAAGCTATTTAAGCAAAGGAAAATGAGGGAAAGAGGGAAAACTCAAACAAACTAAAAACCAACAACTGCTTGATGCCGAATTGTCACTAATTTGAAAGTGAAAGTAAAGCGCGCATGGCGCTTATAGGCTATTTAAAACCGAAGGAAAGCTAGGAAAAGAGGGAAAACTCAAACGACCCCCCACCACGGTTATACCGGTGTTGTCAAATTTCCTCACCGTCACAACCCAAGCGTATACTATTCTGTGTTATTGTTAAAGCTGCAGTCCGTAACTTTTTTGGGTTAAAAATGATCCGAAATCAATATTTGAGCAAGTACATAACCAGCCAGTGTTCAAAACTATCACTTTACTTTAGCCCGATTCACAACAGTTATCTTATAATAATGTTTTCTAATTTGAGTGGTATGGGTAGGTTTCCACGGGAAATTAAGAGCATGGCACTGTGTCATTACGTTAAGTCTGTAAACAAAGAAGTTTTCCCAGCTACTAGGCTATCGCATGCGAGGATCCTGCAGGTAGCAGATTGTTTACAGACTTTTCTCACAGCAGCTAGAATAATTAAATGTATAATTTTGATGGCGGATTGTAATCCAGAAAGGATTATGTTTATGAAACACATGCGAATGAAATTAAATTATATTCCAGTTTTAAATGTGCTTCTGATTACAGATAGCCTGGGATTACACATGATTTGTATTTTAAAGAAAAGCAGTTCGAAGGGAGCAGTTTGCTTTTTGGGTTAAAAGAATTTCTTAACATGAAATTCAAATGGTATGACAATTAGATATTAGACTGTACAGAAATTGAAATCTACACGCTAATACACACTATACTCATTGTCACGCAATGCTGATGTTAACATTAATAATTTGAGAATAAAAGTATAACAATAATAATAATTTGCACGGTTAGATGTGATATGAGCTAACAGATCATTAGATTTAATTACCATTGGTAGCGTGATTTATTGTAATTCTTTTTTCCTCAGTTTGGCAGAACAAACGTGGCAGACTTGTTACTTGTTCAGACGGCAATATATGGTGAAAATTCTTATTTGGGTCATATATTCCAAGACATAGGCTAGAATCTGTGAATCCTGAGTACAGTATCCACACCGGTGCGGTGACTGACTGCCATACATTCACCTCAAAACATTAGATTCATCCTCGCTGGAGCTGTGCCGGAACACCAGATCACAACCCCGCGCACGGAAGATAATTCTGCACAGAGCTGCAATTCCAGGTTTTCAAACAGGGATGGCGACAAAGAGGCAAAAGTTACGGACTGCAGCTTTAAGCCCCACAAAAGCCACAAACACATTATAAAACACCATAAAGTTTTTGTGCACTATATTTCAAGTGTTCTGAAGCCGTTACATAGTTTAATGTGAGGTACAGATGAATATTTAAGTCAAGTTAACGTAAACTTCTCTCTGCTGCAGCTGTGTGTCATCTTCCATTCAACGTTCAAACTGCGTGCCGCATTCGGTTATGAGTCAAGACGATGAAACTCTCTGCAAGATTATTAAATGTTCCTAATATTATACTTGATCTGTAAATAAAGATAAATTGTTTTGCATAAAAGAACTTTATCTTGCAGGACTTTTTTTTCGTGCTGTTTTCGAAATCATGTTGGTGTCTGTTACCGTGCGTTCACACCGCCGGCGTCGAAAGCGTCAGAAGTCGCTCTGGACGCGCTGCTAACAACGCTGTAGAAAGATTGGCGGACGCTCTGATGTAGATAGAATGCTTATCTTGTAATTAAAGGGGCCGCAAAGCAAACAAGCATGTTGATCTTGTGCAGACTGACCACAAGGGTATAAGTTAACCTCATGAAATATTTTAAATGTGCAAGTAAAAAATTGATCGATGGAAATAACTTTATTGTAGTTACATGTTTGCTAACGAAATAAACCAATTAAAAGCCATTTGTGTGGTGTGGCTTTTGTGTTCATGGTTAAGTGCTAGTCTAATTTCAACATTATAGGAGACATTTACTAGCCTTGGTCTTTAATTAACATTAACATTAATTTGTGTGGACGAAGTATTAACATCCTTTACTTAATAATGTATAAAGCACTAATACCACACTGTAAAAAAACTCTGATGCAACTAAAAGTCCTGCATTGAAAATGTTTAAGTATAATCAGGTATAAACATTAATTAATGTAAGTATAATCAAGAAAATTGATTTAAAGGTTTAAAAGTGAACTGGGACTATCATACTATTATATCATTAGACCAGTTATAGAACACTTTTGTTTTTCCTTGTAGAAAAAAAAATAAAAATAAAATAGGCAGAAGTGACTGCTTTCATTTTAAAATATGGGACATACACCTCTGGTCTCCATCAGATGTAATAAATAAATAAATAAATAAACAAATAAAGTCATAGCTCTCTACAACACCTGTTTTCATTTAATCCAATATGTGTTGATATGTCAGAAATGTTCTGCAGCAGTAACACTGTTTTGCATGCTCTGGCGCTGAAATTAGCATGAAATTCCCACTTATTTTCAGAAAATATATAACGTTAATGCACATCAGCAACTCACCAGGAACACGCATTTTTTTATATTTATTTATTTATTTTTTATGTCCCTGTACACAAACAGGGACAAGTCGTAGATTACTGGGAAACCCGCCACAGGAGTAATCAGCCTCTGCTCCATTTTGCTTGGGAACTAATGTGGTCGGAACCAAAGCTTACAGGGCTGCATTCTCTGGACTCCTCTCAAACGGTGGACTTCTACATTCCGATTGGTTGCCGCCCAACCGCGTCATAGCTCATTACCATAATCATTACTCATTACCGAGACTCCGTGTTGCTTCAAGCACATCATTCTGCGCACAGGATGTGCATGAGCGCTTTGTGCCACTCTGTATTTGGAGCCTTTATTTATATATAAATATATTACTTGTTTTTCATGAATGTATTTTACAATACAAAGAACAATGTATATCATTTTACATTGTCATTTTAGATTTAGTCCTACATTCATTCACTTTTATTTGTTCCCCACTAAATAATGTTTTTTTCCCACTAATTTTAGATTTTATAAAATTGTGCACTCATGATTTTTCTAGAGTAAATGAATTATCTGAATTATCCACTAACCTAGTTTATAATAGTATTTTTGTCATAGATTATAATTATATGCTCATTCATTTGTTGTTTTTCTTTACAATAAAGTTGTCTATATTTAGTAGATTGTGTGTGTATCGAGCCACCCCTTGCATTTTCCCTCCAAGCCCCTGTTAATTTCCAACCCTGGTCTATATGCTGTAAAAAATATCAATTAAAATATTTATACAATACAGACTGTTTCAAAGCACCTTCACAGTAATAAACAGGAAAATAACCTATGCAAACTTCAAATATGAAAATGCTTTGATTAACTGACAAGTAAATAAGAAGACACATCTCCTTGAATCCTCAATCTTTTGCAGAAGACAAATGCACACCAAACAAGCAGGCTGAGAGTCACCTTTTCAGTGGATCTCAGTCCGCTTACAAATGAACTAGTGCAGTTCAACTTAACTATGAATGTCACACAGACCAAACACCTCCAAACAAACCAAAGCAGCTTAGGATATTTGCTAAAAGTACCCCTGCTGAGGTATTGGCCCACTTTGGACATTTAAAAAAAAAAACACCACACAACACACAAAAAAAAAAAAAACCCTACTCCTCAGTAGAAAATGCATTCTAATATCCTAAACAGCGTCTAAAACAGATATCCAATACTGTAACCGCCCCAATATCTTAAACCGTGTTTTCTCAGAGTGTTTTATTGCACTGATGACTGTTAGCGTGCAAGACTGTTTGTCTGAGGCTATGGTTTTTTTTTTGTTTTTTTTTGTTTTTTACTCTAGTTTAGTAAAATTATATACAGAGTAATATAAAGTATGTGTACAGCCAGCTTATTTCTTTCAATGGTTTATCTATATATGGATTTACATGTTGTTTTTCATATGTAGCACTGTGGTCCTGTGAGGCACACAAATCGTTTTGTTTCATAAGACCTCAATATATTGTCAGGAGCCACAGGTATTCATTTTGTGTTTCTGTATCTGTTTGCTTTTTTTTGTCTTTTTTTTGTCTGAGGCTATGCTCTTTTTTAAAACTCAATGTGACAGCACCCGTTGACTTGCATATTATGCTACCAAGAACCATGGGTTCAGCTAAAAATCATCTTTAGTATTCTGCTGAAGAAAGTAAGTCACCTATTTCTGATGTAAATTAACAGCAATTTTTCATTTTTGGTTGAATTATTCCTTTAACTAGGCCTGAGCGATAAAACGGTATCAGTATTTAATCGACAGTACACCTTTATCAATAACGATATAAAAAAAGTTTGATACAGCGCACGATATGGACACTACACATGAACGCATGCAAAAATGATTGCTGTGCCTGCCTGTGATGAGGAGATTGTGAATAAAAAAATGAATGCTAGTTAAATTTAAAAAAAAATTGCATTTAAATGCAAAAACGGTGCAATTGAATTTTAGGTGTGCATCACGGAGCCTTAACAGTGGTGTACGAGATGCGGTGATGATGATGTAAGTGTCGTTGTTGCATTTTAATGTTTTGTTAGTCTATCCAGTTGAAACCCACGAGATGCACCTCTGCTGCTTTCATTCAAAATATTAGAGAAATATAGAAGCTTAACGCAAAGAAAATTTTGATTAGCTTAAAACCGAAACAAAGCCATTCACACAGAACGCATATTCTGCACCGTTTTTTTTTTTTTTTTTTTTTTTTTTTTTTTTAGACAGACAACTATGACTGCTGCAATCACTTCTCACACGAGACGTACAGAAAGCCACGCAAAGTTAAAAGAGGTTCAACTGTTAAAATACACGTTGCAAATTTGTGGAGATTTATTCCATCTCATGTTTTTAAATGCAATCTGTATGACTGGCGCTTCAGCTCTTTGTATCAAGCTATGCATAAATACAAGATGCTTTTTTGTTCATAACTGTTAATGCAATTTACAAAATTATATTTGATTTATATATGTAATTTAGACATTATGCACGTTTTTATAGACAGTTTGCCTAAAAACCCCAATGATTAACTTTTAAATAAGTGAGGATCACATCACAAGTCCAAGGGACAATCTTACATAAGCATTTTGTTGATAATGACCACACAGTTTGTGTGTAACATAAGGCCATTTATTTTGTTCACTCTCATTAGTCATCCTATTGGAGGTCTTAACTTTTGTCTATGTATTCCTGTCTGATCAAGGATCCAGTGGGAAATGAAGTTTTATTAACACTGACTAGTCAGTGGTTTGTCTGAATGACTAGTCAGTGTTAATGAAATCATTTTTAACAAAAGGTAGTTTGGCACAACCCTAAGCCAAACAGTCCACTGACCCAAGTACAAGGTGATATTTAAATATTCACTGACCAGTGACTAACAAATGACAAAAGTAGGGATCGATCGGCATCGGCCAATAATCACATTTTATGACTCGATTGGGACTCACTACACTTGGCCGATCTCGAACCGACTGCAATTTGATGACGTCAATGCGTGAGGACATAAATGATTTGGCGCCGCAGTCATGTCATCGCCGGTGTGGAAAAGCTATGACGTTTCGAGAAGCAATGAAAAATTTGCTATTTGTCGTGTATGTTTTGCATGATGATATGATGAATGAATGGTTCATTTTTAACAGCAGATTCAGTGACGTTAGAGCTGATCTGTGCATCACTGCACGCATCTGCAGCACGTTACAGCTCCACAGGAACTGGCGCTGATCCCGGCCACTCAGTCAGTGCTTGCGTTTACACCAAAAATGCTTGTGTTTACAGTCAGTGCTTGTGTTTACACGCGACATGTTTCTGATGCGGCTCTCCACGTTGTTTGGCTAAAAATAGTCTTTTGTGGGTTGGCACAGCATGGAGGACGGAACAAATCCTCGTCGGAGCCATAAGGGTAACAGTAACAATACGCTGATCGTGGGCTGCTTTTAAATGAACATTTATTTATAAAAAAAAAAATATCTTCTTTGGCCACATTAGCCTACTCAGTAGCATTAACACAAGCTTTACTCCTTTCAAACTTTATCTGGAATGTCACAGTTTCTGTCACTGCACACACACACAAATGAAATGCCTGATGAAAAAATGTATTTAAAAAATATAGTTAATATTTGCATAATTTGTGATTTATTTTATCCACCCGCGACCCACCCACAAATAATCAGAAGCATTTTTTTTTATTACCCGACCCGTGGATTATCCACAGCGCCTGTGGATATAACTGTGATCGAACTGTTTTATTCTTTCAATAGTTTAAATGTTTCTATTTCTTTTTTCCTCTTCAGTCTTATATTGGACAGTATTAAACCTTATGAGTTACATCAGACTTCTCCATGATGTTGGAGTTTAAATGTTAAACCTAATTAGGTTACATCAAACTACTCTAATTAGTTCTTTTACGAGTTTAAAAGGTTTTTTTTAATTTTTTTTTTTATTAATTTTGTCCTGCTCAGACTTGTATTGGACAATGTTTAAGTTACATCAGACTTCTCAATTTTAGGTGATTAATTGTTTTTGTTCTCCACAGTTTACTATTGGATAATGTTTAAATAAACCTTGTGGGTTGCATCAGACTGCTCCATTTTGTTTGTATTTATTTTTGTCATATTACGTATCCTGATATACATAAGGTTATGCATAAACCCCATTTTAAAGGCATATTAAAATGTTCACTGTATAAGAAATAATTTTTGTGATTATTTATATAACATTATTACAAATGTTATGTAAAGCTTGAAGCATTAGAATCGGCATCGGTCGATCACCATGACAAGAAATCGGTACTTGGTATCGGCTGCAAAAATCCTGATCGGAGCACCCCTTTACAAAAGATAAACATTTTCTAGTTCATCAGAACATGGTGGTTTTGACGGGCTCTTGTGGGACAGGTTCTCTAAGGATGCTTTCACACCTGGGCCGTTGTTTCAGAACCTGGCGCGTTTCCTCCCTTAGCTCAGTTCGTTTGGGCATATGTGAACATGGCAATCGCGCTCGGATCCGCACCAAAACAACTGGTCCGAGATCACCTGAACGAGGTGGTCTCGGCTCGATTGAAAGTGAACTCTGGAGCTGTTCGGTTGTAGTGAGAAAGCAATCCGATCCAACGGACCAACGAACCAGGCTATATCACAATGTATGATGGGTAATTACATAAGTTCCATGAAAAGCATTAGCTTTGTTGTATTGCTAAAATCTCAAAATGAACCTGTGAATGTCTGTGGGTGAGCACGTCTTCGCCATTCAACAATCAAAGTGCACCTTTTCAGTTTATAATGCCATCTTATTGCTCTTCTTCATAGTAGGTGCATTTTAAAAATGTTTTCCCGATGAATCCTGGACTCCTGCTCAAAATGATAAATTAATATAACAACAGCTACAAAAAAATAAAAACAACAATAAGCCCGCGAAGCTGTTGTCATTCCATCCTGACGGATGACACCCGTGACAGCTATGAGTAGAATCCTGGAAAATAAACCGTCAAACTTTAACCAGTGAGAGAACAGTTTACTCGCATGTGACTTGTATTAACAAATTTGGTCCGTTTAGAAACTTTGCCGTGTGAAAGCGAACCACACCAAGAATAAAAAGCAACATTGCAATCATTTTAATCCCTGTTTCAGAACAAAGCAATCGATCTACAGGTGTGATAGCACCCTAAATCCAGTGAACAATTCTTAGATTCCTGAAAAGAACCCATAACAGTGTCCCAAAAGTACCCCATAACAGATAAGTGGTCATAACTTGTCAGTTGCAAAAAGGTAGATCTAGGTCTAAATTGAATCTGAAAAGTAAGACTAATTATCCTTTGGCTAACTGCTAGTTACTAGTTCCTAAGAAACAGTCTTGACATGGTGACTATGTCTATGCACCTGGCTCTATATTATTTTTGTGTATGTAATAATTGCAGTGAATATTACAATAATTGTATACCTGAATAAGAATTAATGCAACAGAAGAGCCACAACATTAAAGTTTTACATTTACATTTACTCACCTACATTTAATTCCCAATCATCAAAACTTTTGTTCATCCTTGAAACACAAATGTGGAACATTTTAATGAAACCTGAGATTTGTCCTTCAATTAAAAGCCTATTCCACCTAAATGTAAATAAAAGATTGTAAGAAAAATCCATATGAATCCATAGACACAATCACTTTATATCAATGTTTATGTGAACAAAGGCCTAAGTGAAATGTTTTTATCATATAATGTGCTTGTGTCTCTTCAGAAGACTTGAATTAAACTGCTTGATTCATATGATTTCTGTTTATGATCTCTTTGTGAACTTTTTAAGCACCAATGTTTTGCTGGACTTTCAATAGCAGTACAGAAATCTCTCAGGTTTCATTAAAAATACATTCATTTGTGTTTCAAAAATAAACAACACATTCATCTACCACACTTTCAACTACCATAAAACACTTTCAAAAAACAAAAAACAAAAAACAAAAATTCCAATGCAGTAATGAAGTGTTCTATGTTGGTGACAAAAATCTTTTATTGTTCTAACAACCGGGATAAGCGCATAACACATCCATATCCGCTAATGTTCGATTCGCGACATAACGACTCATTTGAACAGATTCATTTTAATGAATGTTTAAAACAACTGATCTGTCCCACACTGAACTCACAAGACGTCACGGTCTGAATCGGTTTATAACAATAAATCATTTACTCAGAACAGCTCAGAAATTAGATCATAAGTGTGATTTAGCCTTAAGCCAAATACAGTATATTTAGCCTTAATTTAGGCCAAATACAAACTGAATAAGGAGATAAGAGTGGCAAAGAAAAACTACTCTGGAAAGCTTAAAAAAAAAAAAAAAAACAGCTTTCAAGCAACGACCCTACATCAGTGTGGAAAGGCTTGAAAGCCATCACCAGCTACAAGACCCAATCCCCCAGCACTGAGGCCAATCAACAACTGGCTGAAAGATTTGAACGAGTTTTACTGCAGGTTTGAAAAGCAAAAGCCTGGTCTGACACCCCACACCCACTCTGACCATCTCACAACACAGACAGTTGCAAAAGTAAATAGATTAAAGATAGTGACATCCATAACACCAGAATGTCTTATATCGAAGTATTCAAATTGCGAGTTCATCCATCAAATCTTAATTAAAAGATTCTCAAATGAACTAGGTGTGAAAGAGGTCTGCATTCCCATGGGACCCAACCAGATCTCTTGCGATGCGGGATTAAATTTCCGAATAAAACTGAGCGGGTGGTCTAACAATATCCCGTTCCCAACATCCTTTCAGAACAGTATATCTGTGCTCGTTCTCATTGACCACCAGTGCAGCCTGCACTTTGGACTGTTATGCACACGATGCACGCATGGACCAGTGCTTTCTGCATCATGCATTTTATTTGCGGAATCTGTGTGTGCAGCATTTGCATAACAGTCCTCAGAGCAGGCTGTACCGGTGGTGAATATACAATTCCAGACAGAACAGGCAGGTCGTCGATGAGTGACAGAGCAGAATAAGGATGGCAGATGTCGTATTTATACATTTATTTTTCTCTCTGTGATATTTCTTTCCTACTGTGTAGACAGCAAAATGTTAAACTAATTTTGTATCTTGACAAGACGAATAAAAAACAAATACAATTTTTGTTCAGACTACATTTTTATTTGTTATCTCTCTCTTTCAGTAGTGGAAATTTAAATGTGAGATTCTGGAAACAAGATCTAAATTTAGCGGGAACGGTCGGGAAGAAAATTATTCTAAGTGGACAGCGGATGAACAAAGAGTGAATGTATAGCAAAGTCCCCCGCAGACCTCTAGTGTGAAACTCTATTTAGCACTCCAACAGCACTGACAACCATATTCGGCAACATTTTATTTCGATAGTCCACTTTAGACTAACAGTAAGTAACTTTGCAACTACATATCAACTAGCAGTTATGAGAGTATTAGTAGACTATCTCCTTAATATCTTCTAACACTTTATTTTGATAGGTCCACAACATACAACATACTGACTATGAGAAACTTTGCAAGTATCTGTCAACTTATTCTACTAATCCTAAACCTAACCTAACATTCTACTCTGAGAGTTAGTAGACATGTAGTTGCAAATTAATGAGCATTAGCTGACATGTAGTTACAAAGTTACTTATAGTTAGTAGAATGTCTAAAGTGGACTATCGAAATAAAGTGCAACCCTATATTCTACTACTGTCAACGTGGCCCTTTTGAAAAGAATGGAATATTTCTCTCCACCCAAGTAGCACTTAAGGCACTTTTTGCAAGCCTTTATAGAGATTTAAGAAGAAAATTTAAAAACATACATCAGATTTACTATAATATTTTGAATAAAATCAACATTTTTGTTGTTCAGATATATAGTCCCATTGTTTCCCACAGGATTTTGTGAGACTATGGTGGGTGGACATCAGACTGGGGCCATGGTCCTTGAAATAAAATATTTAGATTAATTGCATCGATTCGGTTAGCTCAGAGGACAAACCTATTCAGCGACCAAATAGAACAGCCTAAAAATGTCTGCATTGATGTTTATCTGGACCATATAGTGGTCTCAAATCTCTTTTTACTTCTTTTATTTAAATTTCTACTGTAATTTTTTAATTTGAATTTCTACTGTAATACAAATGCACTGTAAAAATAAGTATAATATTTTTATTTTACAGTAGCAAGATTACAATACTATTTGTCTTAATTCCTTCAATTACAAGAGTTAAAACCTTGCAGGGGAGAAAACTGCTGGGAGACCTATCCATTTCTATCACAGATGATTTACAAAATCATTACCAATATAATGAAATGCTGTAATCATCTGTTATCACCCACTGTCAAAGTTTGAAATGACAAAAATCACAAAAAAAATAGAAAAAAAAATATATATATAATTCAGGTTCAACAACACATTCTCAAATGGAGTTTGTGGCGTTAACTGTGATCTGAGCTGCTCTCTGAAACACTGGATCATGAGCAGCAGTGTAAATGAACACACACAATGCCACGCTTCATTCTGAGTCTGAAACACAAAGCGCAACAAACTTATGCTTACTACATACTTAATCGCACAGCCTTTTGCAATTTGATAATCACAAATTATTCTGAATGTCACATTAGCCTTTTAGTCTTCTCTCTCCAAGTGTGCACGCATGTGTTTGTGTGCATGAGAGCGAGACAGAGCAAAGTAGTTCTGTAGCATTCTACTTCCACTCCCTCGTCCTTGCAGACACACTGGATGTGCCAAGCTTTTTCCCTCTTATATGCTTTCATTTTTCCCAGCAGCTTTCATGGTGTCAAAAAGTAAGCTATTTTGTGCATACTGTGGCACTGCTTTAGGTTAGCGACACGTTAGAGCAAAAAGGAAGAAACAAAAAAAAAAAAAACTACATGAATGAGAAAAGGCACAGGATGCTATTATGCACAAGTAAGCCACAAAAAAAAAAAACCTTACAAAGTCCCGATGTGGACACAGACAGCTTCCACAGCATGCAATTCAGAAGACACAGTTCAAGTCTCAAGTAGGGCTGGGTATTGAGACAATTTCGTGATTCAATTCGATTTTGGCTCACAAGCTTGTGATTCAATTCAATTTGATATAGATTCATTTGGATATATGCAATCAGGTACAGACAGTACTGTTCATGTAAATATTTTTTCCAAAGAAAAAAAAAAAAATCTCGCAACTAATGCTGTAAACTATAAAATAAACCATATCAGTTGGCATATTACTATATTGAAGAGATATGTAAACAAACATTTAAACTGCACATAAAGCAGTTTTTAATAAAAAAACATATACTATCATAACTTGTTTTCATGATGGATTTATTCAAATATACATTAAATACTGTATGTAATCTAGTGTATACACTTAGAAAAACACCCTTTGAGTTAATTTTTCTAGTCAACTATCGAATTTTTGGACACTGATTGTCTTTCCTGAGATAAATGTGACTTAATACTTTATATTTTGATGTCTTTTCCGCAGTTGAATCAATTAAAGTCAAAATTTTCAACCCAGCCCAAGAGTTTAGTAAATGTCAATGTCAAGTAGTAAAAGAAATCGGATGTGTATAACACATATTTCATATTTGTGATACAATTGTGTGGCCTACAAAACCCTCTGTAGCACAAAAAAAAAAACAATGTACAGCTCTGAGCAATGCTATAATATAATGCATATGCTCCTCAACTCAAGAGCAGAACACTGGTTTCTCCAGACTTCTTGTCAGTGATCCATGATTTCCTTTTTTCTTTTATAATCTTTGTTAATCTTCAGTTTGTGCTCCAGGTAATTGTAGTGCAGAACTGTGCTAGACTACGACTAGAAAGTGATATAGGCCTAAATTATTGTCTAATAATGACTGATGAAGTATAACGGCATACTTCACTCATCTTGCAAAATTATATTTTTCTAAAAACTTGCATACCTATACACTAGTTTTTATAAAAAAAAAAAAAATTAAAAAATTTTTTTTTTTACTTAAAACAAGACCAAATCACGGAAAAAAACTCATTTTAACGTAGAACGATTTAGTACTTGCTTAACATATGCCCTGACAATACTGGCTTCCAATATTAGACAGATACTGTAAATTTAATTCAGATGTTGAATCATTTAAATTCCAATACTGGCTGATAGAGAAAAATTTAATATAATGCATAACAAACAGAACAAGTTTTTCATATACTACTTCAGGGGCATTCAAAAAGAGGTAAACCTAATTCTTTAAAATTGATGTTCAAGACGACAACCAACATATCTTCCTCAGAAACATGCCATGCCCATGAACTACATCTCTCACTTGGCTAAATGCAAACCAACAGCCTAAACGATTTAAAACTGAAGTGTAACATCTCCCAACAAACTCAAGTTAAAAGAACTTTCAAGGCAAACTTGTTACACAGAAGTTGTCAACACCATGAAGCACTACTAAGATTAGCACCTGCGGGAATAAAACAGCACTGCCATTCAAAAGACTCTTCAAATGCCATTGGTCCACACTTGCAATTAATAAATACAGTTGTGAAGCAGTGAACCCAGGGGACCATAAGGGCCCCCCTACACTTCTGCCTGTATTAAAAGAGCGTTTTGAGTCATGTCTTATGCGGCTTCTTCCATCCTCCTTTTGAAACAGCCCATCTCCTACCTAAGCTGGTTAGGGGTTCCCTTATCTCTTTGAAACTCTCTCTCGCCCCATCCTCCTGCTTCACTTTCAGTGCTTTGGGGGAGCTGGGAGAGCTGCTGAGGGAAGGGGAAAGAGGTGTTATTCACAGAAAAACAAACAAGACATTAGGAGTTCAATATACCAAGTATGCAACAACGGCAATGTCGCAAAAACACCAACAAGTGACAGATAATAACGCACATACACATGACCTGTAATCAGCTTTTGCCATGATTTATACACAGAATGAGTGAAAAACATAAAGAGGACATTGTAAATTAAAGTACTGGAGTGGTCCATTGTATTTTGCATGTTGCATTATCCAAATCAGTTACACTAGTACTCACAGTAGCTACTGTATTTTTTAGCGTTACTTTACAAATCTGATATCAAAACTGTTTCGAGCTGATGGTTTTTATTATTCATGCTTGCCTCCACTTGTGTCATATATCTCAAAGAAAAACCTTAAAATATTAATGAAGCACCAAACCACAGAAAAATATTTAGTTCTAGGTGTACTGCTGCCATTCCCACAGAAGAAAAAAAAAAAAAAAAAAAGAGATTTTGAAGCATTTGAAGACACCTGTGTGACCCTGTTTCAATCAGCCATTAAGGCACATAATTCAGTGATCAAATCAAAAGTGGTCAGCCAAGACACGCTGCTGTTTACACTAATGTTCTTTCTTTTTTCTTTCTTTTTTTTTGGATTTAGTCTTAGTCCTGGACCAAACATCTTGAATATTTTTAGTCAAGGTTTAGTTGACTATAAAACTCTGGGAATTTTCGACTAATTTTAGTCACATAAAATTTAGTTAAAAATTTTGACATTTAGTCATGCAGCATAATAGTTAAACTGATAATCAGACAAAACTCAAAAGCTTCTCTCAAAAACTAAAACACTGACATTTTGCATTTTTTATGGTCAGGCTTACAGATCATGTGGGTAGGGTACTTTTTACTGTGTGCGTGGATGGCCATCAGCCACCACCGAAGACCTGCTCTGACCCAGGAAAAACCCTGTTACACATTACATGTAGTGTGTTACTGCAGTAACAACAATAAATTATGATTAAATAAACGCAACTACCTAAACTAAACACTAATCTTAACCCTACAGTAACTGCATCCCTTGAAATAAAGCATCAGCACAAATTATTTTAACCAATTAGCCAGCATCATAAACCAGTTAAAGTGCATGTGCACGCGCAGCTAAGACTATTCGATTTTTAAAAATCCTCTACTTAATTTTGCTCACGTCGACTAACCGGCAAAATACCTGAAATGGCACATTTCACGGACGAGAATCCATAAAACACATTATTAAACTGTTTTCCAAGGCTGCATGATATATTAAACCCATTTAAAAATCATAATTAAGCATAATTGTGAATTCACAAACGCTACGATTTAATTAAATAATTATAGTGGGGAAAACAATTATTTGATTATTTGATTTGATTTAGCCAAAAAAAAACAACAACAATATCGTTACCAATTTAATATTTCTTGCAATATCCGTGCATGCACAGGTTCTGTGCGATCCTTTTGTTCAATATTCTCGGGGTCTGAATTGATATAGCAATATTGACGAACTTGCTGTTTTGGCAAGGGGCGGGGCAGTACTGAAACGCCGTCTAAGCTGTTCGCCAATCACTACGCACTGGGACAGCTAACCAATCACAACACATTTCATTTTTTGGAAGGCGGGCCTTCATTAAACCCGGAACTAATCGAGCCGTTTGTGCCAGGATGGGGAGGAAGGTATTGTAATAATGTAATGTAAATTATGTGAAAAATAATGCGATTTTTGAGCCACCAAGCATGAGAGTATGTTCTAGTACACCCACAAAACAAAATCAAGACTTTGTAAAAGAGCATAATAGGACCCCTTTAAGAACATGCTGACTTTCTCAGACTTCTGTTATTATTATTTTTTTTAATTTCATATTTATTAGGTTTGTTTACATTTTTACTCTTTTAGTTTTACATTTCGTCAATGGCTTGTTTACATTTATACTTTTTTATGGTACACTACTGAATGGCAAAGTTGCAAGTTTAATAAAATATTCTTAAGTAAAATTGTAGATTTTTTGTGGGAAATTAATTTAATTATTTAATTTAATTATTTAATATGCATTATACAGAGACAAGATGAAAAGAAAACGGCATTTCTGAAAACAGCCAGTTCCCCTCAGAAACACGTTCATTTAAATTTCAATATTTGGATTTTCTTCCTATATTTCACACATCGTGAACAGAGATCTTGTTCTGCCTGCTAGTGCTAGAGTATTTTCTCCTTTTTGTGTCCATCTTCATCGTCTCTGGCCTTTGTTAACGGCCGTTTACAGACTAATTATAATAATAACGTAATATTTCCACACAAATAACATTTGGGAAAATGATTGCAGTGCAGTTTGTGTGCAAGCACGGAACAGAAGATGCTCTCAAATTAAACAAAAAATGTCGGCTCGATCGGTGCATCTTACTCCAGTGTATAAATTCAATATAGATTAATCATTGTTAAAGTTACTTGCCAAGAAGGGTATTTTGACATACTTTTGTATGTATTTGCCCGTTTAGGCGGCTCGCGCGTGTCAGAGACCAAATGCTTTTTAATCGCTTTAATTTTTAAATTAACAAGGCTTAAAAACGCATGCAAATGATAAAATTTCGTGACGACGTTGCAGTGGCCCGATTGGGCAAGTGACAAATCCGTCTACTGTCCCGAGCGTCCGTCACGCTGGCCCCGGGCCATCGGGCAGTCCTTATTGTCGAGCCCTGCTATACTATTCTGTGTTATTGTTAAGCCCCACGAAAGGCAAAAAAAAAAAAACATTATAAAGTTCTCGTGCACTATATTCCAAGTGTTCTGAAGACGTTCCATATTTTAATGTGCGGTACAGATGAATATTTAAATTGTTAAATTCAAGCTGATATAAACTCTTCTCTCTGCTGCGGCTGTCTGTCTTTCTCCATTCAGCGTTCAAACAAATGTCGTGCTCGATTACGACAGTCAAGACAATGAAACTCTCCCCAAGAGCACACAGTAACTGAAGTTTAAAACTGTTAAAAGAAAAGGCTCAAACCATTGCACAGATATAATATACAACGCATCAGTATCTCTTCTCTTTGTACTTTGAACTCTTATGCGGAGCGCTGTGACTTTGTGTTGCTTCAAGTGCATCATTCTGCGCACAGGATATGCAATAAGTGCTTTGTGCCTCTCTCTATTGAGCCTTTCGTATTATAATAGTTTTGCACAATGAAAGATTATTAATAGCCTTTATAGTTCTGTCCTATCCATCATATGTTGCTGCCTCCCTCCATTAATGTGCTACACCTTTAATAGGAGTATTTTAATGTATAATATATGCATTTTACAACAATACAAAGAGCAATGTAACATTTTACCAGATTTAGTCCTACACTTATTCAATTATATTTGTTCCCCACTAGTCAGTCAATCAGTCAGTCAGTCAGTCACCATTATTTATAAAGCGCTTTATACAATGTAAATTCTGTCAAAGCAGCTTTACAGTATTAAACGGGGAAATAGTGAGTCAACAAATGATCAGGCATATGGTTCATTTTCTTTAAACTGACTTTATTTAATCAAAATGTTATAACCAGTGTTATTTTGGTATCATTGAGGTACTACTACAGTTGTTTTTTTTTTTTTTAATATTTTTGAATTAGTTTATTTTTGTATCTTAATTTTAAAGTTTCAGTAATTTTGTCGTGTGTTTTAGTAATTTATTAGCTATTGTTTCGTTTTTAATATGTCTATATAGTTTAATTATTTATTTCAGTTTTAGTTCTTTAAGTACATCAAGTTAAACTAAATGAAAAATGCTGCCTTGTCAACTTGCTAAAAAAGTCAAGTCAAGTCAGAGTTATAATTAACACTAAATAATGTTAATTCCCTAAATGTTTAGTTTTTAAAAAAAAATAGTGCACTCATGATTTTTCTAGAATAACTTTTGCTGCTGAATTATCCACTAACCTAGTATATAATAGTATGCTTGTCATAGATTATATAATTTTTTTATTTGTTATTTTTCTTTAAAATGAAGTTGTCTGTATTTAGTAGATTGTGTTTAACACACAAAAGAGTGATGATCAGGTCACCACACTGAGGTATAGAAATTGTACATTGATTAAAAAAATAAAAAATTTAAAAAAACGTGCTGGTATCAGCCGATACTCAGATTTTTTGTATCGCATCAGATATGTTCTGAAAAAATGGCACCGGTGCATCCCTAATATGTTCCTCGAAAACAGCATCTCTGGTGCTTAAGGTTTTTTTTTTTTTTTTTTTCTTAAATCATGGCCATGCTATACTTATTCATACACCTTTTTTGTGGTAATGTGCTATATATAAATACACTTTTTAATCTATATATCTTATATGTAATGTGCATGGCTTTGAGTAGGGATGCACGATATTATCGGACCAATATCGGAATCTGCCAATAATGGATTTAAATGTACATATCGGCATCGGCCCAATATGAAAAATTATACCGATATGTCTTGCTGATAAAAAGAATACATTAACTTACATGTGCTCAGGGTGTGCTAGCGATTAGATCACATCAGCAGTGTGGCTCATTCTTGAAGCAAAGTTTTGCCTGAATGGTGATTATATTCACTGTTTTGGATCACTGCATTTAAACTGAGAATGCAAGTACAGAATGACGCGTTTGGTGTATGATAGAGTAAACAGTAATAGCACCTGCAGTCGCAGCAGTGGCAGCCTCCCCTGGGTCCTAATGCCCCTTCAGTAAGGAGTTTTAATTCCGTAGGGGCACTGTTGCCCTACTTCTAATAAAATTAAAGTAAAATACACAAATAACATTTAGACTGTTTCTGATTAAATAAATCCGTAATTGATGTCATAAAATGTCAGAAGGTCAGAAGCTATAGCTTACATAAAAAAATATAAAAAAATTCACAACCATGACACTTGTAAATTAAATAATTTTATATATATTGATTTATTCATTAATGTGTAATATTTTTAAAACAAATTATGAGCTCTAAAAGAACTTCAGAATTTGTATAACTCTTTTGCTTTAGACCAGGGTTCCTCAAATCTTACCCTGGAGGTCCAATCCACTGTTGAGTTTAGCTCCAACCCTGATCAAACGCACCTGTCTGTGATTTTCTAATGATCCTGAAGACATTGATTAGCTTGTTCAGGTGTGTTTGATTAGGGTTGCAGCTAAACTCTGCAGGAAAGTGGATCTCGAGGTCCAGATTTGAGGATGCCTGCTTTAGACCATCCACAAATGTTAAATGTTAAAATAAAATGTTAAGGTTACTACTGCATCTTTTTTTTTTTTTTTCAAAGATTGATATCTTTTTACCAAAGATTGATATATAGTTTATTTATAGTTATTTTCAAAGCTTTAATGTACTGTCATTATAGAAGCTCTTCATTATTGTTTATTTAATTCTAACAAATAAGTTTTTGTTAAAAACTAACCAAACTTAAAAATAATTTGCTTATAATTTCCACACAGGAGAGACTTGGTGTTATTTCCAAACAAAAAGGAAATATATCGGCATCAGCATCGGCTATCAGCAAAAATGAGTTGAAAAATATTGGCATATTGGATATTGGCAAAAATCCAATATCGTGCATCCCTATACATGAGTGTTGTAACACTAACAAAAGAAGAATCTTTGGATTTCCCCCTTTCTTTAAAAGGAATGATTATTTTGTGGTTAATTTTTATTATTTATTTATTTATTTTTTTTATGAAAAACATACCAATAAAACAAAGACAAACTCACATACATTAAACATAGAAAGTCTGCCAAATATTGACACTAAATCCTCTGCCAACACATTGTCAGTCATCTGTCCTTACTCTACTCACATGATAAGTTTGTTTATTTTCTTCGTAATGCCATTCAAGCATCTACGGCTATATTCATGAGAAGAACCAGTTAATCCATACACAAGTCGATCCATACACAAGTCTGTCTTACACACAAGTTGGGAGGAGGGACAATTTAGAATCTTTAATTCAACTAAGCTGCATGTCTTTGGGCTGTGGGAGTAAACCGGAGTAAACCCACGCGTACACCGGGAGAACACAAACTCCACACAGAAAGGCCTCCCGTCTCACATAAGTGAAATCTGACTCCTATATAAATTGTAGCATCCAAATGAACTAAATCGCTTTTATCGCTATAAAAATGCAAACCAACGGTGGGGGCAGTGGGCAAGTAATGTATTTGGTGTATGTTCGAACATTGTGTAACATTGATAACACCGACTACCCTACTGTCATTGTTTAACATTTCTAATAATTTATTAGACATAGCTGTCAAGCAAAGACAGTAAACTAATGAAGTCCAAGAATGTGAGCTCCAATTTGTCTGCGCCAAAGTGCTGGCGTTCTGAGTGCTATCAAAATAGAAGTCCTGTTTTACACTTCACTTACATTTGTATTGTTAAAAGCTCTATATAAATAAAGGTGACTTGACTTGACACTTAACAGCCAAGCAGAATAACTTATTGGCCAGTGCTGATAAATTGAAAAATGTCAAATCGGCCGATATATCAGCTGAAAAGTCAGTTAATAAATGGATGAATGTTTTTTGTTTTTTTTTGCAGTAATGCAGCACTGATCCTGCATAGAAATGCACATTACATTGGTTTATATGGTTTTATTTCACTTTCAAAAAAAAAAACAAAAAACAAAAAGAGACTATGACGAAAAGTAGGAAGAATGTTATTACCATCAAGGCCTAACATTTAGGATGGCTTGGGATAAAGTTTTCCAATTACCTAAGGACTTCCAATTATCTAACAACAGAAATTTATCAAGTACATGCCATTTTACTGCTAAAGGCAGCAAAATAACTGCTATCAGCATGTCACTACGCGATAGGATTCCACTGACAAGCAATTTTATCTATTCACACCACACAACAAGGTTACAGCACGCAACATAATTAATAACAAATCACAGCCAATCAGAAGAGCGTGTGGGTGGGCATTTTCTCTCTGGTAGCACTCTGTTGTCTCATACTCTCAATGAAATGGATAAGTACATAATCAAATTGATGCAACTATTTTTCCATCTGTTTACCTGAAGATGAGTTAAACACAAAATACTTCCCACTTCATTCAAAAAGATAGAGAGCTTACCAGAAATACTGACACACAGACTAAATTACATCACTCTTAGTATAGCAAAATACTTTATTGTGCCATGGGGGCCCAAACACTAAGTCGCCCAAATTTTAATAAAGGGGCACAACGACATGAAAATCATCGACAACGATTCTCATTATCGGTTAGTCGAGTCTGCCCACAGTGCACGTCCAACTTCAGCCGGTCGCGTCAAATTAACATTACAGCACTGAATAATGCATTTCTATGGCCAAAATGCATCTAAAAATAGTGGAGGAAACAGAATGAGATGCTGCGGGAGAAGTACGTGATCCAAGCTGCACAAAACATGAGAATTCTTTATTTTAAGCTTTAAGCTAATGCATTAGCGTAATGGCTTGTCTTGTCAGGCACTTTGACAGATGCGTGTGCATCCTCAGTGCAAAAACGTTCAGTTTACGGTCATATCCTTCTCTCTAAATGTCACAAATTCATGTGAGCATTTTTGCATAAAGTTCCGTCCTGACAGTCTGTGTTAAGTTTAAATCTTTACTGAATGAGCGCCAGCGCAGCGGGCGCGTGAACGCGCGTCAGAGAGGGATTAATATTGAGCGCAAAAACATTCATTGTACTGAAATATCTGTTGTTGAACATTAAATAAAGGTTTAAAAGTCAACAGGTAGTGCACGTATTTTATGAGAGTAGGAAATGTAAATGGATAAACGCGTATAGTTGTCTGAATATAAATATCAGACGCTTCATAACCGCCTTTTACATGATAAAGAAATTACAGTAAACGTGACTGATCAAAAAGTTGGTTAACACTGAGTTTGTGTTTTTATCCGTCTTTATTATTATTATTATTATTATTATCTTAATTTTTGATGAAGAGATTTAAACTATAGGCCTATATACAGTGCTTAAATTTATTAGAAAAAAATGTATTTAAGGTTTATAACAAATAATATAAGCTTTGTGCCACTGCTGCTCTAAACTAACAGTATTGGTGTTTACTAAAATAATTTTTTTTGCTATCTGTATTGGTTAGTCCTCCAATATGCGCAAGGTCTTCAGTAACAGTAAGATATTTCTAATGCTATAATATAATTATTTCTGTTATCTATGAAAGAATGAAAGATCTATTAAAGATTTTTTCAGATACCCAATTACAGTCAAAAAGTAGATAATGCCAGCAAGAATGCATGCTGTTATGAAAGGCAGGAGGCTATTTTTTTATTATGTGAATAAATATTTAGTTGTTTCAGTTTGTTATTTGCCCAATAAATGAAAAATTTTCCTAAAATATTTGTGTTTTCTCTTTATTATGACAGGTGGTCTAATAAATTGTTAAGCACTGTATGTTTTCATAGCATTCAGTTGGCACATTTATTTGAAGGACATTGGGCAGAATGTGGAAGTGTTTTTGTCAACAAAATAAAAAAAAAGAAGAAAAAATGCATCTCTCTCTCTCTCTCATTCAGATCAGCTCAGCTCAAACTGTTCCATTTATACACTTATTTTCACATAGCTATAACAAGCGTTAAACATGGTATGCGGTTGCCGTACTGTATTAAAGCTTTAATCATCATAAAACCGTATATTAAAAGCTAACATAAGCATTAGCATAATAACAGTGTATCTAAAAGTATGAGACCACAACAAACAAAATACATAGGCCTACCATTAAAAGCCATGCCTGCACAGGTTCTGTTGAGCACAGGCTCAAATTGATAAGCAATATAGACAACGTCATTGTTTACAATACAACTGGAGCACATGCAGCTGAGGTGAGGGGCGGGATGTTTAGACGCGAACTAGAGGCTGTTTAGCCAATCACAACACACTGGGCCAGCTAACCAATCAGAACCCATTGCGAATTTCTGAGGGAGGGCCCTCACAGAACCAGGAAATCAATCGGCCATTTTTAAGCTAGCTGAAAAGCAGTGTACAATACAGGTAAAATATTTGAAAAATAATGTGATTTTTTAAAAACGAAGCATGAACACATCTTGCTGTGCATCCCATAAACACAATCAAGCCTTCGAAAAAATCCATTAGATCACCCCTTTAATGCATAACTTACATTTCACAGGTATATTATCCATCTGTAAATGTTAGAAAGCCATGGAAATATTTCCATTTTGCTGTCAGAAGTGCATGAGCTTTTGCTTTACGATTCTCCACTAAACTTCACAGTCAGTTGTGGCCTAACACAACTGACCGAGAGTCGAACTTGTAACTCGAAGGTCGCAGGTTCGCGTCTCAGGTCCGGCAGGAATTGTCGGTGGAGGTGAATAACCAGTGCTCCGGGTGTGTGTTCACGGTCGGTGGGTGGTGTGTGTGTGTGTGTGTGTGTGTGTGTGTGTGTGTGTGTGTGTGTGTGTGTGTGTGTGTGTGTGTGTGTGTGTGTGTGTGTGTGTACTTGGATGGGTTAAATGCAGAGCACAAATTCTGAGTATGGGTCACACATCACTTCTTCACTTCACAGACTATATAGAACAAGCTATGTAGAATTAGCGCTGATGCACGCCAAACAGACAGAGCGCAATAACTCTGACTAAAATATACATTTTGCTGAAATATTTGTAGTTGGACAATATATGTGTAGAATTTTAAACCTACAAGTAAGTGTATTTGTATGATAGCACTAACTGTAAATTGTAATGGGATAATCAAAATAGCCTTTTTACTAGTCTGTGCTTTTTCAGTATTTTGATTTTTAGTTAAGTAAATTTAACTTCTGCTTTAAAAAGCATTATTTTTGTTTTTAGATTGCAATGATACAATGTTAGAATGTAATGTGATTTAACCCTTTTTTGCACATAATATATGCCTACATGCTTACATTCACTTTATTTGTTTAATCCAAATACAAAATACCGAGATATATACCGTATACCGCAAATCAGCCAAAAAATACCGAGATATGAATTTTTGCTCATATCGCCCAGCCCTAGTATGTCTGTAATGAAATCCTATAAAAATAAATACAAATGTATGAAAAGTAGGATATATGCAGGGATGCACATAAGTGGTCCGCAGGTCCGCATGCACGCCCAAAATTAAAAATGCGCTGTGTAAATAAGTTCTGACAGCTTTCGTTTTCAAAGCAAAACTGTGACATTTCATTCACTGACGCTGTTCCAACAGCAGCGCTAAACCCGGAAGCGCATATACTTTCTTGCCGGCAACCCGCCAAAATAAAAGCTCTCTGATTTTACGTTTGAAAATGATAAATTCAAATTGAAATAATAATAATAATAATAATAATAATATTATTATTAGTATTTTATTTTTAAGTTTACTATAAAATTTTGTATGTAATACTCCCTTTTTATTTTAAAATAAAATAGTAATAATCACACTTGATTGTTTAATTTTATATTATATATATATATATATATATATATATATATATATATATATATATATATATATATATATATATATATATATAAAAACTAAATAAAGTGCAATAATATTATTATCGCTATTATTAATTTTATTTTTTATAGTTATATTTTATGGGTCACACTACGTGCCGTGGCCCGTGTGAGGACCAAACCAAAACACCAGGTTCTCATATGAGAACCAGGCTGAAAAACTTATGTGCACCCCTGGATATATGCAAAAATTATCATCTTACATTACTGTAAGTAGGGTTGGGCCGATAGACGATGCCATCGTCCATCGCCGATGGCTGATAGACATCACGATGTTGAGCCGGCATCGTGATTCCACGCCCCCCATACTCCCCGCACTCCAGTACTGTGTTCGGAAAGAAAATGACGTGTACTACGGGACTCCAAAGGGAATAAATACGAGATGGGAGGAAAATATATATTTCAGTAGCCTACTTTCTCTCGCAGTTATATCATTGGGTAATTATATTGTATACAGCCTAAATTGTGGGCATCAGGGAGCCGCTATTATGCCTGGCACTGAAACTTTTTGCGCGATTGCTTTTTAGTTTCACTTTCGAGATTCACGATCGCACGTACTCTGTTTATACTATGGAGCGCCAGGACTTACCACACATTTTACAAGATTAGATGTTTGTCAGTTGTGCTCGGGATCTGCAAATCATTCACCATCGTCTCAAGCTGGTCGCACACTGGACGAGAAGCTCAGCGCCACGTCGCATCTTTACATTGTTTTGAATTATTGCTAGGCGCCGCGGACAGACGCCAAATGGCGCCGCTGGTGTGCGTACGCTCATAGAAAATGTGTTTGAATTTTAAAGATGTGGTGCGATGCGGCGCTGCTCTTCTCGTCCAGTGTGCGACCAGCTTCAGTCATGTACTGTAATATAACAGGCAACCGTGGCAATCGTTATTTGTTTTTCTTGCCGTTCTGAATACAGATTTACGCTTCAGGCACACCCCCTAACTCCAACCCCCGCCCCCCGATGTCATCGTCCATCGCGATGTTTCACTGCAGACATTGTCCAATGCCAATTTTGTAGACATCGCCCAAACCTAATTGAAAGTATAACTGCTTGTCCATAGTTTTGAAGCAATAGGACAGTTTAAAAATCACATTATAACTTATATAGAAAAAAAAAAAAAAATCACATTATAACTGATAATATCATATTAAGTGTTAACTTAAAGGCAGAATATTCCGCAGGAACAGACACATTACAGTCCTCTAAAACCATGCCAAGGAGGCATTTAATTTTTTATACCCACTATGCTGCTGCTGCACAGTTAAAGTAAATCCATTACAGCTGAAATGCAGCATTAAATTTATATCTGCTCAATGTTTCAACATGATTCTTTCCAAAGTTATTCGCTGTTTGAATAACTTTGGAAGGTACAGATAATTCATTACCTCAACCGTGAACATGATTCGTGAATTGCATACAATACTTAATAGTGAAAACGATGTCTTTTTCCTTTTTTTTTTTTTTTAATTGTGAAAATGACATCTCCCATCATTCCACCCGTCTTCATAGCGTCATCAAGCTTCGCCTTTGTTATTGTTTTGAACATGCGACCTCTAGTGGCGAAATTTTACATATTGTACCTTTAAGTGTATTAAAGGATCATGAAACCCCATGCTTCAGCACCGGTTAGTTCTCACCACAGTTTTGAAAAATGCTGCAAAAGTGGGTGTAGTGGACTGCAGAGTGGAGGAGGAAGAGGGGAGTCAGACAACTTCGTTTTCAAACAGTTTCATTTCGCTCCCATTGAGTTAAAAACACAAATAAATGTGCAACCATTTGCACTCTGCATTAAATAATAATAATAATAATAATAATAATAATAATAATATAATGTGTGTGCATATACAGTGGTGTGAAAAATTGTTTGCCCCCTTCCTGATTTTTTATTTTTTGCATGTTTGTCACTTTAATGTTTCAGATCAAACAAATTTAAATATTAATCAAATATAACACAAGTAAACACAACATGAAGTTTTTAAATGAAGGTTTTTTTTTTTTTTTTTTTTTTTTTTTTATGAAGGGAAAACAAAATCCAAACCCACATGGCCCTGTGTGAAAAAGTGTTTGCCCCCTAAACCTAATAACTGGTTGGGCCACCCTTAGCAGCAACAACTGCAATCAAGCGTTTGTGGTAACTTGCAATGAGTCTGTTACAGCGCTGTGGAGGAATTTTGGCCCACTCATCTTTGCAGAATTGTTGTAATTCAGCCACATTGGAGAGTTTGAGCATGAACCGCCTTTTTAAGGTCATGTCACAGCATCTCAATAGGATTCAGGTCAGGACTTTGACTAGGCCACTCCAAAGTCTTTATTTTGTTTTCCTTCAGCCATTCAGAGGTGGACTTGCTGGTGTGTTCTGGATCATTGTCCTGCTGCAGAACCCAAGTTTGCTTCAGCTTGAGGTCACGAACAGATGGCCGGCCATTGTTCTTCAAGATTTTTTGGTAGACAGCAGAATTCATGGTTCCATTTATCACAGCAAGTCTTCCAGATCCTGAAGCAGCAAAACAGTCGCAGATCATCACACTACCACCACCATATTTTACTGTTGGTATGATGTTCTTTTTCTGAAACGCTGTGTTACTTTTACGCCAGATGTAATGGGACACACACCTTCCAAAAAGTTCAACTTTTGTCTCGTCAGTCCACAAAGTATTTTCCCAAAAGTCTTGGGATCATCAAGATGTTTTCTGGCAAAACTGAGACGAGCCTTTATGTTCTTTTTGCTCAGCAGCGGCTTTCGTCTTGGAACTCTGCCATGCAGGCCATTTTTGCCCAGTCTCTTTCTTATGGTGGAGTCATGAAAACTGACCTTAACTGTGGAAAGTGAGGCCTGCAGTTCTTTGGATGTTGTTCTGGGGTCTTTTGTGACCTCTTGGATGAGTCGTCGCTGTGCTCTTGGGGTAATTTTGGTCGGCCGGCCACTCCTGGGAAGGTTCACCACTGTTCCATGTTTTCACCATTTGTGGATAATGGCTCTCACTGTGGTTCGCTGGAGTCCCAAAGCTTTAGAAATGGCTTTATAACCTTTTCCAGACTGATAGATTTCAATTACTTTCTCATTTGTTCCTGAATTTCTTTGGATCTCAACATGATGTGTAGCTTTTGAGGATCTTTTGGTCTACTTCACTTTGTCAGGCAGGTTCTATTTAAGTGATTTCTTGATTGCGAAACAGGTGTGGCAGTAATCAGGCCTAGGTGTGGCTAGAGAAACTGAACTGAGGTGTGATAAACCACAGTTATGTTTTAACGGGGGGCAAACACTTTTTTTACACAGGGCCATGTGGGTTTGGATTTTGTTTTCCCTTCTTAAAAAAACCTTCATTTAAAAACTGCATGTTGTGTTTACTTGTGTTATATTTGATTAATATTTCAATTTGTTAGATGATCTGAAACAAAGTGTGACAAACATGCAAAAAAATAAAAAATCAGGAAGGGGGCAAACAATTTTTCACACAACTGTATATATTATATTATAAATATATATTTTAAAACAATTTAAAAATCTATTGGTTTATCTCACAATTGATTTATATTTAATTATTTTACTTTTCTAAGAGGTGGTGGGGAGAAGTTATCGCGTCACACCCTTATAGGAACGCTCACCTGCTCCATTGACCGCCAGTTATTTTTTACACAGATTGCATTAAGTAGTAATGTAGTAAAATGCAGCTATTTGAAGGCGAACTTCAGTAAACACCTTATTGATGATGTATATTTTGTACCGGCAAGCAGATGAAGCCAGAATATAAACGCAACGTGCGAAGTTTCACGTTAAGTGGTTTCCCATAGAAAACCTTTAGAAGGAAAACACTGAACCCTTAAGTGGATTGCGTTCATATTTCGGCCTCATGTAAACTACGCATCATTAATGTAGAGATTACTGAATTTGATATTTTAATATTACTGTTTTAAATATATTAAGGCACTTTAAGTGTTTTTTTGTTTTGTCACACTGTTTAATGATTGAAATATTGCCGCGGGTGCTTAAAATGGATTGCAAATGGCCAAAACTTGCATTTTGTTCACATACCTTTGTTTTATTATTCTGAGAGGTGATCTAAATATTTGTGGCTGTGAAACAGATGGAAAATTAACAGGCTTGCCCTGCAGTTCTATGGGTGTTTTGCCCTCCAGGTCTTCGAGCCAGTCACATGACTGAAAGCTATGAATTATATTCATGTGCAAGTTTAGGGTTTTGGTACTTGAAAGTTTCATTGTTCAAGGTACTTTAAAATATACACTGTGTATGAGTATGCTCCTGAAATAAAAGTTCAGAAAGATGTGATGGATTGTTTTTGTTAATATGACTCATCATATAGAGTCTCTTTAAGGGTATGTTCAAGTATTTTCCATTGTCTAGTCTTTTATAAGCAAACAAAAACCACAAATTGTAATATCTAATCACAATACTCAATTATAGCAATATATATTGAAATGGCATACAAGTATCAGGATAGCATTGAAGCGGCAGATTAGCGTATCGTCCCAGCCCTAATATATATATTATGTATAGTCCTTTACCACATCACAAACTGTGACGTCAACACAACGTAGGTTTTAAACCCGGAAGATGAAAATAGCACATAAAAGCTCAAAATTAACCAGTTCTCTCCAACAATTAAAATTAAAGGATGCGTATGTCTTCTATGATTGGCAACACAAACACCTCTGCTAAAATCTCAGAAAAAGTAGTGTTGTTGTTTCATGGCCCTTTAAACAGCACATGCAATGTCCAAAACAACTGATTAAACTGCTTATGACTATCTTTCAAGCAATAAATAAATTGCTCTCGTTCTTTGGATGGCTTAGATCATTCCCTTTCCCACAGCAGCATACTCTGTAACCACTTTTTCTATTTTGCCAGCTTCTGTGGCTATTTTCATGGCGAGAAAATTTAGGGCTGAATTATAGCATGTTTTACAATTTATTTTTTTCTAAAAACTCTAAAACTGTATTTGTCTTAACTCTGTGAAAAATCTCTTCAAAAGAGTTTGCTGAATAAAAACATTTTCTCACAGAGTTAAAACCAGCACAATCTAATAAAAAATGTCTCATGGACAAAGGGTTTGGGCAGAGAGAACATGTTGGAGCTGATCTACAGCGGGTATAAACAATCTGGTTCCCATTGGTTTGAAAATTGATAGAAATTTCTTTCTCCAACATTGGGGCAAATTTCATGCAGTCTATTCATTGTATATAGATCCCACTCTTTTTGCCATTTGTTATTAACAGGTAGGGCTGGGCGATATGGCCAAAAAAATTATCACAATTTTTTTCATATCAGTCGATATCGATAATTATCACGATAAATGTCAAACCTTTATTTCTTTCAAGTTTAAAGCCAGAATTTTGCTCCAAAGTGAAAGTTGTAGAAACCAGACTATTAATTTTCCTTTAAATAAATATCTAAATTTATTTCTTAGTTTCTGCATGTTCTAATGAGTGATATTGTTTCAAATCAAGAAACAGGTTTGGGTTGCCTGATAATATTAATAATAATGATATCACTTTTTTGTCTCTTAGAAATGCACATTTGATAGTAACTTGAGTTAGGATGCAGAGGTAAATTTTTGTTCATTTTTAAAATCAGAAACATCTGTAAAAATTGTTCCAACCTCAGTTTTATATGGTTAAATTCATTCTGACCAAGTTTTGATTTTTATTTATTTATTTATTTTAATTAAGCATTGGTCTCCCATAGTAGCATACATTTAAATCATGTTAAACACAGTTAAAACCACAAATATTGCACCTCAATAGCATGGTAAAAATATAATTTTTTTTTTTTTTTTGGTAAGTTAGCCTATTTGTATGAAAAACAGTAATCTAAAAACATTCAGTATAAATGCACATGCTATAGCTTAATCACAAATACATACACTGTAAATATATACCATTACTCTTGTAATAAAATTCAATGTGAATACCCCACATTTCTGCCACAATACCATGGTGCAGCGAGTGTTACTACAGTAAATCCACGGTAAATGATGGCGATGAGTAGATTGAAAAGCCTTCTGACTGTCTCGTTGCACACAGTGTTTCTGCTGTTTGGCTTTAAACTAGTTTAAATCACGGAGTCATTTGTGTTTACTGCTGAATGCAAGCGCTTCACACTGCATCTCACAGCACTGTTAGTGCTCGCGTGACCGAGTAAATGCATCTGCTCTAGTGAGCTCGTGCCGCGCGGCAGTTTGAACTTTGATCCGAGCGGATAAACAGTCCGTGTGACGCAATTCAAATGAGTCACGCTGTTTCATTCCACTTTTGGCACATAAACATTATATCAAACATTTATCAAACTCTTCATATCTTTTATTGAGGAAAATTATATTGCGATAATTATCGTTATCGAATTATCGCTCAGCCCTATTAACAGGAACAAATTATCGGTTTTAAATCCATAAGAGGTACTACACAAATTTCGAGTTCTGTCGATATTGCTTCTTTTGCAGATCAACTGATTTTAATTGCACTGAACTGCATTTTAAACTACAGTAAAAAGAAATCAGTGACAGAGGTTCTCGGTTCATCGCTCACAGACCAGATTAATCAATGACGAAATTCATTTGTGCCTATTTTCATTATCAAATGAGTCACTGCAACCATAGCTTAATCCTTCATACAGACACACAAACTTTTAATGTTTATTTACATTAAATTATAATGTAAATTTTGACGATGATAGCCTCATGGTTAATACACCGACATGTAGCGCAACTGCGTCTCCGACGACCTGAGTTCGAACATTACTACATACTCCGAATCTGTATTTCTCTGTAGTAAAGAAAACTACAAAAGATTCACCCTGGTTAAAAGAAGTCAGTTGTATGTCAACCCTTTGACAGGCTCAGCTTGTACAATGTTATAGTTATCTTTAATAATTATAATTCAAATCCATTCATTTTCATTTTAGGCTGAACTATAGCCAAGTCTTTTAGAAATTAACCAATAATGCCATTATTGGCTTGTGCACTGCTCGAGCCATAGTTTAAAATGTGTTGGGGATAAATCTAAGACTACATCATAAATGGGAATTGAGTAAAAAGCTGAGGGACTCCATAAAGACTGTTGTAATGTTATGTTACCTTGTTATTAAACTTACCTTTATAGCTTTAATTGCTGATTTTGTAATCTGGGTCATCTTTGCTTTGGAGATTGGTGGCTTGTATTCATTCAGTGAGTACAGCTGAAAAACATAAAACATTGCAATTTTACATTTTTTATTATCCATGTTATCAATTTATACCAATGTGATCTGGATGCATTCATGTATTTACACTATATATACACTAGTCAGTAGTAGGGATGTGCGCTACGACTAATTTGACTGTCGTTTAAATGGAAGTTTTGTATCCGACAAGTCTAAAAGCTAGAAACCCCCAAAAAATGGCAAAAGAAAAAAAAAAAAAAAAAAAAAAAAAAAAACTGTGCGTGTGTCTATATAACAGCCTACACTTGAAATACTTAATCTTTGAATCACACTGTCAAATCTCTCAATGAATTCTGCTAAAAATAGGTCACGATTATGCCGTATGCTTGCCTTGCGTTATCATCATTTAATTTTAGGCAGTCAATAAACAGAAAATAAGGAAGAGCATACACTCAACATAAACCAGTTGCATAGCTTATTTATTCAGATCGGCTGGAGCAATGCAGAAATGGAAAATCAATCAATAGACTGATAGAATTCTTCATTTTCATATAACGTTAGCCAACATATTAAAACAAGTCAAAAACAATAGGAAAGTTTATCAAGGAATAGCATTAAAACGGCTTTTAAAAATGTACTTCATGTTGGCTATATTGTCTAAAAACAAAACAATGCTCGTTTTACTTACTCAGACCATGCACATTTGTTCAGTGAATTTAACGTTAATGTGGTATGGCGAAAGACAAGACTAGAGGCGTTTCTGCACTTGAAAAAAAAAACGCGCTCGGCAGCAACTGAAGTCACTGGCACACAGAGAGATAACTACAAGCAAGTAGACAGCTTCAAAAAGAGCCTGGAAATCCCAAACCACCACCGAAGTGGGTCTTCGTTTAGAGGAATAGACGGCGCGGATGGGATCGCGGACCGCAGCGGCGGGTTGTAGTGTATGACATGACTGACATTTGCTGGCTTTGGCTAGCCTCCAAGCTAACGCATACGTGCCTGTATTGAACATGATTACGCATCGCTCCAGTAGAGTTATTGTAAGCCAATTTGACATTACACAGTTTTCACAAAACTTTTCCGTTTCCTTCTAATTCAAAATAGTCCCACATCTTGCTGGTTCTTCGCGTGGTCATTTTTGAGCTTGCCGCAACTGACAAGAAGAAAACGCATACGAGGTCTGAGATAAAAATTTAGTTTCCACCCAGATACGCTTTTAAAAGGGTCCTATTATGCTCTTTTACAAAGTCTTGATTTTGTTTTGTGGGTGTACTAGAACATGCTCTCATGCTTGGTGGTTTGAAAAATCGCATTATTTTTCACATAATTTACATTATTACAATACCGTCCTCCCCAGCCTGACACAAACAGCTCGATTAGTTCCGGGTTTGATGAAGGCCCGCCTTCCGAAAAACTAAATGTGTTGTGATTGGTTAGCTGTCCCAGTGCGTTGTGATTGGTGAACAGCTTAGACGGTGTTTCAGTACTGCCCCGCCCCTTGCCAAAACAGCAAGTTCGTCAATATTGCCATAATTCAGACCCCGAGAATATTGAACAAGAGGATCGCGCAGAACCTTTGGATGCACGGATATTGCAAGACACATTAAAGTGGAAACGTTATTGTTGTTTGTTTCTTTGGCTAAATCACATTTTAGATAGGATGTCAACAACAGCTTAAAAATAACTGCATTTACTATGTACAGATAAGTGCAACGGTAATATGTATTATGTTTATTGTTCTTTAATTCTAACATTATAACATGAATTGCAGCGAAACTGTTATACAATTAAATTTATTTACACCATAGTCCCACAGAGTTACAGTATTTGTGGTGGCATATATATGCAAATTCATTCTCTGTCAGCGGGAGGCGCTGTTGAAGCGGGAGAGAGCGAGGTTTCCCCGGTAACGCTGTACACAAAGCAGAGCTCCGCTCACAAACGCTGCTTTATCAGAAATTACATGCAAGATGAAATTAGGGCTGCAACAACTAATCGATAAAATCGATTATTATCGATAATGAAAATAATTGACAACGATTCTCATTATCGATTAGTCGGGTCTGCCCACAGTGCACGTCCAACTTCAGCCGGTCGCATCAAATTACAGCACTGAATAACGCATTTCTGTGGCCAAAATGCATCTAAAAATAGTGGAGGAAACAGAATGAGATGCTGCAGGAGAAGTACATGATCCAAGCTGCACAAAACATGAGAATTCTTTATTTTAAGCTTTAAGTTAATGCATTAGCGTAATGGCTTGCTCCTGTCAGGCGCTTTGACAGATGTGTGTGCGTCCTCAGCGCAAAAACGTTCAGTTTACGGTCATATCCTTATCTGTAAATGTCACAAATTCACGCGAGCATTTCCATTTTTGCATAAAGTTCCGTCCTGACAGTCTGTGTCAAATTTAAATCTTTACTGAATGAGCGCCGGCGCGGCAGAAGCGTGAATGCGCGTCAGAGAGGGATTAATATTCAGCGCAAAAACATTCATTGTGCTGAAATATCTGTTGTTAAACGTTAAATTAAGGTTTAAAAGTCAACATGTAGTGCGCGTATTTAATGAGAGTAGGAACTATAAAGGGATAACCGCGTATATAGTTGTCTGAATATAAATATCAGATGCTTCATTGCCGCGTTTTACAGGATAAATAAATTACAGTAAACGTGACTGTGATCAAAAAGTTGCTTAACACTGAGCTTGTGTTTTTATTCGTTTTTATTATCTTTATCATCATCTTAATTTTTGGTGAAGAGATTTAAACTAAAGGCTTATATAAAGTGCTTAAATTTATTAAAACAAATTTATTTAAGGTTTATAACAAATAATGTAAGCTTTGCGCCACTGCTGCTTTAAACTAACAGTATTGGTGTTTACTAAAATAATTTTTTAGCTATCTGTATTGGTTAGTCCTCCAATATGCCTAAGCTCTTTAGTAATAGTTCGCTATTTCTAATGCTATAATATAATTATTTCTGTTATCTATGAAAGAATGAAAGACCTATGAAAGACTTTTTTCAGAAACCCAATTACAGTCAAAAAGTATGTAAACAATGCCAGCAAGGATGCATGCTGTTATGAAAGGCAGGAGGCTATTTTTTTTGTATTATTATGTGAATAAATATTTAGTTGTTTCAGTTTGTTATTTGCCCAATAAATGACAATAACATTTTTAGATTTAAACAATTCTTTGACAGATTCCTAAAATATTTGTGTTTTCTCTTTATTATGACAGGTTGTCTAATAAATTGTTAAGCACTGTATGTTTTCATAGCATTCATTTGGCACGTTTGTTTGTCATTTGATGTCACAAATACAGGAAAACAACTTTGTAGTCCAAACGAGCCGTTCGTTGTAGTTCTTGAAAAGGGATTTTTTTTAAAAACGAAATATCTCCCTTTGGAGTGGACTTTGAGATTTGTAACTTTGCAGATCTTTTTTATGCCCAAACATTCACACTACACACCGACTAAAATTCAAAAAGTGCAAAAGCATAATAGGACCCCTTTAAAAATATTTATATATTTAAATATTTTGATATGTATTCTTTTTTAAAAGTTTTATTTTAACTTATTTAAAATGTTTTAGATGTAACGTTAAAATTATGGTAATTTGAATGATAAAATCATGTTTTTTTCTCATGTAATCGACTATTGTTTTCAGTGGCGACTAGCAGGAGCTGTACCGTTTAATCGAATAGTCAACTATACCCGCACATCCCTAGTCAGTAGGCTACTTCATATTTTTAATAACAGACAACAAATAACAAAAAATACTGTAATACTTAAATCTTGTGCATTAAAATCTCATTGTCCTCTTTTAGACAACAGTCTGCTTTAAGTCATTAAGAAGATATGATCTATTTTTAATTTAGGTTATTTTTTTGGTATTTTTGCTAAATGTATATAATTCACACTGCTTAACATAAAAATACATATAATAACTCATTAAGTGTCTTTAATTCCAATTTCAAATGCAGATAGCCCAAGTGGATTCATCCAGAAAACGCTTTAGTTAAATGATATTACCTACATAAGCTACTTCATACAAAAAGTTAACTATCATAAAACTGAGGTTAAAGCTATTTTTCACTTTTAAATTAAGGTTTCAAAGGCTGTGTGTGGGAGGGGACACAACGATGCCATAGAAGAACCATTTGGTTCCCTCAAAGAACCTTTTAGTAAGCAGTTCTTAAAAGAACCAAATATACTTTGTGCAAAGAACATTTTATTAACCTAAAGAACCTTTTTGTGAAATTAAAAGGTTCCATGGATGTTCTTCATAGAACTACTGATGCCAATAAATATCAATGGCACTTCTGATCGTCTGCTGCTAACTGTTAGCAATTCGGCTGCAAAAAAACAAAAACAAAACAAAAGGCCGTGTCTCAAAGTCTATTAGGACAACCTACGATATTTTAGGCCATCACATGTCTTTCACAGGGGCTGCAGCATTTTTGTGCTCATTCGAAACGCGCGTGTGATGCCCGAAAAACGCTGTTAACTAGGGCCTATGCCCTAGATGCCCTAACGTTGTCTAGGTAGGCTGCTCACCAAGCAGCACATGAAGCGGAAACATTAGCCTTTGTATTAACAGTACTTCATAAAATAGAGCTAAATATAACTAAGCAATAAAATACTATAGATAATTAAATACATACGTATTACTTTTAGTTGCCAGACCAGTTTTTGTCAACATGCTGAGCACTGATGACGAACAAAAAAAGCCAAGCTAACTACAGTAATCTGGAGTATGAAGTATTTTATCTTTCAATGTTTAAAGTGCAACGCAAAGATTCAAACATACCTAATACACTTTTAATTATTAAATGTTGTGATTATGTAAGAAATATATGGCCTGCACCATGAAACCGGCTTGATGACAACAGCGGCCTACCCTCGAGTTTATCGTGTCTACATTCATACAAATGAATATCATACAAACCTCGCCGTTAAACGCCTTGACGGCCTCCATTGTGTGGATGTGATACCGTTCTTTCAAACAGATCGAAAACGTTTAGCCTCTTCGTCCCTACAGCCTGCCTGACACACGCATGTCTTGGAGTTAGCGTTGGTCGAGATGGAGGAGGGCGCTAATATGGCTGACAACGCGGAGACAAACACAGACCGAAGCATCGCTGAGTCGACTCCTCCAGAGAGATTCAAGATTCATTGGTCGGGTAAATGAACAATGCCCTGAAAATCTTCTATCTCAGAGCCTGAGGTGCCCAAACTATCTAATATGAGAGGGGCCAACAACCAACAAACTTGATTTAAAGTCGTGAGCCGAATGTAAATGTTGCATTATATCTAGCTATATTATATTAAAATATACAATTAAATTTATTCTACATTTAAAAAAACAAACAAAAAAAAGTTTAAAAAAAAATATTAGAAATAAAGATAACCTACTGTATGTTTCAGACAGTGTCTGAATTGGGCATCTCTGATCAAGCTAATTAAATGGGATATGTCAATAATTTATTGTTATTATTATTATTATTATTATTATGTTGCTTTAATATGGAAGCAGAATAATGACAATAGTTTTTGAAACATAAAGCATGCTGAATTCCACAAATCGAAAAAAAGATGCATTGCAATTAACAGTGCTTGCATTTTAATGCCTTTTTTTAATGCCTTGCATTTTTATGTCCTGAAATATAACATAGTTGTTTATTTAAGCTGTGAATATTTAAATTCAAAATATTTTACACACATTTTCATAATTAAAAATTCAATAATTCATATTCACCTTCCAGAATTCACTTCCAAAAAAATCAATCTGTTTAAAAATACATAATATATCTGCCTGTCAAATATATAATATTTGACAGGCAGATTTCGGTCATTTTATTTCACTTTCCAAATTCGCTGCCACAAATTCAGTGGTTAAAATTCGGCAGAAAATTCAGCGGTGCACATTCGGGAACCGCAGGAATAGCAGTAGAGCACTGATGCATGATCTCCAGCTGATGATCAGCTGCTCACCAGCAGGTAGCGCAAGCGGCTGTTAATGAAGGCTATATGTGAATCAAGTCATTCATTTACAAAAAGTGATTTGCAGAAATGGAGCAAGCGCTGAGTAGAAGTTTTGATTATCGGGGCCAGTATAAACATGTGGAAACGTTGATTGTGTGTATAGGGTTGTTTGAGATGCGCCTCGCCTCGCCTGAAATGTAGGCGAGAGTAGGCGGCTGCAGTGAGGGAAGGAGTGAAATAAGCGCAGTCAAGACAGACAGTTCTGAGCTCTCGATGTGTGACAAGTGGAGCAGATACCTACGAGATCAAAGGCAGATATCGCGTTATTCTCACTCGTGCTGTGCTGCTGATAAACATGATATGATTTCAGTTCTGTTGCCTTTATATAGAAATAAATATGATGAGCAAGACACTCAAAGTGCTTGCCAATTAATTTCACACGAAAGGCGTATTTTTCATACATTTTTACTTTAATACAAACATGTATTTTATATTTTTATAGAAATATGACAACAATCACATCTCACACAGAGATCGCACTGTTTAAGTGTTTGGGAATATTCATGCATAATATAAATACATAATCACATAAAACCAGACAAAAAATAAAACAATTTAGAAGAGAAAGCAGCATCACGGTTGTCTGAACCAATGAGCATGAAGCTGTGTCCTCAGTCAGTCGTTTCCCATCATCCTTTTGATCTGCGCAGTCGATGGAGAGCAACTAAACTCCAATGCTCAATCTGACACAGCCGCCTCGCCGTCGCGAGAGTTTTTTTTTTTTTTTTTGGCATACGTCAGCATGACATCAGAGCAAGGCGGACGTAACTCGGACACTTTCCTAACCGGCATGCATCTCGCGGTGATCACCGGTGATCGGTTCAGCGCAGATTTTGCTCATCTCAAACAAGCCTTATGTTTAACTCAATATCATCGCTGTTTCCCGTAGCCTACATGTAAGCAGCTTTCTCTACCACAAAGGAGATTATAATGCTTTTTTACCCAACGCTGAAGTACAGAACTAACATTACGTCTGATGAAGACATATATTGCTTTCGGTTGCTTAGTTTCTGTAACTTTGTATCATGGCTTGTGTGACACTGTGCTGTAATACTGGGGTTCCCCTCATACGTCACACTCCAGGATTCCCTAAAGACGCCTGATGCGCCTCAATCAACTAATACAGTGATATAAGACCTCAGATCTCACAATACACTTTACTGATGATTATGCGAACTATATCGACAGTTAAGCAGATGTATGAACGAACGCGCAAGGGTTCACGCTGTTTCCCTAAGAAATCGGTTAAAGAAAACGCATTACGCGGCTCAGTAGTGCACTAATGTAATAACAGCTATCAGGCTTGTTTGAGATGCGCTTCGCCTGAAATGTAGGTGAGAGCAGGCGGCTGCAGTGAGGGGAGGAGTGAAATAAGCGCAGACAAGATGGACAGTTCTGACCTCTCGAAGTGGAACAGATACACACAGAAAAATAGGGGTATTGTTTCTGTACCTAAAGGTACATTTGCCACGAAAGTACCCTGTAAGGTACAGAATATGGTCCTTAAGGTGACGATCTTAAGGTTGTCTCGTACTTATCTGACCGCCATCAGTTCGTAGCAGTAAATGAAGAGGTATCATATCGATCACAAGTGCAGTATGGAGTACCTCAAGGCTCAGTACTAGGGCCGTTACTTTTCACGCTTTACATTACCCTTGGGAGATATTATCAGGAGACATGGTGTTAGCTTTCACTGTTATGCTGATGATACTCAGCTCTATATTTCTTCTCGGCCCGGTGAAACACACCAAATTGAAAAACTAACGGAATGCATAGTCGATATAAAAAACTGGATGTAACTTCTTACTGCTAAATTCGGAAAAAACAGAGGTGTTAATTATTGGACCTAAAAACCCCACATGTAATAACCTAGAACACTATCTAACACTTGACGGCTGCTCTGCCAATTCTTCTTCATCAGTTAGGAACCTAGGTGTGCTGTTTGATAGCAATCTTTCATTTGAAAGTCTTGTTTCTAGTATCTTTAAAACTGCATTTTTCCATCTCAAAAACATATCTAAATTGCGACCTATGCTCTCAACATCAAATGCAGAAATGCTAATTCATGCGTTTATGACCTCAAGGTTAGACTATTGTAATGCTTTACTGGGTGGTTGTTCTGGACGCTTGATCAATAAACTACAGTTGGTCCAAAATGCAGCAGCTAGAGTCCTTACTAGAACCAGCCCAGCAGGCACCAGACGTCTATGTAACGTCAGGTTGACGTTGGACATGACGTCGGACAGACGTTGCATTTTGGTTGAAAATGAAAATCGGGTTGACGTCAATATTTGACGTCAATTTGACGTTGACTTAACGTTGGATTTTGGTTGCACAACCTAAAAACAACAAAATCTCAACATCAGCTGACGTCGGTATTGGACATGAATTTAACATTGACATTAGACGTTGAATTTACGTTGAATTTTTGTCACCCGACGTCGTAACCAAAATTTAACCAAATATCAACGTCTTATGACGTTGTGTGCCTGTTTTGTGCCTGCTGAAAGGAAGTATGACCATATTAGCCCGGTTCTGTAAACACTGCACTGGCTCCCTATCAAACATCGGATAGATTTTAAAATCTTGTTAATTACTTATAAAGCCCTGAATGGCTTAGCTCCTCAGTACTTGAGCGAGTTCTTATCACATTATAGTCCTCCACGTCCGCTGCGTTCTCAAAACTCTGGCCGTTTGATAATACCTAGAATATCAAAATCGACTGCTGGCGGCAAATCCTTTTCCTATTTAGCTCCCAAACTCTGGAACAATCTACCTAACACTGTTCGGGAGGCAGACACACTCTGTCAGTTTAAATCTAGATTAAAGACACATTTCTTTAACCTGGTTTACCCATAACACACTAATACACTTCTATTATTCAAATCCGTTAAAGGATTGTTAGGCTGCATTAATTAGATCAACCGGAACCGGGAACACTCCTCATAACACACGATGTACTCATTACATCGTAAGAAGAATGGCATCTACGCTAATATTTGTCTGTTTCTTTCTTATTCTGTTTCTCAGTCCGTGTCCGGATCAGATGGTGGATCGGTGCCGGGAGATGATGTCTGCGACCCTGATCGTCGGCGGAGGCCACCTGGATGAGCCCCAGGTACATATCCCCAGTGAAGACCTTGACTTAAATACAATAAAACTAAAAATAAAACAAAATAACTAAAAATATAATAAAATACCTAACTACATAATACTATTATTGTTAGAAATTGCAACAATATAAAAATAGAAATATAATACATTTAAAATTTAATTAAAACAATAAGTAAAAAATAAATAAACAATAATATCCTGGCCAGAGGAGAACTGGCCCCCCGACTGAGCCTGGTTTCTCCCAGGGTTTTTTTTTTTTCTCCATTCTGTCACAGAGGGAGTTTTGGTTCCTTGCCTCTGTCACCTCTGGCTTGCTCAGTTGGGGACACTTAATTTCTAGCGATTATCGTCAATTTGATTTCATAGATACTATTTAAACTAAACTGAGCTAGACAGTGACATCTCTGAATTCAATAATGAAATGACTTTAACTGAAAATTGAGTGTTTAATCTTATTATTATACATTACTGACACTCTGTCCTCCAATTTGATACTGTTAAGTGCTTTCCCAGCTAACACACAACATAACAGTTGCGTAATGTATTTGTACTTTTTGGTAATTTCATGACTTACCAATAGGCAACGTAACCACGACGTCGTATGCACGTAATTTCATTACCATCCAATTACCAATTCACAACGTTTTCAGTACGTCCTCCTAACATAACAAGATAACCAAGAACATCCCAGATAGGTACTCTAATCGTAATATATTGGTAACTTCATGACTTACTGGCAACATAACTGCAACGTCGTAAGCACGTAATTCCATTACCATCCCATTACCAACTCACAACGTTTTCAGTACGTCCTCCTAACGTAACAAGATAACCAAGAATGTCCCAGATAGGTACTCTAATCGTAATATATTGGTAACTTCATGACTTACTGGCAACATAACTGCAACGTTGTAAGCACATAATTTCATTACCATAATTTTTGTACATTCTTTATATGCTCTCTGATTACCAGAATGCTATTTTAAAAAGTGTAATTAAACTTCAGACACAAGATTGAACGTTCCTTAAAGATAAAATGTGTTTCTTTTCACCAAGTCAGAATATGAACGATTTTAATGTATAGTGATGTGACATACAGCGCACGCGCCTCAACAACTGACACACTGCACACACAGTATTGACAAGAAAGGAAAATTAATTATTTATTTTTTTTGAGTTGTGAAACTTTGTATTTCGTAACGAGTTATGAAAGTGAAATAATGACACAGACGAACCGCAGGTAACGTACTGTATCAGGACAGTGCGTTTCTCACAGTTTTTACTTCACCTGTGTATGACAGAAGAATTAGCTTTTCTGAGGAGAGTCTTACAATTTATAATAAATAAATAGGTTGATAAAATGTATAAAACAAAGTTCTTGAACTCTGGAAAGACTCTAAAACCTTTTTATAATATCATTGTTTTTATATAGGCTATAACTTAGTAGCCTACTGGTGTTACCATGGCAACCGGGAACACATAAGCTGCTGGAGAGGAGAGGACGCGTCTGACATTTCTCTGTTTCTCGTCAGTTATACCGAAAAAAAAAAAATGTTTACAAGAAAGGAAAATACATTTATCTGAGTCGTGAAACTTTTTATTTCGTAACGAGGTATGAAGATAAGATCCCAGCAAACATGCCCACGCAGGCCCACTGCGGGTTTTCTGTGGGACAGTGCAGGCAGAGCAAACACACACTAAACCCACATGGGCCCCATGTGGATTAGCCCATGCGGGCCCACAGCAGTTTTGCCCATTGGGGGCCCTATGTGGGTTTCATGTGGGCAAGCCCACTGCGGGCTTGCCCACAGAAAACCCACGTGGGCCCCCTGTGGGCATTGCCTCCAAAAAAAAACAAAAAACACCCGGGGCCCCGTGTGTGTGTGTGTGTGTGTGTGTGTTTTAATCTACATGCAAATGTTGCACTAAAATTAGATTTCTGTGACAATGAGACTAAAATGTAAACAATAAATTGTCTCTAACAAAAATGTAATATATTCAACAGCCAATCAAATACTTAACTAAAACCCAATTAGACCTCAACAGAACACCCTATATATATATATATATATATACATACACACACATTTAGTCATTAAGCAGACGCTTTTATCCAAATCGACTTGGACAATAGAAGCAATCAAAATCAACAAAAGAGCAATGATATGCAAGTGATATAACAAGTCTGTTAGCGTAACGCAGTACACATAGCAAGGCTTTTTTAAATTATATAATAAATAAAAAGAAAACAGAATTGAAAAAGAATAGAACAAGCTAGTGTTAGAGTAGTTTTTTAAAGGTTTTTATTTTTTATTTTTTATTTTTTGACCTCAGGGCTTGGTCTTTGCTCTAATATGCATTTTCAGCTGTTAGACCTTATATTAAGACATGTGTGCCTTTCCAAATCATACCCATTCAATTGAGTTTGCCACAGGTTAACTTCACTCAAAGTGTGGTAACATTTACAAGCAAAATGAATGCTCCTGAGCTAAATTTCAACTATTCCAGATAAGGGTATGAATACTTATGCAATGGATTCAAGTTTTTCATCTTTAATAAATTTGCAAAGATGTTAAAAACCTATTATTTGGTTTGTCATTATAGTGTATGGTGTATGGCGTATGGCGTGTAGATGTCACGGGTCAGGGGGCTGCTCCGGCTCCTCTCGTGGTTTGTGTTGTCCTGTCAGGTTCGGCGGCTCGTGGTCCGGGTAATCAGCGCTGATCCCTCAGTGGGGGTGCGCGAATCACGAGTCGTCTCTCCCCCACCTGTCGCTTGTTCCCCCACTCCCTTATATGTCTCTACCTTTCTGTTCCTCGTCGTGAGTAGATTGTTTGTTCTTGCGTATGTTCGCATTACATGTGCACACCTCTGTCTCAGACTCTCTGTTCCCCTGTGCTGCAGGATTCGTAGCACGGAAGTCCGGCAGCTTGTGTGGCCGCAGTGTTTGCCGGCCAGCTCCGGAATCTCCTTAAGCCTAAGCGGCAGTTAAATATTGTTTATGTTATTTTTTGTTTTGTGACGAGAAATAAATTCTCCCTGCACTCCTACTCTGCATCTGAGTCCTTCTTCACCACACCCCTGACAGAATCTACTCACCATTTATGGATTCAGCAGAGGAAGCGGAGTTGCGCCAAGCTCTCTCACAGCAGGGCATTCTTCTGGGTCGGCAGCAGGAAGAGCTCGTGGCTTCTCGTCAGGCCTACGCGGAGGTGTCGCACCAGCTTAGCCAAGTGGTGGAACGGCTGGACCAACTGCAGGCCAGCCATTCTGCTGATCGAACTGCCACACCGGATCCTGGCCCTGAAAGATCGGTTCCTCGCGAACCGCGGCTTAATCCGCCAGCTCCTTACTCGGGTGAGCCCAACTCCTGCCGATCTTTTCTGCCCCAGTGTTCATTGGTTTTCGCTCTCCAGCCTTCCTGCTTCCCCACGGAGCTATCCAGAGTGGCGTACGTCATCACGCTCCTGGTGGGGCCAGCGAGGGAGTGGGGCATGGCCGTGTGGGATGACGAGCAGGCTTGCTGTAGATCTTTTGATGCTTTCTCGGAGGAGCTACGCAGGGTGTTCGATCACTCGGCTCGGGGAATTGAAGCGGCACGTTCCTTGTCGGTGCTTCAGCAAGGCGAGCAGTCTGTGTCCCGGTACTCCATCGAATTCCGCACGCTCGCCGTATCCTGTGGCTGGAATAACAAGGCATTGTGGGATCACTTCTTCCACGGCCTGGCTGACCACGTGAAGGACGAGATTTATTCCTTGGAGCTACCACCCAACCTGGACGGGTTGATCGACCTCGCCATTCGAGTCGACGATTGGATTGCTCTCCGCTCCCGGCACAGAAGGGGGCCGGGAGCGCATCATTCCCCACGAGCGCGTCATGGCCGCTGAAGCGATTGCCGCTTGTGACACGCTGGCACAGTGCTCTGTTCTCCCGGGGGAGGAACCCATGCAGGTCGGAAGAGCACGGCTGACGGTGGGGGAACGACGCCGCCGTTTGGCCAGTCAGCTCTGTCTCTACTGCGGGGAGGCGGGTCATGTAGCAGCTGCATGCCCTGTAGCGCGGAGACGCTCGTCACGCAAGGGAGAGCATATGGTGAGCGTCACTACTACGCGACTGCCATCTGGTGGTCGTTCAGAGTTTTTGGCTTCGTTACGGTTCGGTGGAGCCGTTTTCCAGGTCTCGGCGTTAATCGACTCTGGAGCGGAGGGCGATTTTATGGATTTGGGATTGGCCACACGCCTGGGGATTCCGTCTGTTGTCCTGGCTGAACCTATTTCGGCTAGGACTCTTTGTGGCACCCTACTCACTAGTATCACTCATGTTACCAAGTTTGTTACATTAACTTTATCTGGCAATCACGCTGAGGAGATTCGTTTCCTTTTGATTCACTCGCCCACCGCTCCAGTGGTGTTGGGTTACACCTGGTTGGTCAAACATAACCCTCACATAGACTGGGCTCGCTACTCGGTTTTGGCTTGGAGCCCTTTCTGTTTAGCTCAGTGTTTAGGTGCTGCATTTTCCCCAGTTATGTCTTGTTCTGTGTTGCAGGAGGAGCCGGTGAGCCTGGCGAATGTACCGGAGGCTTACCATGACTTGAGAGCGGTGTTCAGTAAGTCCCGAGCTTCATCTCTGCCTCCGCACCGCCCGTATGACTGTGCGATTGACCTGTTGCCTGGCACTTCTCCACCCAAGGGGCGCCTTTACTCTCTGTCCGGACCTGAGAGGAAGGCCATGGAGAGGTACATTCACGATTCTCTGGTAGCAGGCATTATCTGTCCCTCTTCCTCTCCAGCTGGGGCGGGGTTCTTCTTCGTGGAGAAGAAGGATGGTTCGCTGCGCCCCTGTATCGACTATCGGGGGTTGAATGACATCACGGTAAAGAACCGTTATCCTTTGCCATTGATGTCATCGGCCTTCGAGCTCCTGCAGGGGGCAACCATCTTTACGAAGTTGGACCTCCGCAGTGCTTATCACCTAGTTCGGATTAGGGAGGGGGACGAATGGAAGACCGCCTTTAACACCCATAGTGGGCATTTTGAATACTTGGTTATGCCATTCGGGCTCTCAAACTCCCCGGCGGTCTTCCAGGCACTCGTCAACGACGTGCTCAGAGACATGGTCGATCAATTTGTTTTTGTTTACATCGACGACATCCTGATCTTCTCCCAGAACGAGCGCGATCATGTCCAGCACGTCAGACGGGTGCTCCAGCGGCTGCTAGAGAATCGTTTATTTGCCAGGGTGGAGAAGTGTGAGTTTCACGCACAGTCGGTTCTGTTCCTGGGTTTTATTCTCTCGCCTGAAGGTATCCGAATGGACCTCGCCAAGGTAAAAGCGGTTGCTGATTGGCCCACCCCAGAGAATCGTAGGGCGGTCCAGCGTTTTCTGGGGTTCGCCAATTTTTACAGGCGGTTCATTCGGAATTTTAGTCAGATCGCCCTCCCTCTGACGGATCTCACCTCCACTAAGAAACCATTCTGTTGGTCGTCGCAGGCACAAGCTGCGTTTGAAAGTCTAAAGAGTCGGTTTATTTCGGCTCCTATTTTAAACACCCCTGACCCATCTCGGCAGTTCATTGTGGAGGTAGATGCGTCCGAGGTGGGAGTCGGGGCAGTTTTGTCTCAGAGATCACCCTCAGACGAGAAAATACATCCCTGCGCCTTCTTTTCTCATCGCTTAACCCCCACGGAACGAAACTACGACATCGGGAACAGGGAGTTACTAGCTGTCAAGTTGGCGCTGGAGGACTGGCGGCACTGGTTAGATGGCGCGGAGTTCCCGTTTATGGTTTGGACTGACCATAAGAATTTAGAGTACATCCGCACCGCTAAAAGACTAAATTCCAGGCAGGCTCGCTGGGCACTATTTTTTGGACGTTTCAGGTTTACCATTTCTTTTCGCCCTGGCTCAAAGAATGGTAAACCTGATGCGCTGTCGCGGATCTTTGAGGCCAAGGCTAGTCTCAACCCCCCTGTGGCTATTCTGCATCCCGAACGGGTTGTGGCGGCTGTAACTTGGGGGGTGGAGTCCAAGGTCCGCGCTGCGCTACGCGACACCACCATTCCCGCGGGGTGCCCAGAGAGTTTGTTGTTCGTGCCCGAGTCAGTCCGAACTAGCGTCCTGCAGTGGGGCCACGCCTCTAGTCTAGCTTGCCACCCTGGAGCGACTCGCACTTATAGGTTAATCAAGCAGCGGTTTTGGTGGCCATCCGCGGCGCGGGATGCTCGACGGTTCGTGTCGGCCTGCCCGATTTGTGCTGTAGGTAAGGGCTCCAATCGACCCCCAGTAGGGCTACTCCAGCCGTTGTCGGTCCCTTCGCGACCCTGGTCACACATTGCAATGGACTTTGTTACGGGCTTGCCTCCTTCTAACGGCAGGACGGTTGTCCTCACTGTGGTGGACAGGTTCTCGAAGGCGACCCATTTTATTCCCCTCCCCAAATTACCTTCAGCGAGGGAGACAGCGACTATTGTTTTGGATCAGGTGTTCCGTATTCATGGCCTCCTGGTGGACGTGGTCTCTGACAGGGGTCCCCAGTTTGTGTCAAAATTTTGGACAGAGTTCTGTCGACAGCTGGGGGCGACTGCGAGCCTATCCTCTGGATACCATCCGCAGACTAACGGTCAGGCTGAGCATGCGCTGTGTGGCGTCTGCTGAACCGTCATCTTGGAGTTCCAGGTTAACTATGGTCGAGTACGCGCATAACTCCCTCCCGGTCTCGTCTACGGGTTTATCGCCCTTCCAGTGCTGTTTAGGCTACCAGCCACCTTTATTCCCCTCTCAAGAATCCGATGCCATTGTTCCTTCCGCGCATGCGTTTATTCAGAGATGCCTCCGTACTTGGAGAATCGCCAGAGAAGCCCTCACTCGGACTGGCGAGAGGAACAAGGCGTCGGCGGACCGTCACCGTACCAAGCCCCCACTTTACGTGTGCGGTCAGAAGGTCTGGCTGTCTTCTAAGGACATCAACTTCAGACTTCCCTCACGTAAACTGGGACCCAAATTTGTTGGACCGTTCACCATTACCAAAGTGCTCAGTCCGGTGACGGTGCGGCTCAAATTAACCCCACAGTTTATGAAGATCCACCCGGTTTTCCATGTCTCTAAGATTAAGCACGTTTTTTTTTTTTTGAGGTGGGGGGTACTGTCACGGGTCAGGGGGCTGCTCCGGCTCCTCTCGTGGTTTGTGTTGTCCTGTCAGGTTCGGCGGCTCGTGGTCTGGGTAATCAGCGCTGATCCCTCAGTGGGGGTGCGCGAATCACGAGTCGTCTCTCCCCCACCTGTCGCTCGTTCCCCCACTCCCTTATATGTCTCTACCTTTCTGTTCCTCGTCGTGAGTAGATTGTTTGTTCTTGCGTATGTTCGCATTACATGTGCACACCTCTGTCTCTGACTCTCTGTTCCCCTGTGCTGCAGGATTCGTAGCACGGAAGTCCGGCAGCTTGTGTGGCCGCAGTGTTTGCCGGCCAGCTCCGGAATCTCCTTAAGCCTAAGCGGCAGTTAAATATTGTTTATGTTATTTTTTGTTTTGTGACGAGAAATAAATTCTCCCTGCACTCCTACTCTGCATCTGAGTCCTTCTTCACCACACCCCTGACAGTAGATTGATGTGGAAAAAAAGTAATTTAGAGCAGTTTAACATAAGGCTACAACATAAGAAAAAGTAAAAAAAAGAAAAAAAAACCAAGGTGTTAAATACTTTCGAACGGCACTGTATATAGGCTATATATATGTATATAATTAATTTGTGTTATTTGTCAAAGCATTTAAATTATGTAATATGCATAAATTATAATAGTATACATTGTTTTTGTTGTAATACAATGTATTTATATTAGTATATAAATACATTGTAGGCTATTATTAAATACAATTAATTTATTTGACAAAATACAACCATGTGAATAAACAGATCATTGATTTGTTAATTTATTCATTGTTATTGCTGGTATTGATTAGTGATGTAATATTTTTTTTTAATATTTCTAAAAGGGAAAAGGAAAATGTAATATGTATTAATATAATAAATAATATAATATTGTAAAAAAAAAATAATATAATAAAATTATATTAGCGCGTCCGCTCTTCAGCACGTGATTAATTCTAGCCAATGAGAGCTGGAACTGCTGGAACTCTGCATCGTTAATGAGCTGTCATTCCGGCTTCAACTGATACCGCCCAGCTCTGCTCAACCAGGTAAGATTTTTAAACTTCTTAGTTAATTTCTGAGTTTTCTATTAAAATGTTTAAAATTCGTCAAAATGGTTGTGAATTAATTAATAGGAATTAAATTACACAAATTTTAGTGGTTACTATGAGTATTACTTGTCGCGTTTTTAAATGACCAACGGCCGACTATAACATTAGCCCATTCAGATCGTTTTCTGAGGTAACTTAATGTATCCTTTAAAATTGCACATGAATTCATTAAATTAAATAATTTTACGTCCATTTTGGTGTTAATTTGTTTTGTTGTTTTTCCTTTGCTGTTTTGCTGTTAATTATTTAATAACAGCGAGCAATATAGGTTATAATGGAGCTAAGTCCATATAATGTCTTTGTTATAAAGTCCTAAATAGCAACATAAACGAGGATTCATATAGCATAATACAATACCTCGGCTACACACGCTTATTAAATCTCGTTACATTTAGCATTAATGAATGGCTGTTCATGATAACGTTAGACATCAGTAAACTCTGCTCTGACAGGTGACTGTTAACGTTACACGACAACTTCGCAAACAATATACATTCGCTTAAAGATTATTACAAAGATACAGTCATATTACTGTCATGTTAATGTGACTTAAACCATAATAGATGATAAATAATATCTTTGTAGGAAGAGTTGCGGGTCTCACACAAGAGCTGGCGCGTGCGCTGCGCCGAGAGAAAGAGAGAGAGCGTGAGTGTGAGAGAGAGAGAGAGACAGAGAGTGAGAGAGAGAGTCGTTAGCGTAGCCTACTGAATGTACCCATAAAGATGGTCACTGTCAAATGTAATCAGCCATCAATAATTAAACAATTAATTATGAAAATATATAGTGAAAGTAAAAATATAGCCCAGGAAATAATATTAAGGTAACTTATTAATGTAATTATGATTTCTCTTGACTGTATATTAGTCAATCAGCATGTTCATTAATACAAACCTATGTAATATGTGGGGGCAGACTTGGACGGTGGAAGGAGCAGAAGAACCAGAAGATCAGAGATCAGGCAGAGCTCTACTGGTGCCCCTTAGGGGATTGATTTATCTGTAATTATTTATAATAACTACTTAATGTTCTGATGTAGTTATAATTGGTCATTGTTCTGTTTTATAAAACTGTTCAATATATTGTACTGTTCAATAGTTTGGGGTCAGAAAGTTTTTTTTTTTTTTAAAGAAATTATTTGTATTCAGCAGGGATGCATTAAATTGATAAAAAGTGGCAGTAAAATCTTTTACATTGTTGCACAAAAATTCTATTTTAAACAAAATGCTGCTCTTTTAAAAGCTCTATTCAAAGTATCCTGAAAAAAAAAATATCACTCTTTCCACAAATGAAGCAGCACAACTGTTTTCAAGATGAAAAGAAATGTTTCTTTAACACCCAAACAGCATATTTTAATTAGTTCTGTCGGATTGTATGACACAGAAGACTGGAGTAATGGCTGCGGAAAATTCAAATTAAACATCATAGAAAAACTTTTTTTTTTTTTTTTTTTTTGTTAATATATTAAAACACTTCTGTCAAAACATTTACAAATATTACTGATCCTAAACTTTTGAACAGTGTATTTTAAGCAATTTTTAACGGACATGAATAACCCACACCCACCCCACAGTGTACCCACACTCTTCCCACTGTGCTCACACCCAGCCCACAGTGTACCCACACTTGCCCCACTGTGCCCACACGCACCCAACAGTGTACCCACACTCTCCCCACTGTGCCCACACCCAGCCCACAGTGTGGACATACCTGTGGGCATGTTATGGACCCACTATTGGCCCCATTAGGAGCCCACACTCAGCCCACACTTTTGGGCTGTCCCACTCGGGCTCCACACAGGCCCCATAGTGTGGGGCCCACACGTGCCCCGCATTTCACACCGGTATTGGGGCCCACAATGGGCTGCCCGCGCGGGCAAGATTTTTTGCCCGCAGTGGGCCCACACGGGTTGCTGGGGTTGAAATAATGACACAGACTGGGCTACACCATCTGCCGCAGATACTGAATCAGGACAGCGCGTTTGACTGAGGCACTTTTCTCTTCAACTGTGTCTGACAGAAGAATTCATTTTTCAGAGGTGAGTCTTACAATTTATAACAAATATATAGGTTTATAAATGTATTCAATAAAGTTTTCTAACTCTGGAGGGACGCTAAAACTCCTTTTTATTATTATTGTTATGTATAGTACTGGTCCGGTGGCCGTTGAGAGTTACCATGGCAACCACAGACACATCAGCTGCTGGAGAGGAGAGGACGCGTCTGACATTTCTCTCCGTTTTTTTGTCAATTATACCAAAATGTATACCAAAAAATGCCAAATGCTTTTGTTAATATTTATACCTCTGTGATTATGGTATCTTTCCTTAATTACACTGTAAAAAAAATTCCGTAAAATTTACGGTAAAAAACTGGCAGCTGTGGTTGCTGGAATTCTACCGTAAAATATACGGTAGCAACGTTTTAGGTTTTACGGTTTTAACTTAAATTTACAGTTAAATACCGTAATTTCATTAACTGATATAATGTTAATATACCAACCTATTGAAGTACTGAAATCTGTTTTGTACATTTGTATTACACTGATAACCACCAAATGCAGGTGGTGATGAGAAAGTCACACGATGAAACAAAGCCCATCACAAGCAGATTTTAAATAATAACATATATAGAAAGTGCACAGTGTCATTCACACAAACACTAAAAACCATCATGGTGAGACTCATTAAACTGAAATATGCAATAAACATTAATTTAACAACATTAGATGTAACATACAACCCTAATTAACATAACTGATTAGAGAAAACTAAGAAGAAACCTAATTATTTCAAAGAAAAAACATCAAAATCAAACAAAATTTGAAATGCAATGCAGGGAATTCTGGGAACGTCAATTTACGGGTTTTCCCTGTAAATTTTACATTCTTTTTCACTCCAAAAGCGATATTTCACTGTAAAATTGTCTGAAATGTCTATTACAGTTTTTCACTGTATATATTAGGGGAACTTACCGTTAACCATTTAACAGGTTTTTACCGTAGCTTTTTCACAGTTTTTTACCGTTAAAATCACGGTCATTTTTTACAGTGTAGGCTATCTGAAATGTGGTTGTTAGCAAATGTTACGCTGGCATATCTTTTTATATTGATGCTGAGCACTGAACGTCCTGAATGCTTTCATTCATATTTCGCTGTATATCCTATGTTTTTATTAATAATTTGAATGTATTTTGCGGTTCATATTTGTGCGTTTTTCAAAATAAATGAACTGGATTGATTTCGAGTCTATTCATCATTCACAGCTGTTGGAACACCCTTTACATTAGTTTGGGCATATGAGGACATAAATTAGGTTTAACTACTGCATGTCCGCCCATAAAAATACCAACTGATTACCAGCACACAACTATTCATCCGCGACGTTGCCACGACGTCGCAGTTACGAACTAGCAATGTCACAAAGTTACGTTGTGGCGACGAAACTGGGAATTTCCCTTTTCCGGTTACGTCGCCACGACGAAACTTTGGTCACCAGATTACTTTGTAGTTATGTAACAGTCAGGTAATTTTGTTAGCTGGGTTGACACAATCTGTATTGTTAAAAGCGCTATATAAATAAAGGTGACTTGACTTGAATTGACAACTGTGAACCTTTGTTTTAATTTAAAGGTACAAAATCAGTTCTGACAGCAAAGGGTACATATCTGTACTTTTAACAAGCTTGAGGTACAGGCAAATTATGCAGCAAATCACAGATCACAAAACTGTAATTTAAATATAATGTGTGTTTATTGAACATTGTTTTCATGCAAATTATAATTGGATAGATTTAAAATATAATATCAATATAGGATCATGATATAGTCTATTAAAGTACCAATAACGCTGTAAAACATAACAGTGAAATTCGCTAATTCTAAGTAACTAGAAATTAATTTATTTCCATACAGTCTATGAATATTGTGTCTACGGCTGACCACAACATATTTAAAAGAAATATGAGCTTAATTTATGATTTCTAATATTGTTTTTTCGAGAAGTCACGTTTGTATAGGGCTCTAGGCTATTATGCTTTATATCTTCCATAATTAAATAGCCTAACTAAATTGTAATATATTACCTTTCATAACTAAATAACTAAATAAGTGATAATATAATAAATACATAAATCTATTTCATAATAAGCATAGATTAATCATTTTAAAAGTAATTACTTTTACTCGAGGCAAAATATTATCCGGGTATTTTTCAAAAACCGCGCGCATTTTTCAGTCATCCACTACAGCTCACTCACTCACGGGATCACAGGTGGACTCCTCGCGACGCGGTCACGGAAAATAACAGGTAAGCATTTTCAAATTATTTATTCCTATTTAAAGCACTTTTGAATGTTTTGTGTTTTATTGTCAACTTTATCTGAGGATTAACCAGCTCAGTTATCTTAATGCGTGTAACAGTAGCTAGCAAAGAAGCGTGGAGCTAACGCGCCATTACATCAAAGTTATCAACGGCAAGTGTTAAATATGCAGTGTTATATGCAACAGTTTGTCAGTGTTAAATTAATAATTTTATTTTTTTTATTATTATTATTATTATTTATTTATTTTTTTTTTATTTTTTTTTATTTTTTTTTTGTGGTTTCTCACTGCCGGTGTTACGGTTTAACTGGTTTCCGTGTTATCTGGTGACCAACTTCCTGGTTCAGGTCTCCGCTCCAGATGTGATGGGACGACCGCAGCAGATTCGCCGATTCTGAAAGCACAAACTGACGTGATATTAAACTGTCTAATAAACGCACACTTGCTCATTACATGGTTTTGGTATTCTTGTAATGATTACAAATTAATGGTATGATCGCCCGTAGCGGCTGAATTACAGAAAGAAAAAGAAAAGTCTGGCACGGGTTTTGAACACGCGCTAAAAATAGTCTTGTTATGAGACGCTAGTAATGAACGCACTGAGCTGCTGAGCTGCTCTGATTCAGTCGCCGATTTTTGGATTCAAATAGGATTTTACTCTCGGCGACACATCGTGCAGCTGGCTGAATCAAGGCAATGTGCCCGTGTTAACTTGTGACCTGTGTTTACTTATGAAAATGAATATTATAGTAAAAGTATATTACATTTTATGGTTTGTGATGTTAAAGTACATTTCATTGAGACAACTAGCCTAAATTTGTGGCTACTGTGGTTTAATTACAAACGCTATCGTTAAACTATTTACTATAGTAAAAACATAGTACATTTTCTTCAGAGACTAGCTGATGTCTCATTTGATTCATTTAAAAACTTTACGTTATTTCCACGTTGTTATTTTCTCGTAGAAATACTTTGGAAACATGTGACTTGATATATTATTTAATTGTAATAGTGAATGAAATGTTATACTAGTTGAAACGTTGCTTATATATTACTTTGTAAACGTGTTAACTTGTGCTTTTTTTAAAAAAAAAAAAATACTATAACAGTATATAAAATATATACTTTTTAGAATTAATCGGCTAGTGAACGTAAGTCACAAGGTAACACATTTACCAAGTAGGCTATAGCATTTACAATTGTGCTCAAAATTATGAGACACCCCTCGCTGCAGACTGTAGCGCGGTGACGTCAGGTACCTACGTCACGTATGTGTTTACCGCGCATGCACAAAGTGACGTATGGTATGTCTATAACATGCATGCGCATTAACGTGGTGACAGCGCATGCGTGTGTAATTTGCATTGCGTGGTGACTTTAGGTGTTTTCGCGTCATGCGTGACGTAACACGTCATTAAAACGCATGCGCATACTTAACAGAATACTCTAATAAAATGTAAAAGTATTAAAGAACGCTAAGGTGGAAAAACAAAACAAAACAGTAAAATGTAATACAACACATATCCATGATTTTAACCATGTCTCATCTGAGGTAAAATTATACGGAATTAGGGGCCATTCACACAGAACGCGTTTTTCCATTCCAATGTGCTACTTTTCCATTGTTTTTCTATGTAAACACGCGCTTTACGGACGTGCATGACCGTTACGCTCACGTCTCTCGTCTTTTGCAGCGCCTCGGGCATGAGCACCGCGTTTTTAAGACGCGTGTTAAGTTAAAATAATTTAAACTTTTACATGCAGCACCTCTCATCAATGTCAGTTCCAAAGCAGTGGACCAATCAGAAGAACTCGGAGGTGGGGCAAGCGTTGCAGCTTCTGTTTACAGTAGCAAGTTGGCATGACAACTGCTTTATTTGACGACAACATGGCGGAGGAGGCGCTCTACGCTGCGCTTTTTTTAAAACCATTCCTGAGCGCTGTGTCTCGCGGTTTTAGACGCAAAGACGCGTTGTGTGTGAATGGCCCCTTACGCTCGCGTCTCGCGTCTTTCGCAGCGCCTCGCGCATGAGCACCGCGTTTTTAAGACGCCGTGTCAAGTTAAAAGAATTTCAACTTTTACATGCAGCACCGCTCATCAATGTCAGTTCCAAAGCAGTGGACCAATCAGAAGAACTCGGAGGCGGGGCAAGCGTTGCAGCTTCTGTTTACAGTAGCAAGTTGGCATGACAACTGCTTTATTTGACGGCAACATGGCGGAGGAGGCGCTCTAACGCTGCGCTTTTTTTAAAACCATTCCTGAGCGCTGTGTCTCGCGTTTTTAGACGCAAAGACGCGTTCTGTGTGAATGGCCCCTTACAGTGTTTATTCTGTAATGTCTGTGTAGTATTTTATTTACAATTTATTAACATTCTGTTTCACTTTACTTCACTGTGTATATTGTAATATTACACTTTAATGGCACCTTATATATGTCTTATTAGGATAGTCAACATTACAAAAGACAAATATCTGTTGTAAGCTTTAGTGGTGCAGCTGGTAAAACGTGTCTTAGTCACATCTTGACGCGGTCGACCCGGGTTCGAATCTGCCTTTTGGCGAAGTTTTTTTTCCTCTCTTTTCAAATTTCAAATCACACCAGAAAAGCATTTATTTTCAATAAAAATGAAGGAAATAATCAAAAAGTTGTGAGGGAGGGCTTTATTGTCCCAATAAGGTGGCATCCATTTAATAATTTGAATTAAAATTATATTATTATTTATAACTTATTATTGCATAATGTTTTATAATTTACGACAATACTGAAGTGCAGATAATTGCCACTGTTTGCAATAAATAGTATAATTAGCAGAAAATCTTGCTATTTTAACATAGTGTAAATAGAATGGCTATTTGCACTTAATGTAAATAGCCGCTGCCTTTCTTATTTTAATCTTTCCTCTGTCATGGTTCTTGTTTATTTATTTATTTTGTATAATTTTGGACATTTTTCTTTTGCTTTGGCAATTCTGCATGTGAAATATTTAAGCTAATAAAGTAGTTTTAAATTCAATTGACTACATACAGTATATTTTCGGTGTCTGCATCCCAGTTTATGCATGGCTCCTCCAAAAAACCAAACTGATAACAGTGATCTTTTTTTTTTTTTTTTTAATTTCAAAGAACAAAACAGAAAATATAATTGCATATACTAATAATACTATAGACTATAAACATGACACATGAGAAAGAAATAAAAAATATTGCATCTACTCATTCTGAAATTCACTTCCATCACTGATAAAACAATAAACCGAGCAGTAGCCCTCAAATTCTTTGAATGAATAAAACCCATGCAGGACTCCCCTCCTGCCATTCCCAACATATAGGTGGGCAGTCTTTAAATATCTCACTGCGCCGCAGGCAATGGGTCAGTGAACATGGCACCCGGAACTCCTGTTTGTATTGTGCTGAAAATACACTGCAGTTCACGACACCTAATTTACATAAAAGAACAAACAATATTAAATCATTTTGAAGAAAGGCAAAAGAGCCATACAAGGAAAAGATTTTAAATGTATTTAAAAATATATTATAGGATGTTGTTAGAAAAAGAGTGTTATTTGCTTTGTCTGTAAAGTACCTAAGAGATTTAATTTATAATCAGCATTAACATCAACTAAATTAAAAAAGTTTGTCAAGTCAAAATTTAGGTTGGCTTGGCTTGAGAAGGGGGGGGGGGACAGATAGGCTTGAGATAGTTGAGAGGAGACAGACACTCAAAATACTTTTTACAGTACTCAGTACAAGTTAAGGAGTAAAAGAACTATCTGTCTAGCCACATGAAGTGGGCCTCTTCTCTGAATTTTGTCTCACTGACAATGTCCCTAAAAAGTCACATGAAGTCACATGAAGGTAAATTTAAGAGGTAACACTTTACAATAAGGCGTCATTGGTTAACACTAGTTAATGTATTAATTAACATGAACTAACAATGAACAATACATTTGTTACAGTATCTATTAATCTTTGATAATGTTAGTTAATGAAAAAGATGACAAATATGAGAATTTTATATGAATATGAGAATGCGTTTTATAGCCATACCATACGTCACTTTGCGCATGCGTGGTAAACACATACGTGACGTATGTATCTGACGTCACCGCGCTACAGTTTGCAGCGAGGAGTACTTGTATTATTCACATCCGGGAAATTTGCTTGTGTGCGCGTCTGACCCATCTGAAATATTCTTCACAGACGCCATTTTCTTTGCTCGCGATGCGGAGCGCATGAAGATGGAAAACTGCGAAATTAAGTGTTTAATCTTACTCACAAAATGTGTTTTGTAATATATTGTTTTATAATGATATTTCTGTGCGCTGTGCGCCTAAACTTTTCTCAAAGACATTTCCTTTCACTCACAGACGAACAGACGAGGAAGTTGGTGTTATCAAGGGGAACACCGAGAGTAAGCGTTTTACTTAATTTACGATATGTATTTTATAAACTTAAATTACTAAATGATGATAATTATATGTTGTGCACACCTAAATGTTTCTCACAGATGCATTTAAATTGAATTCGCTTTGAACATGGAAAGACCAGAAGTGTTTTAAGTCACTTATAATATGTTATTTACCAAAATTTAAATGGCAATATATTGACCAAGAACATTGGTTCTTGTGTGTATTGTGACCAAATTTCTTTATTTCATTAAGCATGAATTGTGAGTTTTCATGATGTTGATGTGTTACTATATTGGATTTGGTTGCTGTTTTCATTGAATTAATTTGAAAATAACTCTTTTAAATATACTCAAACTACTTTCACAAGACTTGAAATATGGCACGAGTCCCATAAACTACTTTAGACACTTTATTATCTTTTTGTGTGTGTTTTGTGTTCAGCAAGTGTGAGGTTTGGAATTACAATTTTAAGTTAACTGTGCCTTTAATATTGTTACAGATGGTTCATGCTGGCTTAACAGAAAAATCAAAAGGAGATGATGTGCTTGAAGAGTATGAAGCCACCAATACATTGTTAAGTGGGATGAGGAGAGCTTTGTTAGGAAACATACCAGAGACATGGGTAAGCCACAGCACCTAGAGATGACCTCTACAGCCCTGAACGTCAGCGGAGATCAGGACACCTACATGAGCCCCAGAGAATGATCCCCAGTGAAGACCTCGTCACCTAGACGGCCATCGGGACAAGACCACAGGAACCAGATGAGTCCTCTGCACAATCTGACTTTGTTGCAGCCTAGATTTAAAGGGATAGTTCACCCAAAAATGAAAATTCTATCATTAATTACTCACCCTGACGTCGTTCCAAACCCGTAAGACCTTCATTCATCTTCGGAACACAATTTAAGATATTTTTGATGAGATCCGAGAGCTGTCTGACCCTCCCATACACAGCAAGGGTACTACCACGATCAAGGCACAGAAAAGTACCAAGATGACAGACAAAGTAGTCCATGTGATATCAGTCTGCCAACTGTAATTTTACGAAGCTATGAGAATACTTTTTTTGCCCAAAGAAAACAAAAATAATGACTTTATTCCACATTTTCGTCTCTACTGTTTCTCGTGTGGACGCGCGTTCATGACAGTACCATGACGCGAGCGCGTGGCGGCATGGCTGTCTGACCCGATCCGGCGTGATGATGTTGAAGACATGCGCTGTGCCTTGTACCCTTGCTGTCTATGGGAGGGTCAGACAGCTCTCGGTTCTCATCAAAAATATCTTAATTTATGTTCATCAGTCATCAGTTGTTTACAGTCGTTGGAGAAGCAACAATCCATAGATCGGAAATTGTATTTTCGTCTGTACCCTGGTGAAAGCACCCCTTGTATATATGGATTACCAAAAATACATAAGGAGGGTGTTCCACTCAGACCAGTGGTGAGTAGGATTAATTCGGTTACTTATAATGTGGCTAAATATTTGACCATGGTTTTGAAACCGTTGGTGGGTAAGACAGAACGGTATATACAGGACTCTAAGGATTTTGTTGATAAAATCAAAGGACTCACCTTGGAGTCAGATGAGACTATGGTGTCGTATGATGTTACATCATTGTTTACATGTGTGCCGACAGCCCAGGTGACTGAAATTGTAAAGGAGAGGTTGAGTCAGGATCACACACTGGGGGAGAGAACACCAATGAGTCCAGAAGAGATTGGTTCATTACTGGAATTGTGTTTTAACACAACATATTTTAAGTACAAAGATGAGTTTTATCGACAGAAGCATGGATGTGCGATGGGTTCCCCAGTGTCACCTATAGTGGCTGATCTGTACATGGAGGAAGTGGAAAGAAAAGCTTTGGCCACATATAGTGGGGAGGTTCCAAGCCACTGGTTCAGATATGTGGACGATACATGGGTGAAGATTAAGAGAAGGGAGATTGATTTCTTCTCTGAGCACATTAATTTAGTGGATACAAATATCAAGTTCACCAAAGAGGAGATGTTGGACAACAAACTTCCTTTCTTGGATTGTGCTATAAGAGTGGGGGAAGACAGGAGTTTACAAGTGGAAGTGTACGGACCAGTATCTTCTGTTTGATTCACACCACCCATTAGAACAAAAATTGGGTGTGATTCGCACCTTGCAACATCGAGCAGAGAGTATACCCACATTTCCAGAAGCCAGAGAACAAGAGAATAATCACATCAAACAAGCATTAAAAAAATGTGGTTACCCAAATTGGACATTTATTAAAACTCATACAAAACGAAAAAGGGAGGTGAAACAGTTAGAACAAAGGAGACCTAAAAACCATGTTGTTATCCCTTATGTGGTTGGAGTAACTGAGAAATTCAGAAGGGTTTTCTCCAATCATAAGATTCCTGTGTATTTCAAACCAATGACTACTTTGAGACAACGTTTGGTCCATCCTAAGGACCGGATTCCCAAACATCAAAGAAGTAATGTTGTATATGCTGTTAAGTGTAGTGAGGAGTGTGAGGATTTAAACATAGGAGAAACAAAACAGCCAATTTATCGACGCATGGCTCAGCATAGACGTGCAAATTCTTCTGGGCAGGATTCGGCGGTCTTCTTGCATCTACAACAAAAGAAACGCAATTTTCACGACCATGAGGTGAGAATTCTGTATAGAGAAGAGAGGTGGTTTGAAAGAGGCGTAAAGGAAGCGATTCATGTAAAGGTGGAGCGTCCCTCTTTGAATAGGGGAGGGGGTTTGAGACATCATCTGTCCCACGCCTATGATGCTGTGCTGCAAACGGTGCCACAACGCTGCAAGGAGAGATCGGGGTGCTCCGTCCAGAGAGTAGGAGGGGCACCATCATGAGCTGTAACACCATCTACTCTGGCAGGTGTTTAATCTAGTAGTCATATGACCTCTGTAGGTCTGTTGATCATGTGACTTTTGTGGATATGTTTGCCAGAGTTACTTCCTGTTTTTACAACTGATGAAGGTGTTTGGTTGTAAACAGCATGGAGACCGTGTTTAAATATGCTCTGTCTGTTTCTTGTGTCTCAGTTTTCCCTAGGTCCCAGTCTCTACCAAGAGTTTCAGATCCGTCTACTCCACCATGGTGGTCAGCTGCCTAGCTCTGGTGGTCTTCTACTCCGTCGTGGTGGTCTACTGTCTGGCTCTGGTGGTCTTCTGCTCCACCGTGGTGGGCTGCTGCTCCGTCTGCTCCGTCGTGGTGGTTTTCAGTTCCACCTGTACTACCGGATCTGTCCTAGGTTCCTGTTCTGCTGGCTTCACCCTGGCTCTCTGCTCCGACCTTGGCATCCTGCTCTGCTGGCTTGGCCTCAGTACCCTGTCCCTCCACTTCCACATGGACCTGGCCCTCCGTCCGGTGCGAATGCAACCAGGAAAACGGTCCGAGGGAAAAATTGGTTCTCTAGGAACTACCCTGCTGACTAGTTCCTAGAACTAAGTTTCAAGAACTACACGGTGTGAAAGCCCCTATTAGGGACTGCACCTCTAAAGACCCTCTGTCAAGCTCCTGAAGTTTGCAGATGACACTACACTTATTGGCCTCATCCAGGACTTATCTTTCCCCCCACTCACCATCATGGGCAGCACTGTAACAACAGTGGAGTTATTCAGACTCCTGGGAACCACCATCTCTCAGGACCTGAAGTGGGACACTCACATCAACTCCATTGTTAAAAAGGCCCAACAAAGGTTGTACTTCCTTTGCCAGCTGAGGAAGTTCAACCTACCACAGGAGCTGCTGAAACAGTTCTACTCAGCCATCATCGAGTCTGTTCTGTGCACTTCAGTAACTGTCTGGATTGGCTCAGCTACAAAATCAGACATCAGAAGACTACAGAGAACAGTTCGGACTGCTGAACGGATTATTGGTGCTCTCCTGCCCTTCCTGCCCAATTGTATACATCCAGAGTGAGGAAAAGGGCTCAGAAAATCACTCTGGATCCCTCACATTCAAGGCATCTCTTTTTGAACTTTTGCCATCTGGCCGGCGCTACAGAGCCCTGAATACCAGGACAGCCAGGCACAAGAACAGTTTCTTCCCCCAGGCAATCTACCTTATGAACAGTTAAATGCCCCCCCATCATGCAATAAAAATATGTGCAATAACCTTATATTTATTTGTTACCACCCCACATCCCAGTACATCCCTACATCTCATTCTATTCCTATTCTATTCTATCTATAGCACAACTGTACATACAATTTATTTTATTTTTCAATTTATTTTTCTATTTTTGTTTATCTATATTTACATGTGTATTTTTATTCTCATCTTACTTTTATTGTCTGTGTTGCTGTTGTGTCTGTGCACTGGAAGCTTGTGACACTAAAACAAATTATTTGTATGCGCAAGCATTCTTGGCAATAAAGATCTTTCTGACTTCCGATTATTATTATGTATTCGTGTCATATTTAAATTTTTGGAATAAACCGTTTTTGTGGAAGTATGTTTTGTATGTTATATTCTTTCAGTTTTACAAAAATGAATATAAGGAGTTGTTTTGTGATGAGGTAAAATAGGTCAAAATATTGACTTTTCTGTAATTCTGTAATAGTTAAAATAAGTGAAAAGGCGAAAAACTGGTTAAAAGGGGGGAAAAAACTCTTTCAATTTAATTTTCCCAACTCATTTTCCTTTTTTCCCTTATATTTTTTTTTACTTTCTCTTTATTTTTTCCTCATTTGCCCTTTTCCCCTTGTTTTTTTCTCATTTTTTCTTTTCCCCCACCCATAGCAGTCCCTTTTGCCTTGTTTTGTTTTGTTTTGCAAGGAGTGGGCGATGGACTAGAAGTCATTGGGGTCTCCTCGCGCAGGTTCGAATCCTGCCGACTACGCAAGCGTTTTAATTTTTTTTTTCTTAATAGGAACTGATATTTTCTAAAAATGCATTAAGCTCTGTGCAAATATCATGAAGACCGACAAGCCAGTAAAGCATTAAGTTCCTTGAGTTGCTGACAACACAACACAACCTGGTCTCATGACTTGACGTCATAAAATTCAGTTCCCGATTTCAAGCTCTCCATTTCACTTCATAAAGTCTTAGACAGTTTGCAGCACGTTCAGCAATGCCAGATGGACTTATTACAAACAGGTAATTCGGCATTTAAAACTTAAAAAGTGTAACTGTGCTGTTCTGATAAAAATAAAATATGTCTACAGTAAAGTAGTTTTAGTTTCTGAATTGCACGTTACTTCATGTCTGTAGATACAAAACTAAAGATGCGGCGCGACAAAATACAACCAAATACACGACAAGCGTGCAAAAACGGATTATAATAAAAGCGTTAGTTTGTGGTGTCGATGGTGTAGATATAGGTCGGGAGACTTTAATACACTATAAGAGTAGTTGCGACAGATTTGGTTGGGAGAGCACTTTATGTGTATGCTCTTTTATTGCCTCAAAAACGTATACTATACGTATACTACAACATATAAAAGTGTGTATTTGTATTTGTATGCAGGGGCGGACTGGCCATCGGGAGCACCGGGAGAATTCCCGGTGGCCTGGCAGCCAATTTGGCCCGCTGCCCTACATTTTTAAAAAAAAAAAAATAGATTGTAGTTGTTGTTTTTGTTGCCTGCCGAATGTACTAAAGTAATTATTTACGAATTCGCCATTCAGTAATAAAACTCTAATAAATCATGAATCGGTTAGTCTTGACTGGCAACGCGATTCGCCTCACGCGCGCTCCGCGCGTCCGCCAGAAAGATGCGAGACTCGAGAATGGAGTGGAAGTGCCCAGATAGAGCAGAGAGGCAAAACCGTCCTATTCAGGACTTCAAGTGCAGGTCAGTTACATCTGTAAATAGACTATTGTAGTTTTGTATTTGTTTACTTAGTTAAACATTAAACTGCTTGCAAATGTTAGCAGTAGCAATCAATTACTGACCAAAAGGACATAATTACTATTGTAAAGAGTAGGAATAGCAGACAAATATTCACATCGTTTTATAACAGGTTTAGAGGGAGCTAAGGCAGACAACAACACAACCCTTACGAAAATTAACCTGGTTTTACTAAAAATAAAACCAAAGACCATGGTTACTATAGTTAAATTACACTCTTAAAAATAAAGGTGCTACATTCACGATGCCAGAAGAACCCTTTTTGTCTAAATGGTTCCATAAAGAATCTTTAACATCTGAAGAACCTTTCTGTTTCACAAAAGGTTCTTTGTGGCTAAAGAAGGTTCTTCAAATTATAAAGAAAATGTAAGAAAAAGATAGTTCTTTAAAGAACCTTTGACTGAATGGTTCTTTGTGGAACCAAAAATGGTTCTTCTATGGCATCACTGTGAAGAACCTTTTAAGCACCTTTATTTTTAAGAGTGTAACCACAAATTAACAATGGGTTTGCTACACTATGTTTCACCATGGTATTTGTAGTAAAACTCTGGTTATACAAATGGTAATCAATCCGCCAAAAAAACATGGTTAAAATTAACCATGGTATGATTAGGCCTATTGTAAAAGTAATAGTAAAAGGCCTAATAATACCATGGTTAATTTTACTTAGGACAAAACATGACCCATGATGCAAAAACATGCAAAAACATGTTCAGTGTTAAGATTTATCTGTAAAGATATATTCAAGATGTAGCTATTAAATGTACTAATTTTGACATTTAGGCAAGATAAAACAATAACACGGTGCTAATATAATGCTTAATTTTTTTCTAAAATAAATGTATACTATGGGTAAACAAATTACAATGAGGTGGTTGTTTTGCAACAAGGTGAAGATGTGTTGATGAAAAAGTGACAGGTACAAGAAAATTGGTGAAAAAAGTAAACATATGAGGGACAGAGAGATGTCAGGGAAAATGAAGAGATTAAAAAGGGAAATGGAAGTTCGAGAGATAACATTTAATTATTTTGCGCGGTCCCAGCCTAGGGATTTAAGGTTTTTTTTTTTTTTTTTTTTTTTTTTTTTAATTTGTTGTGGATGTATGGGATGGCCTGGATGAGTGTGAGATTTCCCGGCCTGAAATTTTGTCCCAGTCCGCCCCTGTTTGTATGTGTGTGTGTGTTTTAATTAGAAATTGATGTAACTACAAATATATTCACGGTAATTTAAGATTACTTTAATGCATCAAGCGAACATTATGCTGTTCTTCAAACTTTCATTTAATCAAAGTTGGCTTATTAAGATAAGCAGGTGAAGTTACATTGCATGCTTTGTGCAGCATTTCACTTAGTTTTGGCTTCAAGTAATTTGGCTACTTTTGAACTGCAAAGTGACTTACAAGTAATGAATAAAACTATGCTGTGCTCCACACAAAAAAGTAAAATTTTTGTACAATAAAAGTACTATGCTAATTAAAAGGTATAATTGTATTTCAATCATACAAAAAAAAGATCATCCAATTGTAATTCCAAAATTTGGTTGTGTTTGGTGTGTATGTGTGTATACATGCATTCGTTGTTTACTACTTGACAATAGTGCTCTCAACTACCATGCATTATATAAGGATTAGTGAATACAACACACACACACACACACACACACACACATTCATATATACAACCTCATAAGGAGGAGAAACCTGAGAGTTGTGTTCTCTTGAATAAAAGAGTGTCAATGATTGTTGCCAATGTGTATTTGAGGAAAAAAAAATTCATGAGAATTTTGATTGCCCCCACAGTTGCAATCAAAATTATTCAACCAAGCTTTTCTGAAGATCTAGAATTAAAAAAATCAATAACAGTTTACTGACATATTAAAAGTGATATTGTCAATATATAATGCAGTATTTTTGAGTTACATTACTTAAACAATTAAGCCTTTATAAACTCAGAATTAGCTTGAGTTGTTGCACATACATAAACTTAGCTCGTGCATGTGCTAAAGTATGGAAAAGTCAACAGATCTCTCACAAACGCTATAGAGGAGAAATAGTTTTATTACATTGGAAATGTAAAAGGTTGACTTGAATATGCTAAAATTAATTAATTTGGATAGACCTGTGGAGTTCTGGAATAATGTGTTATGGAGTCAAGTCAAGTCACCTTTATTTATATAGTACTTTATACAATACAGATTGTGTCAAAGCTGCTTTACAGTGCTAAACAGGAAAAGAGTGTGTCAGTAATGCAAGAGGACAATAACAAACAGTCAATTTTCCAGGTAAAGTCAGTTCATTGTTGATTCAGTGATGTCATCATCCAGCTCAGTTCAGTTCTCTTCAAATAGTGTCTGTGCAATCAAGCCAATATTATTGCCAGAAATTAAGTGTCCCCAACTAAGCAAGCCAAAGGCAACAGTGGCAAGCAACCAACACTCCATCAATGACAGAAATGGAGAAAAAACATTGGGAAAAATCCAGCTCAGTTGGGGGGCCAGGGCTCGTAGTGGTCGTGGTCTCCACTGACATTCAGGGCTCTAGAGGTTGTCTCTAGGTGCTCACCCACCATCTGGTTTTGATATGGACTTTTTGGACCCATGGATCAGCGGTATGTCTGGTACAAAAAAGGCAATGCTTATAAGCAGAAGAACACAATCCACATGGTCAAACATGAAGGTAGACCTGTCTTGTTATGGGGCGTTTTGCTGTTTTAGGAAGTGGAAATCTTGACTATATGAAGGATATCATGGATTCTTTGAAGTATCAGGCCATTATGGCAAGACTTGTGATGCCTTCGATGCAGAAACTGAATCTTGATGATCAATGGATTTCCTTGCAGGCCAGCCGTCCCAAAGTATACATCCAAATCTACTTATACTTGGTTCAGGGATTGGTCATAGCATGTTCTTGAGTGGCCTGTTCAGTCTGAATATTTAAATCTCACTGAAAATATTTGGTGGAATTTAAAGAAAGCAGTGGCAACATGAAAATCAAAGATTATTAGGGATCTGGAAGCTTGTTCAAGCGAGGAATGGGACAAGATTGCAGTGACAGAAGCTTCTAAGCACTTGCAAGCAGTGTTTATTGAAGGTTATAAAGAATAAAAAATTTAGACCAAATTTGACTTTTTGGGGGTTGAATACACATTTTACGTGATTTTACATGAATTTACATGAATGTATAGAGCCAATTAGATTTTTTCCCCTTATTCATCAACTTTACATTCTTAGAATCACTCAAATGTGTATTAATAAACTTTATCTAATAGTTTACTGATGCCTTTGTTGAAATGTGTCGCCGCTCTTTCAGCCCCTGGTCAGACCTTGCTTTTCTATGGGCCGGGGTGCCCTTAGAACAAGTGTCCCGGCATGTTGTTGTCACGACAGATGCCTCCAGTACGGGCTGGGGCACTACATGCAATGGGTAGGCAGCCTCGGGGCTCTGGACAGGGCCCCGACTGCTTTGGCACATCAACTGCCTAGAGTTGTTGGTAGTGCATCTGGCCTTGCGGCAGTTCTGGCCACTCCTGTTAGGCAAGCACGTGTTGGTCCACACGGACAACACTGCGGCTGTTTCGTACATAAGCCATCAGGGAGGTCTACAATCACGTCGCATGTCACAACCCGCTCACCATCTCCTCCTCTGGAGTCAGACTCAGCTGAAGTCGCTGTGCGCCGTCCACATTCCGGGGGAGCTCAATCGTGCGGCCGAAGCTCACGTTCCCCAGAGAATGGCGTTTCCCCCAGTGAGCCTGCTTGCACAGGTCAGGGAGGACAAGGAACAGGTCCTGTTAGTTGCGCCCTATTGGCCCACCCGGACCTGGTTTCCGGAACTCATGCTCCTCGCGACAGCCCCTCCCTGGCACATTCCTCTGAGGAAGGACCTCTTTTCTCAGGGGCTCGGCACCATGTAGCACCCATGTCCAGATCTGTGGAACCTCCATGTGTGGCTCCTGGACGGGATGCTCCGGGCTTGAGTGGCCTCCCACAAGCTGTGGTGGACACCATCACTCAGGCTAGAGCTCCCTCGACGAGGCAAGCCTGTGCACTGAAGTGGAGTCTGTTCGCAAATTGGTGTTCTTCTTGCCGAAGAAGACCCCCGAAAATGCACGATTGGAGTAGTACTTTCTTTCCTGCAGGAAAGGTTGGAGCGTAGGCTGTCACCCTCCACCTTGAAAGTGTATGTGACTGCTATTGCAGCACATCACGATGCAGTGGACGGCCGGTCCCTGGGAAAGCACGATCTCATTGTCAGGTTCCTGAGGGGTGCCAGAAGATTGAATCCTCCTAGGGCACCCCTGGTGCCCTCCTGGGATCTCTCTATCGTCCTGGCTGGACTTCAGAGGGGTCCCTTTGAGCCGCTGGATTCAGTCGAGCTGAAGTTCATGTCTGCTAAGACAGCGCTCCTGACCGCGCTCACTTCCATCAAGAGGGTCGGGGACCTCCAAGCATTTTCAGTGACCGAAGAGTGCCTTGTATTCGGGCCGGCCTACTCTCACATTGTCCTGAGACCCCGGCCTGGATACGTGCCCAAGGTTCCCACCACACCCTTTCGCGATCAGGTGGTGAACCTGCAAGCGCTGCCCTCGGAGGAGGCAGATCCAGCCTTGGCGTTGCTGTGTCCCGTAAGAGCACTGCGCATGTACGTGGACTGCACCCAGAGCGCTCTGAGCAGCTCTTTGTCTGCTATGGAGGTCAGCAGAAAGGGAAGGCTGTCTCCAAGCAGAGGTTGGCCCATTGGATAGTGGATGCCATCGCCTTGGCGTACCAATCCCAAGGCGAGTCATGCCCCCTTGGGGTGAGGGCTCACTCCACACGGAGTGTTGCCTCCTCCTATGTCTTGGCGCACGGCGCCTCTCTGACAAACATTTGTAGAACTGCGGGCTTGGTGACACCAAACACCTTCGCAAGATTTTACAGTCTCCGCGTTGAGCCAGTTTCTTCCCGTGAGTTGGGTAACAGGTAATTGTCTGGTAGAGCTGGCCGGTGTCACACTTGCTGCGCCATTCCCCCTCACCCGGGGATGCGAGAGCCTTTTTCCTCCTCCAGTAAGTTTCCCGGATGGTGAACCCTGGTGGGGTATCCTCCAGCACCCCCGGCAGTCAGACTGGGCGGAGCAGTCTAACGCCAGGCCCAGTATTGGTGTTAGCTTGCCCGGGTCTCTGGTCAGCCCCTGTACTGGGCTAGGTGTCCATATGGCTTGATTCCCTGTGGTCAATCCCATATGTGTATTCTTCCACAGTAAGGTTCCCCTCTCGGTGAACCCGTGTCTTCCCTTTGACAGGTCATTCTGTCAGTCTCTGCTCATAGTCGTTCCATCCCTACTCTCAGGTAGGACCTGCCTCAGAGACCCATTCCATATGTAGTACTGCCCCAGGCCTGGGTCAGTCCATATTGTGTTTCCACATGATACCTCCCTACGGGTAGGATGTGGCCTCTGTAGCGTACTTCTCTGGAAGGTTTGCTTCCCCATTATTACTGCCAAGCAGTAACAACAAATAGGAAAGTCTTGAAGCAATCTTTCACTGAAGGTCAAAATCCCTTCTGTTAAGAAATTTCTTTGGGGAAAGGAACAGCAGCTTGGCTATCACCAGCAGTGTTATACTCCCCTCTAGTCCCTGCGGGTACCAGGGGCAGCGAATTTACGCTGGGGCAGTGGGAAGGTTACGACCTTTGCATGGCATTTATCTGTCACGTGGCTGCTTGTCAACATTTGCAATGCCATAGGGTTGTGACGGGGTTCAGATTATGGCACTTTCCATAGACCCCTAATGTCATCATTGACATAACTCGAAATGACCGACAGATAGGGAACGTCTCGGTTACATACATAACCTAGGTGTGGGAGAAAAAAATAGATTCTCCGATGCATCGCGATTCTCTCTTCAACGATTCTGAATCGATTCTAAATATTTCAAAATTGATTCTGAGCTTGTTTTTTTCCCCCCTGCATATGGCACGTGTGTGCTAGAGACGCGGCGGGCTTCATTGCACAGAATTTGCGCTGTGAGACACGTGCAGATTGCTTGACAGTGTGTGCTTTCACCCGCTGTGTTCTCTTTAGATATGCTTTAGATATGCTTTCATTTATGCCGTTTGGAATAAAAACGTAGAAACTGCAATTTTGGTTAAAATGTAAAGTTGTAAAGATGTATTTGCACAGCAGAAGAATTAATTGGGGAAATAGTGTAGATCAAGAATTGTTTTGGAATCGGATCGTGACTCCCAGAATCAAAATCGGATCAGATCGTGAAGTGTCTGACGTTCCCACCCCTAACGTAACCCTCGTTCCCTGATGGAGGGAACGGAGACGTTATGTCCCCATGCCACAACCTCAAACCATCGCTGGCGGCCAGTTCTCGGCTCCTCAGCATAAAACCTGAAGAGTGGATGCACCTGTCGCCTATTTATACCCGTATGCACGGGGAGTGGCTCAGGTATGCAAAATCCACTAGCCACTATTCATTGGCATTGGTGATTCATGACGAACGCGGAAGCGCAGAGGAGAGACAGCAGAATAAATCGCCGGTCAGGAATTAGAAGCACAAAACGAGGATTTGTAAAGAAAAATGTAGGAGGATTTCGATATAAGCCAAGAGGAGACTGGTTTTCCTTTGCAAAAGTAAGGAAACTCTGCTTCATTTGCTCCTGTAAACAAACTCGCAAAACTAGCATATCTCACAGGCGCACAACGCCGGAACAGCTTGCACGTATGACAGTCAGCAGAAGCGAGAAAAAAGTATTTATAACATTTTAAATATGGATATTTTTCTTACATAAACGCATCGATTTGCTACAGGAGACCTTTATTCACCTCCCGAAGCCGTGTGAGGCACGTTTTATTATGGATGTGCACGCTTTATCTGATTAATTTTACACTGTTGAAAAAAAAAAAACACCTGCTTACTCCCATTCAAACGCTTGGAAGAGCAAGGAAAAATTTTAATATAACTCCGATTGGATTCGTCTGAAAGAAGAACGTCATATACACCTAGGATGCTTTGAGGGCAAGTAAAATATGGACTAATTTTCATTTTTGGGTAAACTAACCCTTTAAGAAATCCAGCGTGTTGTAAGTTCCAATGTGAAGGTGTCCACCAGTGTACATGCAATCCAAAGAAAGTGTTAATCCAATAAAAGTGAGATGCTGGAATGGTAAATCCTTAAAAGCAACTCCTCAATCCAGTGTGTTCAGTGTTTTGGTCAGTGACCCTGATCGTTTGTCATGCTGCCCTCCTATATGCTGTTTAGTTCCTGTTTCCTGTCATGTGATGAGTCACATGAGTCACAAGACAACATGAAAACCTATTAAAACTCAAATATACATAAAATCATTATAATATATGGAGCAGGTTAAAACGTGTCTTGTGTAACAGTGTTACAAAGTAATGTAATCATCTGGTTTTAGCCAGGTTTCTGTCAAACAGAGCACATCTAAGTTATGATCTGTGATCATATAGTTTACAAAAATGCGCTTTTGTAGAAAGGGATCTAATATTCATTAAGCCAAGCTTTAACATTTGTTTATCTGTATTATTACACAAAGTAACTTTTTTCCATTTTTAACCATCCATTTTTAACTATACACACACACACACACACACACACACACACATACACATATATATATGTATGCAATCCGAGCAGCTGAGTCCTTAGCCATCTTCAAGAAACGGCTAAAAACACATCTCTTCCATCTTTATTTGACCGTTCTAACTCTGACACCCTCTATTCTTATTCTGTTTTATCTATCTGTCTTCTTTGTATTTATTAGTCTTCTTTGTATCTATCTGACCCTCTAACACTAGCTTTTTTTTTTATTCTGGCTACTTGTTTTCTTTATACAAAAAAAAACAAAAAACAAAAAAAACACTTGCTATGTGTACTGTGTTAGGCTAACCGAGACTTGTCATAGCGCTTACATATTGTTGCTCTTTTGTTGGTTTTGATTGCTTCTATTGTCCTCATTTGTAAGTCGCTTTGGATAAAAGCGTCTGCTAAATAACTAAATGTAAATGTAAATATAAATGTATGAATATATATATATATATATATATATATATATATATATATATATATATATATATATATATATATATATATATATATATATATATATATATGTATACATACATACATATGCCTATTTGATGCTTTTCTCGTTTAGTACAATAATAACTATTTTATGCTTTATATTATTATAATTTCTCAGTCAAATTTGATGTGTAATTTACAATTTTAATTAATTAGTTATGTAATTGTTTATAATTAGTTATATTAATTAGAAATTACATAATATGTGTTAAATCAACAGCCCATATATATATATATGTATGTATGTATGTGTGAGTATGTGTAATTAAACCAAGTAAAATAAAAATATATATAACTGGTGGTTTTGCAATGCAAATACATGGGTGCATCGCTCAGAAAATAGGATAACAAAAAGCGTCACGCAACCAACCTTCTAATCTTTGGACCACTTAAGATAGACTGTCCACTTATCCAAAAACAAGAATATTTGTCAGTACATCACATATCAATGCATTTCGGCAAAACATAGAGTGGACCTGTATTGCTAATGGCCTGTAAATTCTGTGTAGATTGACTTCTGTACTTTAATATAAATTTTGTGCTCATCTAATTTATGATACACATCATGCAAGTCCAATAATTTCTTACATACTTATCAATTCATTTATTTCTTTTGATAGGCCTTTGGAGAATGAGGCTACTGGCATTGACCTGCATGTACCACTCTATCAGGAGATCAGAGGATCAATGATTACAGGACATGTAGAATATCAGATTGTTGTTGTGACCCGCCTTGCTTCCTTCAAGTCTGCAAAACACAAAACAGGAGATATTGTGCAGTTTGTTGTAGGTGACTATTAATGTATTACCATATTGATGTTAACAACTTTCTTTATAAACGGGGTAGAAAAGTATAAGTCTGTTTATTATGTAGATCAAGTTGTATCCATGAAACTTTAGTCGGCTTAACTATGGGTTTATAGTTCACTATTTATTTATTTATTTATTTATTTATTTATTTATTTATTTATTGTTTATTGATATTCAGTCACCACTTTAACATTTTTCCAAAACTACAATGCAAATAATTATGAAAGAGCAGTACTTAAAATCATAGTTTACCCAAAAGTGTTATTAAAAAAGTTGTTATTTACTCACCTTCATGTTGTTCCAAATGTATATGCATTTCTTTCTTCAGAACACAAAAGAAACATTTCAAGAAACACTAGGATCCAAACAACATTGTTAATATGAAAAACAAAACTTAATTCTCTTCCACTTTGAAAACAAAACAAACAAACAAATAGAAAAGAAAAGAAAAAAATCCTTTGTTGTTAAAAGGATAATAGCAAGATTGTTTTATATAGTAACATAGCTACTTAACTTTTGACATTAGAAGGGGTATAAAAATGGCAGCTCTTTGAGATATAAAAAATGAATCCAAATAAAATCAAATCAGATCTTTTTCCACATTCAATGCAACCAAAATTTTTTTTATATAAAACACAAATAGAAACTTAACAAAAAAGTAAAAATAAATAAATGTATTACTTAAGTGTGCACACCCCTCAACTAAGACTTAAAAAAAAAAAAAATCTTAAAAAAATCTTTTGCTTTTAATACCAAAACGGAAAGAGAAGTAAGGAAGCTGTAAAATGCTTATTTTTTAAAATGCTGTAAAAACGCTTTAAAATGATGGCCCAAAAGGTCAGTTTGGTTTCATCAGACCACAAAATATTTTACCAGTTTTGTAAGTAATGGCATCAATCTAGCTACCCTACTCCATAGCCCAGACATATGAAGGATTGTTGTATATGCAGAAAGTGACCAGTACTTGCCAGATATTCCTGCAGCTCGTCTAACGTTACTGTAAGTCTTTTGGCTGCCTCTTTGATCAAGTTTTTTTTCGTTCTTTGGAATGTCGTTGTGGTGCCCCATTGTCTTCACTTTTTGAAAATGGCCTTCACAGTACTGCACCAATAAGGATCAAATCTTGTGATTAAATGTTGATTAAATTAAGGTTTATCTAATTCTCTTGCACCCACCTTTAAAACTTGTTAAAACAAGCAGACTCACATTTAAACCATCATTTAGACCCCAGCTTTAAATTACTTTTAATAAAGATGAAAGTTAATCATATTGCTTCATAACATTACTCTCTGATTTAAATCTCAGTTGGGGATTAACTTTAAACTTACATGTGAGGAGATTTAAATGAAAATAAAAATGATCTCAAATTAAAATATTTGGTTGACTGAACAAAGACAGAAACAGTGGGTATGGCATCAGGTCTCAGAGAGTTGTTCTAAAAATAGAAGTCAGCATTTGGCCTCTGAAAGGATCACAGACTTGCTTGTCATTTACCCATGATCGTTCCAGTGTTTTCTCCAGTTATGTCCTGCTGATATCTCTATGACTCCTTGGTCAGCTGGCAACCCGGATTGCTCTGCTGCCAGCTGCACCTCCATAAAACACGCTGTGCCACCACACTCACAATCTACTCCATCATCACAACCTCTCAGCAGAGTTATCCACCATGAAGTTCCAAGTGGGCTGCCTCCGTAAGGAAAACATCACCCTCCTGGTTCTGGAGGAAGCCCTTTGGCAAAGCTATATCCATCCATTGACTTTCCTTGGTGCTTTGAGTTTTTTCTTCATTGTGAAGAAGGAAAGGAGGCTTGCAGCCCATCGTAGTGCCTACAACTTCTGGATACAGAAGGGGGATGAATGGAAGACTGGCTTTGTGACAATAGGAAACATTCAGTGACATTCAGTTCTTGGTATACAACATTAGCCCTGAAGGAATCCAGATAAATGAGGGGAAGGAAGAAGCTGTGCATTACTGGCCCATGCCTAGTACCATCAAAGATCTACAATATTTCCTAGGATTCGCCAGAAACTTCTACCGCTTCTAACATAAAATTTTTTACTTATATAAAATCAACAGACATCTTTAGCTGAAAGTGATGTCAGAGCCTATGGAACGATTTTCTGGACTATTTTCAAATAGAATTGCAAAGTGTATTTTCGATTGCGTTTTCCATATATGGACGCATAAATTGTGACACAATCCAAATGCAATTGCAAATCTTGCATTACCGTTTGCATTTTCGCTTTCGCGAATGCACAGTGACTGCCAAATTTCAAATGAAAAAGCAAAGTCTATTTGCAACTGTATTTCCCATGTCTTACGAGTTATGAGCCTGTCATATTTAAATAGCAATATTAATTACCACATTTGCTTTTTCACTTTCTATGCGCCACACATATAACCTGCCAAAACTCAAATGGAATCTCAATTCCTTTTGCATTTGAATTTCCGAGGTCTGCACTGAAAGCTGTCAATCAATGTGAGGGGCGGGACTAAACTAGGGGGCGTGTTTGTTTTGGGAGGTGACGTCACTCACAGACGACCGTGCCGAATGCTTTGATCAATGGAGGTAATCGGTAAAGCCTCCGCTAAAGGCAGCTGCCAATCAGTTCGTGCCTGTGTGAACGAACAGACAGTGCAACTTGGCACAATACATAATTCTGTCTTTTTTACCCCAAATGCAGCAATTATCCCCTGATAACAGAGCCACAAACGGTATGCACAATAGGTCAAAATTCACTATTACCAAAACGCTTTTCACCTGTCTCAGTATCTCTCACTGTTTCTCTCACTCTGATTGATGCAAGTGAGAAAACAGACAGTGCAGTTCTACACCTATTACAGTACATTTTATTCCTTTCTTTTAATCTGTAATAGTACGGCCATGCATATTATCATTTTTTCTTTCTTGTTTTCCCGTGATCATGACTTAATTTAGTCTACTGTTGCAACCTTGACAGGAACATTCTAAAACTCTTAACCTGGCTTAATGTGTTAATTGAGAGTGTTTTTAAAAGACCAAACTCAGCGTAAATGATCGACAGATGACCGTGCGCTCTTCTTGTGGACATTTCAGCAAATGTTGCTTCACTTAGAAATAACGTCTACAATAAATAAAATAAATATAGGCTAATCAAACACTGCTGGATTTGTCCAGTGTAAGGCTACGCTAAACATTTTATTTGTGTAATTAACATGTTTAAATGGTCTAAAAACAATGCATTCAACACCGCAAGCGCAGGCGGAGCGCCTTCGGAAGAATGCAGAGAAGAGCCTAAAATCTTATCTGCTTGAATCCAACTTACTTTAATTCAATTTAAGTGAAGTGAAGTGACATGTGGCCAAGTATGGTGACCCATACTCGGAATTTGTGCTCTGCAATTAACCCATCCAAAGTGCACACACACAGCAGTGAACACACACACACACCGTGAACACACACCCGGAGCAGTGGGGTGCTCGTTTAAAATAAAATTATATATAATAATATATTATAATAATTTGTTTGTGATTTTTATTAGTCATGTAGGATAGGCTGTGATATCGTGTGCGTTACAAGCTTGGGATGCTGTGTGTGTGTGTATGTGTGTGTGTGTGTGTGCGTGCGTGCGTGCGTGCGTGCGTGCGTGTGTGGTTTCCTACAAAGAAATGTAGAAAATACAAAAGATAAGGCTACAACACTGTATAACATCACTGAACTAATGTTTAACATTTATAAGTTAATTAAATGTCAGTAATAAACTGCATAAATTATAGCGATCACGAAGAAGGTTCTCTGTCCCAAACGCGTACAGTAGGCTATAGTTGATACAGTATACATCTCCCCATCATAGTTTATACTGCCACCTGCTGGCGCAGTTGTGTAACTTAGAAAGCAACTTTTGTTATGTAGAGATCACGAGAAAAATAAAGTATTTTTGGTGACCACGGGACACGTGCTCCATAACGGATTAAAACTGTTGAATAAAATATAAAGTAAGGTGGAAAATGGGTAAATAAATATAGATTGGCACTGTTTTGTTTGCTTACGAATAAAATGTACTGTAATAAGTGTAGAATTGCACTGTCTGTTTTCTCACTTGCATCAATCAGAGCAATGGTTTTCAAACTTGTCCTGCAAGCACCCCTGCCCTGCACATTTTGTATGTCTCCCTTGTCCGACACATCCAATTCAGGTCTTGCAGTCTCTACTAACGAGCTGATGAGTTGAATCCGGTATGTCTGATAAGGGAGACATTCAAAATGTGCAGGGCAGGGGTGTTTGCAGGTATGTCTGATAAGGGAGACATTCAAAATGTGCAGGGCAGGGGTGTTTGCAGGACAGGTTTGAAAACCACTGAATCAGAGTGAGAGAAACAGTGAGAGATGTTGAGACAGGTGAAAAGCGTTTGGGTAATAGTGAATTTTGACCTATTGTGCGTACCGTTTGTGGCTCTGTTATCAGGGGATAATCGCTGCATTTGGGGTAAAAAAGACAGGATTATGTATTGTGCCAAGAAGGTTGCACTGTCTGTTCGTTCACACAGGCACAAACTGATTGGCAGCTGCCTTTAGCGGAGGCTTTACGGATTACCTCCATTGATCAAACCATTCGGCACGGTCGTCTGTGAGTGACGTCACCTCCCAAAACAAACACGCCCCCTAGTTTAGTCCCGCCCCTCGCATTGATTGACAGCTTTCAGTGCAGACATCGGAAATTCAAATGCAAAAGGAATTGCGATTCCATTTGAGTTTTGACAGGTTATATGCGCGGCGCAGAGAAAGTGAAAAAGCAAATGTGGTAACAAATATTGCTATTTAAATATGACAGGTTCATAACTTGTAAGACATGGGAAATACAGTTGCATATAGACTTTGCTTTTTCATTTGAAATTTGGCAGTCACAGTGCGTTCGCGAAAGCGAAAATGCAAACGGTAATGCAAGATTTGCAAATGCATTTGGATTATGTCACAATTTATGCGTCCACATATGGAAAACGCAATTGAAAATACAATTTGCAATTCTATTTGAAAATAGTCCGGAAAATCGTTCCATAAGAGCCTCTGTGTGTGTGTTGAAATACATTTACATTACATTTACATTTAGTCATTTAGCAGACGCTTTTATCCATAGTGACTTACAAATGAGGAAAATAGAGGCAATCAAAACCATCGAAAGAGCAATAATACATTAGTGCTGTGACAAGTCCTGATTACGGTCCCAGTATACGTAGCAAGTATACGTATTTTATAAATAAAAAGAAAACAGGTAGTTAGAATAAAAATAGACTATAGAGTGCTAGTGTTAGAGGGTCGTGTGTTTTTTCTTAATAAAAAGAAAACAAGTAGATAAAACAGAATTAGAATAGAGAGTGCTAGAGTTAGAGGGTCAAATGAAGCTGGAAGAGATGTGTTTTTAGCCATTTCTTGAAGAGGGCTAAGGACTCAGCTGCTCGGATTAAGTTGGGCAGATCATTCCACCAGGAGGGAACAGTTAATGTAAAAGTCCGTGAAAGTGATTTTGTGCCTCTTTGGGATGGCACTATATATCACCGTTCATTTACATTTACATTTACATTTACATTTAGTCATTTTGCAGACGCTTTTATCCAAAGCGACTTACGAGTGGATCAGGAAACTCGGGCGGCCATGGCGGGTCAGGAGACTCGGGGGGCCATGGCGGTGCAGGGAGCTCAGGAGGTCGTGGCCTTGGCCTCACCCCTCGGCCCAGCCACTACAGCCGGAACTCTACTACCCCCCCCAAAAAATCCTTGGGGAGACTTACGGGGTCCAATTGAGGTTCAGGAGCTCCACCTGGGCTGATCAAGGAATCAGGAGCCCTCCGTGGGCTAAACACAGGAACAGGAGCCCTCCGTGGGCTAAACACAGGAACAGGAGCCCTCCGTGGGCCAAACACAGGAACTGGAGCCCTCTGTGGGCTAAACTCAGGAACTGAAGCCCTCGGTGGGCTAAAAACAGGAACAGGAGCCCTCCCAGGGTTATCCACAGGAACATGAGCCCTAACTGGGCTGGGCACGGAATCCGAAGCCTCCCCTAGGCCAGACACGAGACCCACAGCCCTCCTTGGGCTGAACGGGGTGACAGGGACCTCTTCAGGGGTGCTCTCAGGAACTGCTTCTATCGAGGCAACTGGAGAAGCAGGCGGCTTGGGAATGGCCTCCGTGGCCATGACAAGAGAAGCAGTCCGCTTCTCAGGAACCCCAAGAGCCGACACTGGAGTGAGCTCTGGGGCTGGAGCCGACACTGGAGCTAGCTCTCGAGGAGCTGTCACTAGAGGGCGCTGTGGAGCCGGAGCCCATGACATCCCCTCATACACCACCAGCATTCCTAGGGGTAATGCATAACAGCTAAAAGAAAGATACACAACAGATACAAGTGTATGCACTACTTGCTTGCACTATATAGGATAAATCACTATACAGGATTTACCCTATTATACTTTATCGACACGAATTGATAGGTGAAACAACAAACAGCCACCCACAAATAGTCTATAAACAAAGCATCAGGCTGTCTTTGAGTTCACATGAACAACAGTTAAAGTTACTCGTCAGGCTACAGAAGAATACCATAATTCCTCCGTTCAATTAGGCCTAAGACATCGAGAGTCATGCAGACCTATAACAACCCAGCCACAACACATAATTGCAAATAACATGCCTTACCTTAACACAGAATCGACCACAGAGGCCTGAATGGATTTCAAGGACTCCACGCAGATCAATGGCCTCCAACGTTTATACTTTTTCTACGAATCTTTTGAGTTAACGTACTAAACATGAGTGGAATTTGCACCGCAGCGCCCCCACACCTTTGTAACAGTCTAAACGTTACCTGTTTTTTTTTTTATTATTGTATTTCTCACTGATTTGCTTAAGAGGTAGCTGGTTGAATGTAATACCACTAGGAGCCGCTTGAGGGCGCTAGTGCACAGTGGGTACCGGAGATAAGCCTGGTCACCGACGAGCAAGTTGGTTCGTTTGGTAGAGGGAAAACTTGTAGTTGAACTAATACTACCGGCCTACTCATTTTAAGTCCTATATTGAGAACTCGTAGAGTTTACGCTCAAAGAAAGGATTTTTACACCTAGTACATCAGCTCATGTGTATCACTATTGGACTATGTGAGATATTGGAATGATAACGAACCTGTATATCCGCACGTGGTAGGGAGACTACGGCGCGTGGCTTGAAACAACGAGGCCTAAAGGTTACCGAGTCACTGAACACCATTGACTATCTTCACTTCTCACTCTTTGGATTATTGGATTGTATCATTGCATCATTCTCAAATAACTTTGTGGATTCATACTCATTTCATCACCATCATCACTTCAGTCATCTAAAGTCTGGACATTGATAAAGTTTCATTTAGGACATTGACTAATTTACACAGAGATAAGACTGTTTGTTTGTGCATATTCTTTCTTTATTTTTTGGGGTAATTATATAATTAAGCACTGGTGGGGAATAAAATAGGAAAAGAGAATATTTGTTTGGAGAAGTGGTTTTATTTTTTCAGTACCGATCAAATTTCTGTAGAACCCCCTCAGAGTAACATCTTTTAAAAAACAAAACAAAAGGAGGTGTTGCAGAATGGCACCCGAACAGGGACCAGCTTGAACTTTTGTGGGATCACTTGTATTTAAAAATAAATTTTGACGGTACTGAAAACCCTTCACAAACAATCATCTGCTATGGAAGAGAGAGAGCCCATTGCTGATTATTCAGATGAAGCTTTCATTCATCGTAGGGACCCAGTAACAAATTTGATTGATACTTTTAGTGAGTTGTACTTAGATTCAGAAGAAGAAAGAGAAGGTAGAGATGTGTCCCCAGATCAGAGAGTTGAGTAAGTTGATAATCCTGATGACTTACCCTTACCTCCTCCACCTCTTGATTTTCAAGAAGATGAGCTGCAATTCGGCAGTGATGAAAGTGCCCAACGAATGTGTAGTATTGAAGAGCACCTTGTTGATCTTGAGCACAGAATCAGCGACTTCCTTACCACAGAGACATTGAGCACAAAATTAAGAGCCTATGAAGACAGAATGAATTATCGTCTTCAAAGAGAGCTAGATCGTGTTCAGCAACAATGTTATGCCAGAGTCGATGAACTAAGTAAGAGCATTGTGGATTGTTTGAAACGGCGTGATAAACAGCTGGAGCAACAGTTCAAAGCTATCAAACCGATCATGTCAACTCCTGTTCATTCCAGCACCACAACTTCTCACAAGATATCTCAAACACCCTCTAAGATTACTTCAATTCCACAAGACACTACGAGGCAAGTAACATACCTTTCTTCAGCATCTCACCTGCCTGCTGTTAAAATGGATTTACCTACCTTTAGTAATTTGAATTCAGAAGATCCCATTGAATTCATAGATCGTTTTGAAGAGTATATTGAATTGAGACCTCTGCTCCACGAAGAGTTGTTGGCAGCGTTATCCGTGAGTCTTAAGGGAACCGCTAAGAGCTGGTGGAGGGCAGAGAAACCGAGTATTAGAGACTGGGATTCATTCAAAGAGAAATTCCTATTCTCATTTTTGAATGAAGATCACAAGGAAGTTGGTGCACAGAAGTTGGCAAGTTACCGACAGAGGGTCAACGAATGTGTGAGAGACTTTGCTTTTAACTATAGAGTGATGTCACTAAAGATTAACCCTCTGTTGTCTGACGCCGAATTAGTGCAGGCAATGTTGAGAAACTGCAATCCGCGGTTGGCTTCACTGTTGAGGGGAACGGTAAAAACTGTTGATGAGCTGGTTCGTTTTGGTACGCAAATCGAGAAGGACTGGGCTGAGAGTAAGAGAAGATGGAGTCAAGAGAAAGGTGAGGAACAGAAGAAGAATTCTTCTGGTGGAAAAAGTCAACCTAATCGCCTGATGCTTATTGATCCCACTTCTAACTCTCAGTGTAATAGTGTACTGCAAGCACCCGTTATTTTAAATCACTCATTCTTCAATGCTGTGATTGATACGGGAAGTACTTTTTCTTTGATGCAGCAGAAAGTATGGCAGAGACTAAAAAGGAAGGATGAGCATTTGACTAGAAGCGCTCAGACGTTCATGCTTGCCAATGGTCAGAATAAAAAAACTTAGGGGAAGGTACTCTAGGAATGTGAGATGTACGGAACGAAACATGAGATCACATTCCATGTGATGGCCGACGAGGATTTGGCAGTCCCTATCATCTTAGGATTGGATTTCCTTAGAGAAGCCAAAGTCACCATTGATTTTAACGTTTCACGTATATCCCTGGCTGATGCTAACTCTAGTCATCCCATGTGTTTTAATAGAATGCACGAGCACCCTGCTGTACGCTTTTATGCTGCACAAGGAGAAGTCGAGGTATTTCACGATAAGGAGAAGTCAAAACTGATTGACCAACTTGTGGAAAATTCACATGCTGCAGACAAGGTAAAGAGTCAGTTGAAAGTTCTCTTGGATGATTGGCCTTCCGTATGTACCACAAATCTAGGACGTACAAGTTTAATCAAGCACGAGATTAAAACTACTGACGAACTTCCTTTAAGAAAGAGACCGTACAGAGTTTCTAAAGTTAATAATGATTTTATTGAAGAGCAAATTAAGGAGTTGCTTCAATTAAAGATCATCAAACCTTCTACATCTCCGTGGGCCTCACCTGTGGTAGTCGTAGACAAAAAAGATGGAGGATCTAGGTTATGTATTGATTACCGTGGTCTAAATGCAAAGACTCACCTCGACGCATACCCGATGCCTCAAATCACAGACATTCTGGATTCTCGCCAAGGTGTTTAGCACGTTGGACTTAAAGAGCGGATACTGGCAAGTTGAAATGGATCCTGGAAGTGTACAAAAGACAGCTTTCGTTACTGCTTCAGGACTATATGAATTCTTATGTCTTCCTTTTTGCCTTAAAAACGCAGCAGCATCATTCCAACGGCTGATGGAACAGGTCTTAAGAGAACATAAGAGCAAGTGTTGCATGGTCTATATCGATGACATCATTGTATACTCTCCCGACATCCAGTCTCATCTGCACCATCTCAAGCAAGTATTCCTGAGTTTGCACAAGGCTGGTCTCACGCTTAACCTTAAAAAATGTAAGTTCATCTGCTCTTCACTTGACTACCTAGGACACACTATCACAGCAGACGGAGTCAAGATGAATGCAGACATGGTGGCTGCAATCAAGACGTTTCCTACTCCCAAGACCTTAAAAGAGGTACAGCGGTTTCTGGGTCTAGCAGCTTGGTACCATCGTTTTATCCCTGATTTTTCTAGTAAAACAGCACCATTGCACGCACTGAAGAAGAAAGAAGCGAAGTGGAAGTGGACTGATGAGTGCCAACGTTCGTTTGATCTCGTCAAAGACGAACTTACTAGGGCACCTGTTTTAAACACACCGAACTTCGAATCTTCTTTTAAAGTACAGACTGATGCGAGTGATGTGGGCTTGGGAGCTGTTTTAACACAGGAGGTGGATGGCCAAGAGAGAGTAATTGCCTACGCATCTCGTTTGCTCAGAGGTGCCGAGAGATCTTATTCAGCATCAGAAAAGGAGTGTCTCGCAGTGGTATGGGCTGTAGAGAAGTGGCACCATTACCTAGAGGGCAGAGCATTTGAAGTGATCACTGATCATGCATCCTTAGTCTGGCTATTCCAGCATCCCAAACCTTCATCTAGACTGGAAAGATGGACTATAAGGCTGCAGGGATATCATTTTGTTGTACGATACAGAAGAGGGCAATGTAATGTAGTGCCTGACGTATTGTCCAGAAAGTATGCAGTTGAGTCACCAGCTGTGTTGTTGCACACACCAGCTAAGAGTGGTTTTAATTCTGTCACTTATAATCTGCCGGTGGATTTGTCACAAATCGCATTAGAACAGAAACTAGACCCAGAGTGCCAAGAATTGATGGTTAAAGTAGAGAACCAGAAAACCACAGACATTAAGAGAACGCACTATGTTTTCAAAAACGAGGTTTTATTTAGGAGTGTACCAGACTCCAAAGAAGGCCAGAGACTTCAAATTGTCATTCCTGAAAAGTTTAAGGAAGCAATTTTAACTTATGCACATGACAATCCCCTGAGTGGTCACCTGGGTAAATTTAAAACACTGATGAGACTCTTAGAGTTTGCTTATTGGCCCTCAATTCGCACAGATGTATGGCAGCACTGTAAAACGTGTGAGAAATGTCAACAATGTAAGCCAACTAACTTGAAACCTGCAGGCAGTCTACAAAGTGTACCCATAGTCGAGCCTGGTTATATGCTTGGAATGGACATAATGGGACCATTTCCCTGAAGCACCCGACAGAATGAATATCTGCTGGTTATAGTGGACTACTTCTCAAAATGGGTAGAAGTATTTCCCATGAGGGCTGCCAAATCTGCTACCATTGTGCGAATTTTAATAGAAGAGATTGTCACGAGGTGGGGAACTCCAGCTTTTATTGTGTCTGACAGAGGTACACAATTTACTTCCAACCTCCTTGACCAAGTATGTAAGCAATGGCACGTAACACAAAAACTCACCACAGCATACCATCCTCAGTCTAACCTCACTGAAAGAGTCAATCGGAACCTAAAGACGATGATTGCCACGTATGTTGATCAGAACCACCGTACGTGGGATCAGTGGATTTATGAGTTCAGATTTGCTCTAAATACTGCATGGCACGAAAGCATAGGTTATTCTCCAACAGAGATAGCTCTAGGCCGACAGCTGAAAGGACCTCTGCAGAGAGCCTTGCAGAATCCCCCAGACCCTGACCAACCAGCTTATAGTACTCTTGAACGCCAGAAAAGTCTGTATGAGTCAGTAAAGGAAAATGTAGAAAGGGCTCAGACTAAACAAAGAAAGTACTATGACTTTAAAAGAAGAGCTCAGAACTTCAATGAAGGAGATTTAGTTTGGGTTAAAACTCATCCTCTCTCTCGAGCAGATGATGCCTTTATGGGTAAAATTTCTCCAAAATGGAAGGGCCCAGCTAAGATTGTGAAAAAGCTAGGACCCGTAAACTACAGGGTAACTATGTTATCCGATCCGATTCAGATAGATACTTACCATACCCAGAATTTAAAAATTTTCCATGGGAAAAATTTTTAAGACCAGAGGGAGGGGTATGTAACAGTCTAAACGTTACCTGTTTTTTTTATTATTGTATTTCTCACTGATTTGCTTAAGAGGTAGCTGGTTGAAGGTAATACCACTAGAAGCCGCTTGAGGGCGCTAGTGCACAGTGGGTACCGGAGATAAGCCTGGTCACCGACGAGCAAGTTGGTTCGTTTGGTAGAGGGAAAACTTGTAGTTGAACTAATGCTACCGGCCTACTCATTTTAAGTCCTATATTGAGAACTCGTAGAGTTTACGCTCAAAGAAAGGATTTTTTCACCTAGTACATCAGCTCATGTGTATCACTATTGGACTATGTGAGATATTGGAATGATAACGAACCTGTATAACCGCACGTGGTAGGGAGACTACGGCGCGTGGCTTGAAACAACGAGGCGTAAAGGTTACCGAGTCACTGAACACCATTGACTATCTTCACTTCTCACTCTTTGGATTATTGGATTGTATCATTGCATCATTCTCAAATAACTTTGTGGATTCATACTCATTTCATCACCATCATCACTTCAGTCATCTAAAGTCTGGACATTGATAAAGTTTCATTTAGGACGTTGACTCATTTACACAGAGATAAGACTGTTTGTGCATATTCTTTCTTTATTTTTTGGGGTAATTATATAATTAACCACTGGTGGGGAATAAAATAGGAAAAGAGAATATTTGTTTGGAGAAGTGGTTTTATTTTTTCAGTACCGATCAAATTTCTGTAGAACCCCCTCAGAGTAACATCTTTTAAAAAACAAAAGGAGGTGTTGCACCTTGATGCTCATGACAAGAACAGCAAGTATAGTTATCTTTATTGAAGCGAATTAGGTTTAAATCGCCGTCATATATGAATGAATATTTTTGCAATTTTACACATGATGATCACATTACACAAAACTGAAGTTGCACGTCAAAATAACACATTGTCAATATTTTTTGAGACCCCCCCAACATTTCACAAATCACGTTTTCAGGGGAGCCCATGTCTTATTAAGGGGAGCCGAGCTCCCCCTAGCTCTCCCGTAGTTCGCACCCTGATTGTTACAATTAATAAAAATAAATGAAATTGAAGTCTGTGTGTGACTTGAACATTTTACCACAATTATTTAAGGATTATATCAACCCAATTAAAATCTTCTTAAAGTGTATATGAAACACATTGAAATTGTAAAAGATCGTTAATAAACACAAATAAATTCACTAATTTAATTAGAAGACAAATCACCTTCTAAAAACAACCTATTTATTACTCTTTTTCCCTTGAAATCATATAACTCTGATTTCATGTTGCATTGCTGCATTAACAGAAAGAAAATTATAATAATACAAACAAAGTTCCAAGAGGCCAACCAAAGGGAATGCTAATCACTATAATGGTGATTTTCTTAAAAAAAAAAAAACCTTTTTAAGAAAATCAACATCAATTTATGAAGTTAGCTTATGTGATGTTCTCTCAAATATTTCAGTTGTATTGAAAATTCAACATTCAAGATGATTTTGGAAAACAAGTGAATGCAACTAGTGAAAGATAACTGCAGACATGGAAGAAATGAGTGAAAAGTCTATGGCTGTTTCTCAATTCCAAGAACGCAGAGAACGGAGTTGTGTTCTCGTGGAGAGTGGTCTTGCAAGGCTTCCTTGGAAGAACACGGAACACAGAACGCAGCCTTGTGAGAATTGAGATGTACTGCGTTCTTGCTTAACTGACCGCATAGTCTCAGCATAAGCAGTGGCCAATGAACAATAAATATAACATAACATTACAAACAAATGTCATAACTTATTAAAACATTTCATACTATTATAGATATTATTTTCATATAATTGTATATTGTTTTATTTTACAGCATTATATGTTTAACTATGACTATGTTATGATTCATTTTAATATGCCAATAAAAATACTGCAGACTTTCTCCGGGTCTTACCACTTTATTAAAATTAAGCAAAACAAAACGATAAATGTTTACTTTCAAGAGCCGTCAAGTATTTTCGAGAGCGAGTTTAAAGCCTACAGGCTTCCGTACACTGGCCACGCGTAGAGTCTTCTGGGATTTCTAATGGCTCGATTCTCTCAAGTCTGCACTCGATGCATACTCGATATCAAGAACACATCCGGGAACTTTCATGCGTCCTCTGCACTTGTGTTCTTGAGAACTGGAACTGAACTTCGATGGTTGATGACGACGTAGAACGAGAACACAAGGATGCAAGATCGCTGAAGAACGCATATTGAGAAACAGCCTATTAAGACTCTTCTTCTTCTTCTGTTGTACATTAGCAACATATTAGTGCACTGCTGCCTCTCACTAGTTTATTAATGTCATTGGTTCCTTTGTGGCTACTTGAATATTTTAAGTGTCACTCAAAACAGTAAGTAAATTGTTTTATTTGCCTTGAAAGCTGTAACTTAATAAAACCTAGTAAGTATAACAACTAAGTAAAGATAACTATTTATATCTAAGTAAGGTAAACTATTGGATTTTACGGTGTAGTGAATTTAGGTAAAGGGGTGCAGAGCCAGTGGTGGTTTTGTAGGCAAACATCAAAGCCTTGAATTTTATGAGAGCAGCTTTTGGTAGCCAGTGCAAATTTATGAACAGAGGTGTGACATGCATTCTTTTTGCCTTGTTAAAGACTAATCTTGCAGCCGCATTCTGGATTAGTTGTAGAGGTTTGATAGAACTGGCTGGAAGACCTGCCAAGAGAGCATTGCAATAGTCCAGCCTGGACAGAACAACGAGTTGTGTAGCATGTTCTGAAAGAAAGAGCCTGATCTCCCTCATGTTGCATAAAGCAAATCTGCAGGGCTGGGCAGTTTTAGCAATGTGGTGTGAGAAATTAAGCTGATCATCAATCACAACTCCAAGGTTTCTGGCTGTCTTTGAAGGAGTTATGGTTGATTTGCCTAGTTGGATGGTGAAATTGTGATGAAGTGATAGGTTTGCAGAAACCACACGTAGTTCTGTCTTGGCAAGGTTAAGCTGAAGGTGATGGCACTTCATCCAGCAAGAAATGTCTGTTAGACCTGCTGAGATGCAAGCAGCTATCGTTGCATCATCAGGATGGAATGAGAGGTAGAGCTGAGAGTCATCAGCATAGCAGTATATGAAAAGCCATGTTTCTGAATGACAGAACCTAGTGATGCCATGTAGACAGAGAAGTGTTCCAAGAACTGAGCCCTGCGGCACCCCAGTAGCTATATGTTGTGACCTGGACACATCACCCCTTCCAAGATACCTATATATATGAAGGACCTATCTGAAAGGTAAGACTCAAATCACTGGAGTGCGATTCCTGAGATACCCTTTGCCAATAGGGTTGACAGGAGGATAAGCAAGATAAGTACTGAAGATTTGGAAGCTGCTCTTGCCAGTCTTAAGGCTTTACCAACCGAGAGCAAGGCAGTCTCGGTTGAATGTCCACTTCTGAAGCCAGACTGGTTGCTGTCCAGGAGGTTTTTCTATGTGAGAAAGGCAGAGACTTGTTTAAACACAACTCGTTCGAGTGTTTTTGCAATGAAAGGAAGAAGTGATACTGGTCTGTAGTTCCCTAAAAGAGCTGGGTTAAGAGCGGGTTACTTAATTATTGGGGTTATCTGAGTCTGTTTAAATGTTGAGGGAAAAACACCATTGTGAAGGGATGTGTTAATGATGTGAGTGAGCGCAGGAAAAACTGAAGAAGAAACGGCTTGAAGGAGATGGGATAGAATAAAATCAAGCGGATAAGTAGTAGGATGATCGGAAAGGATGAGTTTGGAGATTTCTGCCTCAGAGAGTGGAGAGAAGGATGTGAGCGAGTGTATGTTTGCAGGTAAGATGTGTTTGACAGTTTGTGGTGTGAAGAAATGTGCGCTGATGGTTGTAATTTTATTAATGAAGGATGTGGCAAAGATGTCAGCTGTTAGAGTTGATGGGGAAGAGGAGGAAAAAGGACCGAGAGTTAAAAAAGTTTTTAATTTTGTTGTGGTAGTGTGTCCTTTTAGCAGTGGAGACATTAGCAGAGAAGGAAGAGAGGAGTGACTGATACACAAACCTGCCAACAGTTTTACAGGAAACATCCGCCTTCCAAAAAACTTAATAAAACTAGGGATGTCCCGAGCCGATCTCAAAGATTGGGATCGGGGCTGATCAAACATTTTTTAACTGATCGGTATCGGTTCTCCTAAACCCGATCCTTATTTTAGGTCAGCTGTCATGACGGTTTCGTGCAGTAGGTGGTGGTATGCGCCTTTAAGTGTGTTCACAACCGCCATTAAAAGGAAAAGAAGATGCTCAAATGTGCATGTTCAGCCACCATTAAAACCAAAAGAGGAAGAAATGTTCGTGTGTGATGTGCGAGAACCAGTGAGCTCTGTTCTTGTGCTTCAAACATATTTGAGCTTCTGTGTTCAGTGTATTTGATGTGCACTTTTGGAAACATTCATTTACCATTTACTTTAATCTGCTGTCAGACTATCCGAGAAGTTGTTGTCATAATGCGTTGCTATAGGTTGCATCTTGCTTCTGATTTAACAAATAGACTGGCATTTTGACACCACAAGCTCCTTTTTCTCTGATCACTGAAGCCTTTTTCAATCATGCAGTGTAACTGCATGGTCATTGGTTCTTGCAGTGAAATAAAAATGAACCAATGGCTCGGCAGTGGAGCTGCACGAGCCTATGCGATGAAGCCCGCCAGAGCCTGCCAGAATGGGTAGGGGCATCTGGCTATATAAGCAGGCATTTCGCCATAGGATCCTCAGGTAAATTCAACTGAAGTGGGTTTTGCAGCATCATAGCATGGCTAGCAATGCAGTACTCGTTCCCGTATCTCAGAGAACCAAGGTTATGTTAGTAACCAAGTACGTTCCCTTTCAATACTTCACTCGTACTGACGCTTATGGGGAACCAGTACAATCCAGCCAGGAACGACTAAAATGAACTGGCCTTGAGCATCTAAGGGCTCAGAGGGACCAAGTATAAGCAGGGTGAGCCCCACAGGAAGCAAGAGTTTGCTTTGAATAATCGTTCCGAACAATCCTATACAGCCTCAGCACTTCTAAAAAAAAAGGGCCAAGAGTGTACATGAAGTAAAGCAGATGCCTGATTGGACCTGCCTTTTGGCATACAAAGAGCTGTTCCGACTGCCTGAACGGGGCGGAACACTCAATGTAAATTCTCAGCACCTTGACAGGGCAGAGAAGGTTCAGCTCCTGGTCCTCCACCAAAGGAGGAAGTGCAGAGAGAGTGAAAATCTGCTCTAAACTGGGTGTAGAGTGCTTTAGGAACATATCCATGCCTTGGCTTTAGGACGACCTTGGAGTCGTTAGGCCCAAATTCAAGGCAGGCAGGCTTATAGAGAGCACCTGCAAGTCACCTACTCGCTTAACCAATGCTAACGCCAGAGCAGTTTTTAGCGACAGGGTTCTTAGGTCTGCTGATTGTAGCGGTTCAAAGGGGGAACCCTTAAGGGTTCTCAGGACCATGGCAGATCCCATGTAGGGACGGTGAGGAGCCGAGGCGGATTGAGCCTCCTGGATCCCTTCAGAAAGTGAACAACTAAGCCTAAGTCCCGCCCACTGACTTTCCGGCTATAGGAGCATGGAAAGCTGCTATAGCTACCACATAGACCTTGAGCGTGGAAGGGGAACGGCCCTTATCCAACAGCTCTTGTAGGAAGGACCACTAGCATGTGGTTTCCATTCAGGTCTAGTCAGAAGGTCTGAAGGGCTCAACATACTACCAACATTTCAAGTTAGTTGATGTGTAGCCGACCTTCTGTGTACGACCAGGAGCCGAAAGTTGGTTTGCCCTTGTACAGAGCCCCCCAACCCGTGTTGGATGCAACTGTCGAGATAACCTTCCTTCTGTAAATAATGTCCATGGTCACGCCCTGCTTGAACCACTGAGGGTCTTTCTAAGGGGCCAGAGCTGCCATGCAGGCCCCGTTCACCTTGACTCGAAGGCGTCCGTGAGGCATGGGGTGGAACTTGTGATTTCAACCAGTACTGAAGGGGTCTCATGCTGTAGCACCAGCGATACAGAGGCCATGAGGCCTAGCATCTTTTGAAACGTTTTGAGAGGGCGAGAGGCTCCAATTTTGAAGGAAGCCATGAGCTGCTGTATGGCCAGTGCGCGTTCTGGTGCAACTATCACCCTCATTTGGGCTGAGTCGAAAACTGCTCCCAGGAAAGAGATTCATTGGCTGGGAGACAGTGAGCTCTTGGCAAAATTGACCCTGAGACCCAGGTACTCTAAGTGGCTGAGAAGGAGGAATCTGTGAGATATTAGCTTGGCCTCCGACTGGGCTAAGATGAGCCAGTTGTCGAGGTAGTTTAGAATGCAGATTCCCATCTGTCTCAGAGGGGAGATAGCTGCATCCATGCACTTTGTAAAAGTGCGAGGAGCCAGGGACAGTCTGAAGGGAAGGACCGTGAATTGATACGCCACTCCCTCGAAAGCGAATCTCAAGAATCATCTGTGAAGGGGAGCTATCTGGATGTGAAAATAGGCATCTTTCAGGTCTAGAGAAAAGAACCAGTCCTTTTTCAGGTCTAGAAACCAGTCCTCTGGGTATATTTGCGAGAGGATCTGTCTCAAAGTAGTTATCCTGAACGGCCATTTCATGAGGGCACGGTTCAGGTGCCTGAGATCGAGAATAGGCCGGAGGCCAACATCCTTCTTGGGGACGAGGAAGTAACGGCTGTAGAAGATTGACTCGCTCTAAGCTGGCAGAACCGTTTCTACAGCTCCTTTTGCCAGTAAATTCATCACCTCGGAGCGCAGGACATGAGAGTCCATGCTCTGCACTAAGGTGGGAACCAAGCCGCTGAATCACAGGGGTCTTCGAGTGAACTGAAGTGAGTAACCTCATTTTATGATCCCCAAAACCCAATCTGACACTTCGGGGGTGGCCTGCCAGGCCTCGGCCCGTTCATCCAGACGGCTATAAGTGGGCTCCTCCGGCGCAGACCACTCCAAACCCAGCTCCTCAACCGCCTTAGAGAGAACTTGGAATAGTTCGGTGTCCATCCCTAGTTTGGTGTCGCTGGGATCTGCAGACGGCAAAGGGGTGGGATCGATCGTCAATCTCTGCAAGGCGAGAGCGAGGCACGAAGGGTCTAAGGTCAGCATAAGCTAGCTTGCAGCCGGGCGCTGAGTTCCTCTGCCCCGCTGTTTTTCCTCACAGGTCCCTGAGAGGAAGAAAACTGGAGGGTGTGAGGGGTGGAGTCACTCTCTGAAAAGAAAGCGATCCAAGCGCGAGGAGAGGCAAGACTCATGTTCTCCTAGTGAGAACACTCCATCTCGGTCAGAGCAGCTTTTGCGTCTGACTTGCCCAGACAGGAAACATACTCTAAATGACCGTCATCAGCGTGTAGCGAAGTCCTGCACGAGCTGCAATGACGGTGCAGCATTTGCAACAACGAGAATTTTCTCTTTTGAGAAATTTGCTATTTTAGACTCACCAGATGGTGGCAGGGGATGAGCTGGGATCTGCACGGAACACTGAGGCAGCTCGATGAGCGGAGTGGGAACAGTAGGTCGCTGAATCAGCTATTATCCGTAGCAAGGGCATGTCAATGCCGAGCGGCTTCAAGTCTCGTAGATCAGCGAAGAGATGATCGTCGTTGCTGAAGGAGAATTAATATGAGGATCCTATGGCAAAATGCTCGCTTATATAGCCAGATGGCCCGCCCATTCTGGCAGGCTCTGGCGGGCTTCATCAACATTGGTTCGTTTTTATTTCACTGCACGAACCAATGGCCGTGCAGTTACACTGCATGATTGAAAAAGGCTTCAGTGATCGGAGCAAAAGGAGTTTTCCCCTTAAGCGTCTAACGACGCAGTACGAGTGAAGTATTGAAAAGGAATTCACTGCACTCTCAACGAAATGTACAAGTTTATAATCTAATTATAAATATCTAAATACCTTTTTAACATTATTAAAAGTACATACTGAGTGACTGACACCATCTTTGTTATGGAATACACTTGTTGGTTTGCATTGAGTTCACAGTTTTAACATAGGCCTACATGTTTGCTCTAATTTTATTTTTAAGATCTGAGGTAAACTATCTTCCGTTGTTTTCAGTATGGCTATAATTGTCACGCAAAAGGATATTCAAACTCACATTAGACACTTTTAACACTGAATAAAGCACATAATCAGTACCTGAGATTATCATTGTATGTTGTCGTTCTAGCCGCGACGTTGCAGAAATAGACACAGTTTCTATATTAGAAACTTCACGTGTTGCCATCACATCTGGTTAGGACAAAAACTCAGATTTTTTTTTTTCAAGTTTTCTTTTTTTTTTTTTTTAAATAAATAAAAAGAAAACAAGTAACTAAAATATAAATAGAGAGTAGTGTTAGATGTCCAAGTGCAGATGCATGCGTTTTTAGCTGTTTCTTGAAGATGGCTAAGGATCATGTATAATAATAATAATAATAATAATAATAATAATAATAATAATAATAATAATACATTTTATTTAATGGCACCTTTCAGGACACCTTGACACCTTACAACAGAACACAAGCAATAACACACAAATACATAAAATAAAATAAAATAAAATAAACACAAAGGATTACAGTGAATAAGCAGATTTAAAGAGGTAAGTTTTGAGTTGTGATTTAAAAATATTGAGTCCAGCTGACAGATATGAATGGGTAGTGAGTTCCAGAGTTTGGGGGCAGCGTGACCCCCATTTTGACCATTTTAACTGAAGGAATAGACAGAAGACCAGAAGAGGAGGAACGAAGGGCACGGGAGGGAGTGTAAGAGTGGAGCAGATCAGATAGATATGTGGGAGCAAGGTTACGAAGTGCCTTAAAGGTGAGAAGGAGGAGTTTATATTGAATTCTTTGGGGTATTGGGAGCCAGTGAAGTTGAAAGAGGATCGGTGTGATGTGTTCTATTGATTGTGCGAGTAATGATTCTTGCAGCAGAGTTATGAACATTTTGAAGTCGTTGGAGGAGCTTTTGGGGTAAACCTGAAAGAAGGGCATTACAGTAGTCAAGGTGTGAAGTGACAAGGGCATGAACAAGAACTTGGGCTGAGTGCTGAGTGAGTGATGGGCGGAGTCTAGAAATGTTTTGCATGTGGAAAAAAGCTATGCGAATTGTATTGTTAACATGTGAAGTACAAGAAAGAGTAGAGTCCAGTATTACACCTAAACTTTTGACCTGAGAGGAGATGGGGACCAGACAGCCTTCAATGCTTATACTGATGGATGGGGATTTGGAGAGTGTAGATTTGGAACCAATGAGAAGAACTTCACTTTTATTGCCGTTGAGTTTGAGTTTGTTATTTGTCATCCAAGATGTAATTGCCTGTAGACAGTCAGTAAGTGCAGTGGGGCATGATGAGATACTGGGTTTTGTGGAAATGTACAGCTGAGTGTTGTCAGCATAGCAGTGAATGTAGATACCAAAGTGCCGAAAAATATTGCAGAGGGGGAGGATGTAAATAATGAACAAAAGGGGATCTAACACTGAGCCTTGGGGAACTCCGTGGTGTAATGGGGATGAAAATGACTTAATGTTTTTCATTTGTACAAACTGTTTCCTGTCAGTGAGATATTAATTGAACCATTTTAAAGCAGTACCAGTGACCCCAGTGCCAGCCAAACGCTCGAGTAATACTGGGTGCGAGATGGTATCAAAGGCGGCACTGAGGTCAAGGAGGATGAGAACGGAAAGAAGGCCTGAATCATCATTTGTGATTTTAACTAGGGCTGTTTCAGTGATATGTTTAGAACGAAAACCGGATTGGAATGGCTCAAACAGATTATTATTTTGAAGATGATCCTGAAGCTGTATTGTAACAGTACGTTCAAGAATTTTGGCGGTAAAAGGTAGATTAGAAATGGGACGGTAATTATTGAAGTCTTCGAAGCCAGGTTTCTTAATTATAGGTGTAACTGAAGCAGTTTTAAGTGATAATGGAACAATACCGGTAGACAACAAGGAGTGAACTATGGCAGTGAGGACAGGAGAGAGTGTGGAGAGACATGATATAACAAGGAAAGTGGGAAGTGAATCAAGGGAACAAGTAGATGAGCGTGCTGAAATGATAATATTACTTATTTGTGAATTGATGCTAAAGTGAAGTCAGAGAGTGTGGTGAGTGGTGATGTATGTAAATTATTAATCCAACTGCAATCAAGGTGTGTTGAAAAGGATGTAGTCAGATGTTTATGGATTGTGTCAACTTTGTTATGCAAAAAATCCAAAAAGTCTTGACATTGGGATACAGTAGTGAAATGGAAGGTGGTTTCAGATGGCTTAGTAAGTCCTTGGACAGTGGAAAAAAGTGCTCTAGTATTGAACTCATGATTATTAATTACATGTGTGTAATATTCAGATTTAGCAGAGTTCAGAGCGTTTTTGTAGGTGGCAACATGGTCAGAATACATTTGTTGATGAATAGTAAGTCCAGTTTTATTAGAGACGTGTTCCAAACGGCGGCATTCTTGTTTCAATAAATGAAGGCCAGGAGTGAACCAGGGGGAGGATTTTGTAAAGGTAACAGTACGGGTTTGAAGAGGTGCCAGGGTATCCAATATAGAAGTTAGAATAGTGTTGTATTGATTAACCAGGTCAACAGAGAAGGGGGATTGTAGATTGAGAGTAGACAGTGCCACAGAAAGTTCATTGTTCAAATCAGATGTGTTGAGTTTTTTAACATTACGAAAGGATATGGTGCATCGTTTAACTGAGCTGGACGTAGGAATGGAAACATTAAAAATTAAAAACTTATGGTTAGATATAGGAAGATCAAATGCATTGAGATCGAATTATGTATCATCATGTATAAGTATTTTTTTGTAACTGTACAGGTTTCCAAGAAATACAGTGAAATTGAAGAGTTTTACTACAGCCTGATGACTAAGTATCCAAGCATCCATCTGCCTCCAATGCCCCGCAAAGTCCTGTTTGTGGGTGAGACGGACCTCCATAAGCGGAGAGTGGCTTTTGACAAGCTTGTCAAATTCTTTTCCAAGCACCCAATGCTGGCAAACTGCACAGAATTACTGGAGTTTTTAGGTTGGAAAGCAAATCTTAAGATTTCTTACATATTGTAATTAATATTAAGTGTAATCACACATTATTATTGTATTATTAATTGTCAAGTATTAATACTGTAGTATTTGTCATTTTCTTAAAAGCAGTTACTTATTTTAATTAAAGCAAAAAAAAGTCTGTAAATCATTTTTTTTTTTCTTTTTGGTAGGAGCAAAGACAGTGCTCGCTGATGTTAAAACTACAAATGAACCTGAGATATTAGACAAGGAACAGGAAGGTGGTCTGGATTTCTTTGAAAGAGAGGAACCATCTAACTTGAAAATGGGAGTAGCAATGGATATATCGGACCAAAGTCTAAAACCACTTCAGCCTCATGAAGAGGAGGAATTAATAGACCCGCTGAGCAGTAAGCGGTAAGTTTCTGTAAATACATTATTGTAAATACATTTACAAAACATAGCATAAATGTTAACACTTAAACAAAACGACAACAACAACAAAAAAAAGACCAATAGCAAGACAGAACTGATGATAGAACCACATGACAGGATGGTAAAGGGGTCATGAACCGCTTCTTGTTTTCTAATTTTATACTGTCCTCTGAGGTCAACTTATAATGTTAACAAGATTTTTTCAATCAAAAACATCAACATTTAGAAGTAACAGCAGTAGCGTCTCCTGACCGTAAAATGAAAAACATTTTGTAAACTTTATTTTCTAATCTCTGAACACAATGCGGACAAAATTTTGGCAGAGATATCCTTGCGTTATCCTGTGGGTGGCGCACTAATGTTGATTGACAGGCTCGGAGAACACGCATAAAATGCTGTATTATAATTGCCTTAATATAGCATTTATCACCTCAAATGTTGATTTAGAATGTTACAAGTTGTGGAGCAATTCGGGTGAGGAAAGATGAGCATATGTCTATTCACAGAATAATGATAAAACAAACACAATAGAACCATATAAAGGCTATTCAAAGGGGGCAGTCGTGGCCTAATGGTTAGAGAGTCAGACTTGTAACCCAAAGGTTGCAGGTTCGAGTCTCAGGTCCTGCAGGGGTTGTAGGTGGGGGAGTGAATGTCCAGCACTCTCTCCACCCTCAATACCTTGACTGAGGTGAGAGCAAGGCACCGAACCCCCAACTGCTCCCCAGGCGCCGCAGCATTGGCTGCCCACTGCTCGGCGTGCGTGCATGCTTGTGTGTTTGTTTGTTCACTTCTCAAAGCTGTGTGTGTGCACTTGAATGGGTTAAATGCAGAGCACAAATTCCAAGTATGGGACGCCACACATCACGTCCTTTCCCCTTTCCTTTTCATGTGAGCACATTTAAACTAAAGGGTTTATACTTTGTTAATTTGATCCACTACTCCACATAGAAAAAAAAAAAAACAGACATGCCAACTAGTTACTGACCTGATGCAGACACATAGCTGAAGCGGATTGATATTGTCTTGGTGGAGCGAGGTTCACGTAAGGTAACGTGAAAATAAGCGGGGCAGTCTCAAAACTGCCCCAATGGCTCTCAATTAGAGTGCGCTGCAGTTCCCCTTTTCACCACAGATTTATGTTACAAAATTGTGGGACGCTGTTGAGCTCGGAAGGTCTCAGGCACCGTCTGCCCCGCTTAGTATCATGTATACATGCCTGCTAAAGCCATGTGCGGGATTTGAATATATACTGCTTGCTTTACGACTTAAAATAGTATCGAAAAGCTGAAAAATATTTGTTGCAGAATGCTGAACACATTTACAATTTATTATTGTTTCAGTTTATATAGAGGTCTATGTTGTGGATGAATATTTTGGAGCCACGTCTGAGTAATAGGCCATTTTCTGTCCTGTTTTTCACCCCCCACATCTCAACGCTCGGTGTGGATAGCCATGGCCCAGTCTAGACTTAGAAGTAGCTAAGAGTTTTGCGTTTCAATGCTCCTGTCATTACATGTGTGGAATTGTTTTGAAAACTTCAGGAATGACAGCTGATAAAATTCAGTAATACATGTTTGAGCCAGAGTCTGATCCCGAATCAGAAGACAACAACAATGCTATGGATAGTACAGCCTTTGACTGTGGTAATTTATCATCTTTATTAAATTTTTCTTTATGTATTTGTGAGGTAGTCAGTCTACATTATATTAATGTTTAACTGAAGACACTACAAAAAGCTATTTATGTTGTTAATTTGTTAATATTTATGTGTATTACATGTTTTATATTTCAATGGTTGTGGCAAAACGTTTAGATACTTGGAGTTACTGCAGTTATAATTGACAAAGGATAAATTACAATGTTTTATATAAATGAAGCATTCATGTAAACAATGAAAAATTCTGCATGTCTGTTTGACAGCCTACGTCCATCATAGATGGACGCTGCTGTGATTCAGGTTAAAAACATATAATTACTCAGCAGTTACATATCAAACTATCTGTAACAGACAAAGCAATAGTGACACATGATAAAAACACTTAACCCTTAAGTATACTTTGTTTTTGTATGTTTATACTACCGTATGCATAGTATAAACATACAACAGCACAGTCGACTGCGTAGCCTTTCAAAGTATAGTCCATTTGAGGTGTATGCAAATGCAGGGGGTCGACACATGCACTCTATAAAGCTTCATCTTTGTCCAGCATCTGTTCTTTATTTCTCCAGAAGTTGTGACTATCATGTTTGTAAAAACAGTAAAAAAAGACATGTCAGTAAAGAAGACGTCTTTGTTGTTGAAGTCGTCGCTATTTTGTTGTTGTTGTTCAATCTCTTTAGTTTTGTTTTCTACTGTGAAACAACGGCTCCGGCCAGTGTTGCCACCTTGTAGAACAATTGATTAGTGCAAAACCAAGTAAATGCGCATGTGAAACCTGCACATACAAAGTCACACTTGTGTGTTTTGTGACATTACTGTCAGTTTCAAACTGATTTTAAGTTTTCATTATCAGGAAAAAAATGGAAGTGGTCGTGCGGGCGCCACCCTGCCATGCATGAGCAAAAACACTTGAATATGGGCCTAAAATATTGCACATTTATAGGTTAACTAGAGTTTGGAATCCACATTAAAATAAATCTTCACCAGTCTACATCCGAGACAGATGCAGTTATAACCTATAAATTGAAGTCTATTCGAGGTTTTAAAATAGGCAGTGGCTATTTGCACTAAGTGCAAATAGTGATATATACTATTTACACAGTGTAAATAGCAACAAAAAAGTCAAGTCAAGTCACCTTTATTTATATAGCGCTTTTAACAATACAGATTGTGTCAAAGTACTTAACAGTATCAAATTGGAGGATAGAGTGGCAGTAATGTATAATAATAAGATTAAACACTCAATTTTCAGTTAAAGGCATTTCATTATTGAATTCAGAGATGTCATTGTGTAGCTCAGTTTAGTTTAAATAGTATATATGAAATCAAATTGATGATAATCGTTAGAAATTAAGTGTCCCCAACTGAGCAAGCCAGAGGCGATAGCGGCAAGGAACCAAAACTCCCTCTGTGACAGAATGGAGAAAAAAAACCTTGGGAGAAACCAGGCTCAGTCAGGGGGCCAGTTCTCCTCTGGCCAGGATATTATTGTTTATTTATTTTTTTACTTATTGTTTTAATTAAATTTTAACTGTATAAATGTATAATATTTCTATTTTTATATTGTTGCAATTTCTAACAATAATAGTATTATGTAGTTAGGTATTTTAGTTATTTTGTTTTATTTTTAGTTTTCTTGTATTTAAGTCAAGGTCTTCACTGGGGATATGTCCCCAGGGCTCATCCAGGTGTCCCGGCCTCCGCCGATGATCAGGGTCATCTGATCCGGACATGGACTGAGAAACAGAATAAGAAAGAAACAGACAAATAATAGTGTAGATGCCATTCTTCTTACGATGTAACGAGTACATCGTGTGTTATGAGGAGTGTTCCCGGTTACGGTTGATCTAATTAATGCAGCCTAACAATCCTTTAACGGATTTGAATAATAGAAGTGTATTAGTGTGTTATACGTAAGCCAGTTTAAAGAAATGTGTCTTTAATCTAGATTTAAACTGATAGAGTGTCTCTGCCTCCCGAACAGTGTTAGGTAGATTGTTCCAGAGTTTGGGCGCTAAATAGGAAAAGGATCTGCCGCCAGCAGTCGATTTTGATATTCTAGGTATTATCAAATGGCCAGAGTTTTGAGAACGCAGCAGACGTGGAGGACTATAATGTGATAAGAGCTCACTCAAGTACTGAGGAGCTAAGCCATTTAGGGCTTTATAAGTAATTAACAAGATTTTAAAATCTATCCGATGTTTGATAGGGAGCCAGTGCAGTGTTGACAGAACCGGGCTAATATGGTCATACTTCCTGTTTCTAGTAAGGACTCTAGCTGCTGCATTTTGGACCAACTGTAGTTTATTGATCAAGCGTGCAGAACAACCACCCAGTAAAGCATTACAATAGTCTAACCTTGAGGTCATAAACACATGAATTAGCATTTCTGCATTTGACGTTGAGAGCATAGGTCGCAATTTAGATATGTTTTTGAGATGGAAAAACGCAGTTTTACAGATACTAGAAACATGGCTTTCAAATGAAAGATTTCTATCAAACAGCACACCTAGGTTCCTAACTGATGAAGAAGAATTGACAGAGCAGCCGTCAAGTGTTAGATAGTGTTCTAGGTTATTACATGTGGGGTTTTTAGATCCGATAATTAACACCTGTTTTTTCAGAATTGAGCAGTAAGAAATTACTCGTCATCCAGTTTTTTATATCGACTATGCATTCCGTTAGTTTCTCAATTTGGTGTGTTTCACCGGGCCGTGAAAAAATATAGAGCTGAGTATCATCAGCATAACAGTGAAAGCTAACACCATGTCTCCTGATAATTTCTCCCAAGGGTAACATGTAAAGCGTGAAAAGTAACGGCCCTAGTACTGAGCCTTGAAGTACTCCATACTGCACTTGTGATCGATATGATACCGCTTCATTTACTGCTACGAACTGATGGCGGTCAGATAAGTATGATTTGAACCATGCTAGGGCACTTCCACTAATGCCAACAAAGTTTTCTAGTCTATTCAAAAGAATGTTGTGGTTGATAGTGTTGAACGCAGCACTAAGATCCAGCAGAACTAATAAAGAGATACAACCACGATCAGATGATAAAAGCAGGTCATTTGTAACTCTAATGAGAGCAGTCTCAGTACTATGATATGGTCTAAATCCTGACTGGAATTCCTCACAGATACCATTTTTCTCTAAGAAGGAATGTAATTGTGAGGCTACTACCTTTTCTAGTATCTTTGACAGAAAAGGGAGATTTGAGATCGGTCTGTAATTAACTAGATCTTTGGGGTCAAGTTGTGTTTTTTTAATGAGAGGCTTAATAACAGCCAATTTGAAGGTTTTGGGGACATATCCTAATGACAATGATGAATTAATAATAGCCAAAAGAGGATCTATGACTTCTGGAAGCAGCTCTTTTAGTAGTTTAGATGGAATAGGGTTTAACATACATGTTGTTGGTTTAGATGATTTAACAAATTTATACAATTCTTCCTCTCCTATAATAGAGAATGAGTGGAGTTGTTCCTCAGGGGATCTATAGTGTACTATCTGATGCGATACTGTAGCTGACGGCTGCATGGTTACAATTTTATCTCTGATAGTATCTATCTTGGAAGTAAAATAAAGTCATTACAGCTGTGCTCTTGGGAAATGCCAACACTTGATGCTTTATTTTTCGTTAATTTAGTGACTGTATTGAATAAATACCAGGGGTTATGTTTGTTTTCTTCTAGAAGAGACGAAAAGTAATCAGATCTAGCAGTTTTTAATGCTTTTCTGTAGGATAGGGTACTTTCCCGCCAAGCTATACAAAATACCTCTAGTTTTGTTTTCCTCCAGCTGCGCTCCATTTTCCGGGCTGCTCTCTTTAGGGTGTGAGTGTGCTCATTATACCACGGAGTCAGACTGTTTTCTTTGATCTTCCTTAAGCGTAAAGGAGCAACTGTATCTAAAGTGCTAGAAAAGAGAGAGTCCATAGTTTCTGTTACATCAAGTTTTTCTACACTTTTGGATATGCTGAGGAATTGAGATAAATCAGCAAGATTGTGGTAGAAGTGATGGTTCTACCATACTTGTAACAAGGAGTAGAATTTACAGTTTTGGCAATATGGAGTTTACACAAGACTAGATAATGATCTGAGATATCATCGCTTTGCTGCAGAATTTCAACACCACTAACATCAATTTCATGTGACAGTATTAAATCTAGAGTATGATTTCGACAATGAGTAGGTCCTGAAACATGTTGTCTAACCCCAATAGAGTTCAGAATGTCTATGAATGCTGATCCTAATGCATCTTTTTCATTATCGACATGGATATTAAAATCACCAACAATTAAGACTTTATCTGCAGCCAGTACTAACTCAGATAGAAAATCAGAAAATTATTTAATAAAGTCTGTGTGGTGCCCTGGTGGCCTGTACACAGTAGCCAGTACAAACATCACAGTACAAACAGACACAGTCTCTATAGTGTTATATCTAGGTGAAAGAGTCTCTATGTGCTGAGAATTAAGTGACTTCTGTGGCGTGAGGTGGCTAGTAGACGGTCGGTTTAGCCAGTCTATCTGCTTCCTGACCTGGGCCCTAGTTAGTCAAGTACGAACTCTAAGACTATGTGCCATATTTCTAGAGAGAAGAGCGGCACCACTCCAGGAGGGATGAACACCATCTCTTTTCAACAGGTCATGTCTGCCCCAAAAATTCTTCCAATTGTCTATAAAGCCTATGTTATTCTGCGGGCACCACTTAGACATCCAGCCATTGAGTGACGACAGTTTGCTATGAATCTCATCGCCACGGTAAGCAGGGAGGGGACCAGAGCATATTACAGTGTCTGACATCATACTTGCAAGTTCACACACCTCTTTAACATTATTTTTAGTGATCTCCGACTGGTGAAGTCGAACATCATTAGCGCCGACGTGGATAACAATCTTACTGAATTTACGTTTAGCATTAGCCAGCACTTTTAAATTTGCCAAGATGTCAGGCGCTCTGGCTCCCGGTAAACATTGGACTATGATGGCTGGTGTCTCTATTTTCACGTTCCGTACAATAGAATTGCTAATAACTAGAGCACTTACATCAGGTTTCTCAGTGGGTGCGTCACTGAGTGGGGAGAACCTGTTTGATGTTGATCGGAACGGAAGAGCGGTGTTTTGACCCACGACTAGGTTGCCTCACAGTCACCCAGTTGCCCTGCTGCACAGGCTCTAATGCCGGAACCGAACAATGTACAGGAGTCCCTGAGCTAGTTTCATCCAAAGCAGTATCAACAGCCCTCACATTCTTACTATCCTCAACTAAAGTTTGAATGCGTGTCTCTAGTTCTAAAATCTTCTCTGTCAGCCTAACTATTTCCCTGCATTTATCACATGTGAATCCATCGCTGCTGACAGAGACAGATAAACTGTACATGTGGCAAGCAGTGCAAACAACAATAGCAGGAGAAGAAGCCATTACTCACTGTGATTGTTGAATGATACCAACTTAACTTACCACTTACCACTGTTGTTTGATGAACTCGTGAAAAACGGAGCGAGAGAGAAATGAAAACGGAGCAGAAAAAAAAGAAAAATGAAAACAATAATAGGCGCGAATAGAAACGCAAATGGAACCGCCAGTGACAAGCTAACCGGCTAACGAGTGCTAACGTGCTGCACTCGCGGTTTTAAAAGTGAACGATCTACTTCCGGTTATGGCGCCTTGCTGAAAAGACGCACGAGTTAGCCCTGCTGTAATTTGTATGAAGATTTTCTAAATTTATCCCAGTTTCATTTGACTTTCGAACCCAGTTTGTTTATAAGTGAATGCTCTTTAAGATGTCACCTAAACCAGCAAAGCAAAAGCCGAAAAAAGTGGAAACCACAGAAATTACATCCGACTCCGAAAGCATGGAAGAGGTGCTGCGGGGTAGACTGACATATGGCAGTGAAGACTCGTCACCGATTTGTGGAGATTAAGCTAGCGGCTTACATGCTGATACAAGTGGTATCATTCAAGCAATAAACTCGATGAAAGCTGACATGGCCTCTCAGTTCGAAACGGTCCTTTCAGCTGTACAAGATATCAAAAATCAAGTCACAGAGTGTTTCGGAAGAATAACGCAAGCAGAGGAACGCATTTCTCAGACCGAGGATTCGGTCTCCACACTTCAATCAACAACCAACGCTCTGGAAAAGAAAATTACTGCACTCACCTGGAAAATAGATGATTTGGAGAACCGCAGCCGACGCTCCAACCTGAGGCTTTTAGGTTTACCAGAGAAATCCGAGGGCAACGATGCATGTACATTTCTAGAAAGCTGGTTGCCTGAAGCGCTGGACATGGAACCACTGCGGAAGCCACTGGCCATAGAGAGGGCCCACAGGATCGGTTGTATGCGAAGGACTGCAGTGGACGCGAAGTCTACCCCGAGAGTGATGATCGTGAAGTTCTTGGACTACAGAGACAAGGAGCGCGTAATGCGAGCGGCCAGAGCAAAGAAAGATGTACTGTTCCAAAATCACCGAATCATGTTCTTTCCGGACCTTTCTGCTGAAGTAAACAAGCAACGCAGGCAATTTGACGAAGTCAAGAAGAAGCTGCGAGCTAAGGGACTGATGTATGGATTCATCTTTCCAGCGCGCCTCCGAGTGACCGTTAATGGCCAAGCTCACGTCTTTCAAAATCCATCGGAAGTTGACGACTTTCTAATGAACATGTAAGCTGGTGCTGTTTTCTCAGTGCTTGTTCACTTTCAAGAAAATTGCATATAAGCAATGGACAATAAATCAATAGACTTTATTTCTTATAAGGAGACTACGTAAATTGCTCAGCGGGGCTCGAGTGCGATGCGATTCATCGTACGGGTTTTTTTCCCCCTTTAAATCGGGTTGATCTAGTTCAGGAAGTTAGAAGTAGTGAAGGGTTTGAATTTGCTGGTGGTTTTCGGCAATTCATCGGTGTGGAGTTAAAGTGTTTTGTTGTTTCTCTAATTGGACGATGTTTCTAATCAGGTTGTTTATTATAGTTCTAGTTTGTTTTATGTTTTATCTTCATAAGGTACAGGCGTCTTTTTGTTTTAAAATATGGGAGAGTGTTGGATCATCTCACAATGTAGAAGGAAATGACAGAAAACATTGGGGTTAAATTTGTTTCTTGGAATTGTAAGGGGCTACATACTCTTTCCAAAATCAAACAAGTGATGTCTAGGCTAAAACAACTTCAGTCTAAAATTGTTTTTCTTCAAGAAACACACTTAATGCCCAAAGACATATGTAGAATACGAAATAGATGGCCTGGTCAGGTATTTGCAGCTTCATTTAGTTCTCAAGCAAGAGGTGTAATCACAATGATTCATAAATCAATTCCATTTCAGATGGATAGGATAATACAGGATCCTTCAGGTAGATACCTAATTGTTCAAGGGACATTATTAGCAAAACCATTGAATCTTGTTAATATTTATGGTCCTAATGATGACATCCCCAAATTCTATAGTAACCTCTTTCTAACTTTATCCACCTTTTCTGGGTTTTGTGTGATGGGAGGAGATTTCAATTGTACATTGGATCCGATTAGAGATCGTTCATCTGGCCTTGATCAATCTCACAAACAGACCAGAAAGACCCTGTATTATTTTATAAAAGATTTAAACCTTGTTGAAATATGGAGACAATTACATCCTAAGGATATCCAATATTCTTGCTTCTCCAGAACACACCAGTCTTATTCCAGAATTGATTACTTTCTTATTTCAGCAACAATTATGTCATATATCACTGATTGTTCTTATGATTCTATAGTAATTTCAGATCATGCCCCCATACTATTCACTTACACTGATCCTAAATTACTAGGAAATCCTCCAAAATGGAGATTTCATCCTAAATGGCTCCTAGATGATCAATTTAACAATCATATTAAACAACAGATAGATATGTACTTTGATATTAATACAACACAAACTTCAGCTTGTATCAGATGGGAAACTTTTAAAGTCTTCATTAGAGGTGTTATTCTAAGTGTCACAAGTAGTAAATCAAAAAGTTATAAGAAAGAGTTGACAGAACTGGAGACTAAAATTAAACTTTTAGAAAAGACCTTATCATATAATAATGGCTCAGCTCTTCACCAGGAACTGCTGAGCCTTAGAACTAAATATAATGAACTATCTGCCAAAAAAGCAGCAGCTAGTCTAATGATGTTAAGACAAAATTATTATGACCAAGGTGAAAAGGCAGGAAAATTGCTAGCTTGGAGAATTAAACAAAAACAATCTGAAAGAACAATAAATTCTATTGAAGATAATAGTGGCAGTATTACAGTAGACCCAGTTAAGATAAATGACACTTTTAAATCCTTTTTTAAGACTTTATATTCTTCTGAATATGCAGATATTATTTCACAAACAACCTTTCTTGACAGTTTATCTATACCTACTATCTCTGAAGAGACCAAAAGATCTCTAGACATAGACATAACAGAAGAAGAAATCACAGAGGCTATTGACAACTTAACAGCAGGTCGAACACCGGGGCCAGATGGTCTTAATGTAGATTTTTACAAGAAATTTAAAAGAGAACTTGCCCAACCAATTTTAGATATGTTTAAAGAATCCTTTGCAAATGGTGTGCTCCCAGAATCTTTAAGATATGCTCTCATTACATTAATACCTAAGCCTAATAAAATAAATACAAAATGTGAATCATTCCGACCAATTTCATTACTTAATACAGATGTTAAAATACTGAGTAAAATTTTAGCTAGGAGGATGGAATTACTTCTCCCTAAGATAATACACCAAGATCAAAACGGATTTATTAAGGGCAGCCAAGGTTTTCATAATGTTAGAACCTTGCTTAATGTTTTATATTTCAAAAGGGGGACTGGTGATACGGCCATTTTGTCCTTAGATGCTGAAAAAGCTTTCGACAGGGTGGAATGGCCGTATATATTCGAGGTTCTTAAAAGATTTGGGTTTGGAGAAACTTTCTGTAAGTGGATTAAGATACTTTATATGCATCCTATGGCTGAAGTGCTTACTAATAATATAGTTTCCAACGCTTTTAATATTCAAAGGGGTACTCGTCAAGGATGCCCTCTTTCACCACTTCTTTTTATTTTAGCAATCGAACCACTTGCCATTGCAGTAAGGTCTCATAGTAATATACTAGGCATCAGAACAGACAAAATAGATTTGCGTATTTCTCTGTATGCAGATGATGTAATTATATATTTGACAAATTTGGCTCATTCCATCCCCTCTTTAACTCAACTTCTTTCACTCTTTGGAAACTTTTCTGGTTATAAAATAAACCAATCTAAATCATGTATCCTATTACTAAATAATGAGGATAGTCAAATACCAGCTGTAACAATTTAACGTAGTAGACTCCTTCACTTATTTAGGAATTAAAATAATGGCTAATATAGATCATATATCTTCAGCTAATTACCAGCCTCTTTTAAACACTATCTCTAAATTTATTGAAAGATGGAAAAGCTTACCTATATCTCTAATCGGACGTGTAAATACGATAAAAATGAGTGTACTACCTAAAATATTATATCTGTTTCAAAATATCCCACTCTGCCCTCCATCCTCCTTTTTTACAACACTTCGGAGATTATTCACTGATTTTATCTGGAATAATAAAAAAGTGTTCGTCTATCATTATTATACTTGCCTTACAATAGGGGTGGTCTCCAGTTTCCCAGTCTACAGTGGTACTACTGGGCAGCACAGTTACGATCTACTCTATATTATTTTTCTTCTGAAACACATACATCTTGGTTGGACATTGAATCTTTCTTTATTAAGTCAAAATTACCCTTTAATCTCTACCTTTATTCGGCAGATATTAAATCTCTCAGAAAAGACAAAGATATTGTATCATTTAATCCTATCCTTATTAATACAATTAATGTTTGGTGTGATGTATATAAATATTTAGGTCAGTCCGATACTTTATCATGTTTTACTCCGATATGGGGGAACAAGTGTTTCAAACCAGCTAGATCAGACCCAGGATTTAAGATGTGGTTTGATAAAGGGCTGCAAAAAATTGAGGATTTCTATAAAGGAAAAGATTTAATGTCCTTTACGCAAATTGTAGCGAAATTTGATATTCCAAAAAAACATTTCTTTAAATTCCTTCAATTTAGGAGCTATGTTTCTTCTTATCAAGGTGCAAAGCTTATCAAACCTAATAAAACACCTCTTGAAGACCTGCTATCAAAACCTGCCCAATCTAAAGGTTTAATATCGATGTTTTATAAAATGTTGGAGTCATTCTCTAAAGAATCATCAGAATCTAAATTGGCCTCTTGGAGAGAAGATTTAAATGTAAACATCCCCCTGGATGTATGGGAAGGAATATGTATGAAAGCTCAATTACAAACAGTTAATAGTAATCTCAAATTGATACAGTACAACTGGATTATGAGAACGTATATTACTCCAGTTAGGTTAAATAAAATTAACCAGAATATTCCAGACACATGTATTAAATGCTCAGTTGATAGAGGCACACTTTTGCATTGTATGTGGAACTGCCCTAAGGTGCAGGAGTTTTGGAAAGAAGTGGCTTTTTTCATTTCTCAGATGGTACCTATAAACCTACCAATGAAACCAGAAATTTTTATTTTAGGAATCATTCCAGAGAACATTGTACACCATGACAGCACTCGTAAACTTGTTGATATAAGTATACTTCAAGCAAAGCGTCTAATAGCTTTGTACTGGAAGAAAGTGGAAAAGCCATCTGTCATACAGTGGATCAATAACATGTCCTTTTGTTTAGCAATGGAAAAGATAACCTATATGCTAAAAGGTAAACTTTCTTCTTTTGAAAATATTTGGACACCATTTATATCATTTATCTCAAATTCAGATTTTGGCAATGTACTGAATGAGACAAGAGAAGACAAGATAGTCTGACACCTGACCTATCACATTAATCCCCCCCTCCCCCTTCATAGATGTGCATAAATTAACCATTGTTGATACATTTGTTGTATGCCTGTGTGCATGCATGTTTTGTACTCTCAAATTCCCATATCATTTCATTATCTGAAATAACCTGTGCCAATTTATTTTTTGTTTTGTTTTACTTTTCGTTGTTTTTCCCTGGCTTTCATATGTTAAAAGATGTAACTACAATATTATTGTATTACTGTTATATATCGTTACATCTCAATAAACAGACTGTTTAAAAAAAAAAAAAGAAAAAAAAAAAGTGAACGATCAGATTAGTTTGATTGATAATACCAGAAATATGGTGGGAATTAAGTAATATATTATCACTTTAAACAACAGAGAGTGAAAGTAAGGTAAAGATTCAATAAAAAAGCGGAGCTACAATCGCAAACCTCTCAGCAGCACAACAGACAGGAACAGACTGAAGCAATCGATGTAAAAAAAAAAGTATGGTCTTTGCACTAAGTGTTAATAGAAGGTGGGTGCTATTTACACTAGGTGTTTATATCAAGTATTAATAGATTCAGCAAGATGCTATTTCATATATTAGGGTGTTAATTTACACTGTAAAATATGTAAAATTCTATCTGTGAGAAGGGTAATATGAGATATTGCACATCACCTACCAAAGAAAAAATAAATAAAAGATGCTAGTCAGTGAAATACAGGGATGCAGGATTACTTGGTGTAATGTACAGCAGTGTCAATGGTGTAGTGCATGAGAGGACATACTGTACATGCACAAATGTTATGTTGTGTTATGTTATTTGCATTAAATATATATAAAACATTGCATAATTTAATACATTTTGATAGAAATAGACACGAGACAGTTTAAACTATACATCAATTTTTATTATGTTTTTGCCTACCAAGAAAAGTTTGTCTGTATTGTATTTTCTGAGCACAGCCTGGGAGAAGCTGGGCTTCATCTTCTGGGGCAAGGACTTTAAATTCTGGGAAGAAATACAATTTTAAAAACTTATGAGTGGCTTACTTTCTGAGCGGTAGTACTCTCTGCATATTTAGCTGGGATATGGGGCACCAAGATGTACATACCTTGGATTATGTTACTTGCCTTCCAGCAAAATGTTTGTCTTTAATGTATTGTCTGAGTGTGCTAATGTCTTTATCCTGTGAGATGTTGGACTTTACATTTTGGAGCAGGGACTCTGCATTCTGAAAAACAAAAACAAAAAAAAAACAAAAAAAAAACAACAAAAAAAAAAACAACAACACTACTTAGAATGGCTTAAATATAGTTGTCTCTACATATTAATAATCTGGGATAGGATGGCACAGAAAAAGTTACACCTTGGATTTAATTCTTAAGATCAATTGTAAACACAGTCAACATTTTAAAGATGACAAAAAAAAAAGATAGAAAGAAAACCCAACATTAGAATAGAACTGATAGTTAAAACAAACTGCAATCTTTCATAATTTTAATTTTATAAATTGGAATGCTATCATCAAATAGTTGGCAACTAACCATCAAAAGAAAAATGCCACAGCTTGACCCATCTGTTTGGATTGCAACATCAATGGAACTCAGAGTCCAACCATCTAGGGTTTCAATCCCCAAAGAGGCTCGTGTCTTCATGAAATTACTTTTGGAAAGAAAAGAGTCATCTTACACCAGGTGAAATAAAGTAACTAAAAACTAAAGGCACTACAGTAAAAGACCAACAACAAAGATTCACACAACATGACTGATTAAGACTGAATTATTCAATGGTTAAATAAATGATTCATATATCCACCCTTACAAAAAATAAGTATACATCAAGTTAATTTATTAAGTATATTTCAGTAAAGTTCAAATATATTTTAAGTATACTTTATGTAGTAAGTATATGTACTAGTAGTATACTTGTACGTGCACTATTTCAGTACTACTTGGGACTAAACTACCCACTTTTTAGTGTATAAAAGTTTACTTTTAAGTAAGTGTAACAATACCAAACTTTAAGTACACTAGTTTGCATCTACATTTTTTTCTGTTAAGTACATAAAGTATATTTCTGAAACGTACATAAAAAGTTGACTGAAACAAGATTTTTTTTCTTCCATCATCTAATGATCCACAGACATCAATATTCGACATACAAAACACAATAATGTTGAGACTCAACAAATAATAATAATAAAAACTATAAATTCTGAACATTACAAAATAAACAACACAAACTGGTAAAAGTGAACCAAAAATAAGTATCAGTACCAAAAATATCAGCAGCACTGATAAAACCAACAAGAATCAAGAAACTCCACTGCATAATCTATTCATGCCACACTGCATGCTGGGTACCTTCATAGTACGATATTCCAAGAGTGCAGTTAGATACAAGAGAAGTCCTACTGTGGAATTACTGTGAAAGCTATGCAATTATTAACCTAGAATATACTGCAATTTCACATTAAAATTTTTAAAAGTGTACAAATTAAAGATAACTAGGGTACTTAAGAAAGGTCAAGCGTTCAAGTCTTAGCATCTGACAACAAATGAAGCAAAGAAATGAGCTTGTCCTGGGAACTGTCTTAAGTCTGACTGTAAACATAATGAAAGAGGAGTAATAAACCTGGTCCATGAGGTGTATGGGAAAACCTGTGGACTAAACAACCTCCATACATTACAAAATGTTGAGTATAGCACACAGTACATACCACCAATGTGCCAGGAATTCACGGTGCTTAGATATGCTTTTGAGTGAATCAAGTACAAAGACTTTGCGCTCTGGTATGTTACATGCAATTAAGAACCAGTGACTGAACCTGCACACTGGCAGTAAAGCCCAATGAAAATCCAGAAATTGCACCTAACAAAAAACAGAAAGGTGTAGTTATTAAAAAAGATATATATATACACAGTGGGTACGGAAAGTATTCAGACCCCCTTAAATTTTTCACTGTTTGTTATATTGCAGCCATTTGCTAAAATCATTTGTTCATTTTTTTCCTCATTAATGTACACACAGCACCCCATATTGACAGAAAAACACAAAATTGTTGACATTTTTGCAGATTTATTGAAAAAGAAAAACTGAAATATCACATGGTCCTAAGTATTCAGACCCTTTGCCCAGTATTTAGTAGAAGCACCCTTTTGATCTAATACAGCCATGAGTCTTTTTGGGAAAGATGCAACAAGTTTTTTACACCTGGATTTGGGGATCCTCTGCCATTCCTCCTTGCAGATCCTCTCCAGTTCTGTCAGGTTGGATGGTAAACGTTGGTGGACAGCCATTTTTAGGTCTCTTCAGAGATGCTCAATTGGGTTTAAGTCAGGGCTCTGGCTGGGCCATTCAAGAACACTCACGGAGTTGTTGTGAAGCCACTCCTTCGTTATTTTAGCTGTGTGCTTAGGGTCATTGTCTTGTTGAAAGGTAAACCTTCGGCCCAGTCTGAGGTCCTGAGCACTCTGTAGAAGGTTTTCGTCCAGGATATCCCTGTACTTGGCCGCATTCATCTTTCCCTCGATTGCAACCAGTCGTCCTGTCCCTGCAGCTGAAAAACACCCCCACAGCATGATGCTGCCACCACCATGCTTCACTGTTGGGACTGTATTGGACAGGTGATAAGCAGTGCCTGGTTTTCTCCACACATACCACTTAGAATTAAGGCCAAAAAGTTCTATCTTGGTCTCATCAGACCAGAGAATCTTATTTCTTACCATCTTGGAGTCCTTCATGCGGGCTTTCATGTGTCTTGCACTGAGGAGAGGCTTCCGTCGGGCCACTCTGCTATAAAGCCCCGACTGGTGGAGGGCTGCAGTGATTGTTGACTTTCTACAACTTTCTCCCATCTCCCGACTGCATCTCTGGAGCTCAGCCACAGTGATCTTTCGGTTCTTCTTTACCTCTTTCACCAAGGCTCTTCTCCCCCGATAGCTCAGTTTGGCCAGACGGCCAGCTCTAGGAAAGGTTCTGGTCATCCCAAACGTCTTCCATTTAAGCATTATGGAGGCCACTGTGCTCTTAGGAACCTTAAGTGCAGCAGAAATTTTTTTGTAACCTTGGCCAGATCTGTGCCTTGCCACAATTCTGTCTCTGAGCTCTTCAGGGAGTTCCTTTGACCTCATGATTCTCATTTGCTCTGACATGCACTGTGAGCTGTAAGGTCTTATATAGACAGGTGTGTGGCTTTCCTAACCAAGTCCAATCAGTATAATCAAACACAGCTGGACTCAAATGAAGGTGTAGAACCATCTCAAGGATGATCAGAAGAAATGGACAGCACCTGAGTTAAATATATGAGTGTCACAGCAAAGGGTCTGAATACTTAGGACCATGTGATATTTCAGTTTTTCTTTTTTAATAAATCTGCAAAAATGTCAACAATTCTGTGTTTTTCTGTCAATATGGGATGCTGTGTGTACATTAATGAGGAAAAAAATGAACTTAAATGATTTTAGCAAATGGCTGCAATATAACAAAGAGTGAAAAATTTAAGGGGGTCTGAATACTTTCCGTACCCACTGTGTATATATATATATATATATATATATATATAATAAACAAACACTTAAGACTAATTATCTGCCTTGTCATATGTCCAGCTTGTATAGTCTTCCTTCCTCCACAATTGCTCAAGGAAGCACTGAAAGACAAAAACATTTGTCTCTGACTTCGAGGCCAGGAGGTTAAGATAAGCATGAACAACCTAAACAAGATGACGAAAAGACAATGGTTATTGAAAAACAATCTGTGCATTGATTGCTCCATAAGTACAATAAACCAAAAGAAAACAAGGTATCCTTTACTGTTGAATATGAAAAAGAAATACATTTACATACTGAAGTAAATAAATGTAAAACTTTACATTGTCGTTGAGCTATTGACCAGGATTCAAAGTTGCTAAGTCTTCTGAGGACAGTGTTATCCCTTCTACTGACAGGGTTTCAGTTGCAGAGACAGGTGGTTGTTTTTTCACTGGGGTGAAAGTGTTTTCATCTGGCAAACTCAGACTGCATTCAGCTGTCTTTTGGATATTGCGCATTTTCTTGTCTGATATCAAATAAAAATAATTAAAAAAAAAATACAGACTGAATATTCACAAACAGTTTAGGTAACGTTTAATAAACTATATATGCTTGAAAGTTTTAAAAAGCTTTTAAAAAGCTGAAAGCTTGTCATGACAACAAAAAATCAAAACAAAGGCATGACTCTCCTGTTCTGTTGAATGAAAAATTAATTTTTCTTTTAGACTTTTGTCTTTCAGTAACTGCGTTTCTTCTCCTTCATTATTTGCTCGATGTTCAGGTTTGTCATCCATTTGGCCATCATCATGTATTTTTTCTGGCTTTGAGGTAGTGTGCTTTTTCTTAACTGATGCATGCCATAAAAAATATAGGTCACACTTTATATTAGGGTCCAATTCTCACTATCAACTAAGACTTTTGCCTCAATAAACTCCTAATTACTGCTTATTAACTGTTTGTAAGGTAGTTGTTGAGTTTAGGTATTGGGTAGGATTAGGGATGTAAAATATGATCATGCAGAATAAGGCATTAATATGTGCTTTATGAGTATTAATAACAAGCCAATATCCTAGTAATATGCATGATAATAAGCAACGAGTTAATAGTGGGAATTGGACCCTAAACTAAAGTGTTACCAAAATTGATAAATGTTTAAACAATAAAAATGATTAAAAAAATAAATAAAACAAATTGAGGAATTAAGGACCCACAATTGCTGTTGAAAGTGAAATTCTTTTGTTTCTTAGGCCTTCCTCTGCGACTCTTTACTGGAGTGATTTTCAAAAAGGATCTCATATCATCTGCTTTAATACTTGAGAGTTCACTAAGGACTCCACTTTCAGGTCTCTTCTCTTGTGTAGCATCCTTTTTGGGGGGTTCCTCTCTGCCTTTTGTTTCAACTGATGCATCAGCAATTCCTGACTTTTTGGGAATCAGTACGTCAAGATTTTTTTCATGTTCTGTCACAATTAATAGAACCCCTTGGTTCTGCTTCCAACTGTTTAGTAAGTCTTTCAATAGACCTCTTTTGTACTCAAATTCTCTGCCACCACACAAAGATACATCCATTGCTAGCTCTGTAGCTAGTGTGTACACACATGAATATTTTTTTCATTTGCACTTAATGAAAGTGTTTTATTTGTGCACATGTTGATTTTCTGCGAACTTTCAAGGACATCAATATTTGGGACATCTTTGTGCTTCAACCATCTCGAATGGATCAGTGAAATGTCAAAGAGTGGTGCTTTTTGATGCATTCTGCAAAAGAGAATGTGTGCACAGGGCAATCCGAAATTCACAGAATAGTTGCAAGTACATCCAGTCATATCTTTGTTCACTGTATGCTCAACAAATGTACTCTTATCCACCCAGGAAACAGTGAAATCATCACCTTTGGTGGTACACTCATATTTACTCTTTCCAGAGATGTGAAGCTGTCACAATACCATTCAGAAAGCTTGATCAGACAGTACCTTGGAAAAATCTTCTGTAATACTGGAAGGTACACGTGTGTCACAAAGTAATGTACAGACTTTCACATTCCTGGAACTTTTTATCGCATTCTCGTCTCTTGATGAATTCCACTAACTGTGTTATAGCTTCTGATATTGAGAGGTTTTGATGGAGAACTTTCTTCAGTTTCTGAAAATGAGATTCAAGTCTGTTGTTCGTATTGTTTCCCATTATAGGAAGTCTTCTTCTGTAACAATGAGCCCACATGTCTTGACAGGGGTTCCAGTGTGTCAAAAAGTACTGGACAAAATCTTCATTTTGGCAAATGTTTTTCAGTTTTTGAACATTGTCATTATATGCTGCCTCAGATGAACTGTACAGAATTGATCGTAGAACTGACAGTATCTCCTTTTTCACTTTTTTTCGTCTCTACAAGCTCAGCTATCTTTTTCCAGGCTTTGATGACATGGAAGGTGCATAAAAGCAGCTTTGGATTGAAGTTTTTGTGAAGGGCCTTTATCTCAGAGGAATCTTTGTCCAGTATAAATTGCTTGATCTCAGTCCATTTTGGGTTGTACTTCTTAAAGATGCTGCACATTTGGGACAGCATATCTTCATTTTCCTCTCTTAGGAAGCAGTACGCAATGTGTTCAGCTTTCCCTGAGATGTTCTCAACCCGTGAGACACTGCAGTGCAAATCCCTCTCTGTTAGTCTTATATGTTGCATCTATAAAAGCAGTGTCTGGATACAAATCAAACGTTTGCTTCATTTCTGAGGTCTGCATGTACATTAACTGTAGCTGTCCTGTCTCATCTGTGACGACTTTGAAAATATAGCCCTCCTTTTCCAGCTGTGTAATGGTGTCATACAGTTGTTCAACTTCTGTACGGCCATTTCTAAGTGCAGCTTTCATTTCTTAAATCATCACAATTTAGTTGCTTCAGTTGAAAGGAATAAATAAGCCTATATATTTTTGTTTTACTGTGGATGGGAAACCGTCTTGAATTGCACCATATTATGTGAAATGCTCAAAGAACTGCAGATATCACAACAATCTATCAATAAATGCACACACGTTACAGAGTTAGGGTCTAAGGTTAGGGGAAAATTTAGTGGGACTCTCCTAAAATGGGCCTAGTAACACCCCTGATAAAAGTACAAAACATAAGCGATTTTAGGCGTCTTACAAAAGATATGCATATTCCTGGATTTATAAAAGAAGATCACTAGGCTACGTTGGAGTTTTAGTAAACCGTGCATGGGAACAAAGCAAATCGCACTGATCAAATCATACTTTTAACCTCGATAGCCGTTGAAACATTAGCAGAAAATCGGGGGCACACACTGGAGTACTGTAATCTTACTTTAATGCGTACCTGTGCATTACTAATATAAAGAAAATATTTTTACTTGGCGTGTTATCACGTGTAGACTTTTTTTTTTTTTTATTCTAATTCGAAAAATAGTTGCTACTGCATTTATCATACACAGTGGACAAATATCGAACCTTACTGTCATTAATCTTTTTAACTATGTCTAGATTTTCAAGAGTAATTAAACGTTTTGATGTTAAAAATTTGTATAAGTAACATTAAATATAACGTTAATCATGAAATACCCAGTTTTGTTCAAATATTCTGTTTAACACTATATGTACTTGAAACTATAAAACATAAAATGGAATACAGTACATGCAATACATTTTTATGGAATAAAGAAACCACTTACCTTGAAATTGACTGAACTGAAATGAATGCATTCTCTCTCTCCTCTCTCGATCTGGTCCCATGATTCCCATCGTGTAAATTCAAATATTCCCGCCTTCATTTGACCAGTATTTGACCCAAAGGAACCTTGCCATGGCTGTTTTGACCTTGCTTGGAATGATGTTGGGTGGAGTTAGTGTAAATAGCTTTTGCCAACAAGGCGGGCTATTTGCACTTAGTGTAAATAGACTCTCCATTTAAAATAATCTAAATGACACATGCTGCTCCAATTCTCTGCATGATCATTAGTTGTTGTTAATCAAGATTAAACAAAAACAAACAATAACAACAAAAAACTTGTCACAGCATATTTCGGTAATGAGTGAAACGATGTTGTTGTTGTCGTTGATCAAGATTAATTGGATGCCGAAATAATGTGTTCTGTCCTATATTTACCCAACCCTTGGGTTAAAAATAGCCCAAATTGGGTTGTTTTTTAACCCATTGTTTTTAGAGTGTATTCCCTGTGGAGTTTAAGGTAAAATTAACAATGCAGTCTTTTTACCCCAGTTGACTGGGTACGCTGGCGCGTTTTGGCTGCCGCTCCGCTCTCCGATTGTTTTTATTGTTTGTTTTGTTTTATGCTTCTCTCGCTGTGATGCCGTGGCATTTATTTACGTACGCTGGATTTTTGGCTCAACTGGTGTTGGCCTGGAGTTTTTCCCTGTGCTCTCTGGGTCTCAGCCTATTTGGGGTTGCTGCGGATGTGCCTTTATCGGATATTGCTTTACGCTATACCTCCCGACAGCTTCTTTCCCTAAAACAGAACTACTATTTGGCTAAAGACGTGTATGATCGTTGTGGAAATGCTGGCATACTGAGGCCTAAGCGCTTCGTACATCGGAGCTCAGGACGCAGCTATGTTTCTTCGTTGTTTACCATCACTTCGGTTTTAAACAGCCGACAGAAGATCACAAGATTATATCATACTGGTGTTGACTTTGGTAACTTAAAATCGCTGCCCTGTCTGGAGTGAAATTCTTGCACTGCGGGACCAACAAACCCTTTATATGCTGCATTATTTAATGCGGGTTCTGTGAACAATAAGGCTTCGCTTTTGTCAGATATCATCACGGACAAAGGATTGGATTTACTGTGTCTCATTGAAACTTGGCATAAACAGGATGATGGCCTGCTCTTCAATCAACTGATTCCAGCAGGTTTTGGACTCTTTGACTTCCCGCGGCCTTCTCGTAGAGGTGGGGGTATTATTGTAGTTTATAACCTGCAATGCAATTTATGCCCTGTGGTTGTACTGCAGTTTACATCTTTTGAAAGCTTTGTGCTTAGTGTGTCTGCTTCTCATTCTGTTGCTATTGCTACAATCTACAGACCTCCAAAATCAAATGCAGAATTTCTGTCAGAATTTGCTGAATTGCTGACAATGTTGTGCATTAAATTTGAGAGAATTCTGATTCTTGGTGATCTTAACATACATGTTGATCAGAAAAACTGTACTTTTGCCAAGGACTTTTTATCTCTGTTGGACTGTTTTAATCTTACACAATTTGTGAATGTTCCTACACATTGCAAAGGCCACACTCTAGATTTAGTTATGGCAAATGATGCTGTTGTGTCAAATCTCGCCACTGTAGATGTTGGACTCTCTGATCATTCAGCTATCTTTTTTAATTTTGAGGTACCATATTCTCCAAGGCCTGTTGCATGTACTGTTTCCTTCCGTAAATAGCAATCAGTAGATCCTGCGGCTTTTGCTAATTCGATCAATGCATGCCTCGATGATTTGTCTTCTGTCCCTTATGAGCATAAAATTATTTTATTTAATAATGCCCTTGCTGCTAATTTGGACATTTTTGCTCCTATTAAAACACGAAATGTCTCCTTCATACATACAGCTCCCTGGTATAATGATAATTTACGTTCAAAGAAGGTGGAATGTCGCAAACTGGAACGTAAATGGCGTGGCTCTGGCTTGTCAGTTTTTCGTCAAGCTTGGAAATCATGTTTGGGCCAGTATAAAGGAGAAATTGATACTGCGAGGTCTTCATATTTTTCTCAGATCATTGACAATAATCATAATAACCCTAGGCAGCTCTTTCACATCATTAACAGTCTATTGAAAGTAGACAGTGTGAATACTTTAACTGTGTCAATTCAGCCATGCAATGATTTCCTTAATTTTTTTAGTTCAAAAATTGACAACGTTCGCAAAGATATTCTTAATTCTTCTAGGCCTCATGTTTTTACAGTTAATCTACCAAGTTTTTCCGGTACACCCTTCTCTAATTTTTCCTTAATCACTTTTGAGTCTCTTTGTGCACAGGTATCTCGTATGAAAGCTTCCACTTGCATACTTGATCCCTTGCCTTCTAGTTTATTCAAATCCTGTTTTGGTTACTTGTGCCCTGCTGTTCTTACAATAATAAATGACTCCTTGTCCACCGGCGTTGTGCCAACAGCATTTAAAACTGCTGCTGTCACTCCTATATTAAAAAAGCAAAATAGTGATTGGAACAATCTCTGCAACTTTCGTCCAATTTCACACCTTCCATTTACTGCAAAAATTTTAGAGGGTGTTGTTTTGTCTCAGTTATACAATCATTTAACGGTCAATAATCTGTTTGAGCCCCTTCAATCTGGGTTCAGGAAGTTGCATAGTACTGAAACAGCCCTGGTTAAAGTTGTCAATAACTTGCTGTTAGCTTCTGATTCTGGCTCTCTCTTGATTCTCATCTTACTTGATCTCAGTTCAGCCTTCGACACTGTTGACCACATGGTTTTACTTAATCGACTGGAAACTGTTTTTGGTGTATCTGGGACTGCCCTAGATTGGTTTAGGTCATATTTTATGGGTTGCAGTCAATTTGTTTTCATGGATGGTTCCAGGTCTGATGTGGATCCTGTTTGTACTGGTGTCCCACAGGGCTCAGTTCTTGGTCCCCTGTTTTTTAGCATTTATATTTATCCTCTTGGTCAGCTATTAAGATCCCTTGACCTCAGCTATCACTTCTATACTGATGATACTCAGATTTATATACATTCTCAACCTGGTCAATTTGTGGATGTTTCTCATCTTTCCAACTGTATTTCTGAGATTAAGTTGTGGATGTCTGACAATTTTTTGTGTCTGAATAGCTCTAAAACTGAAGTCATGCTTCTTGGCTCTCCCCACCAACTGCGAAATGCTGCTTCTATAAATCTGTCAGTTGATGGTGTTGCCCTAGAGCTACAAAGTAAATTAAAAAACCTTGGCATTATCTTTGATGCCACCCTGTCATTTGAGCCTTTTGTACAGAACACGGTAAAGACCTAATTTTTTAATCTCAGAAATATTGCACGTATTCGGACTATGCTGCCCTTTTCTGTTGCTGAAAAATTGATTAACTCTTTTGTTTTCTCACGAATTGATTATTGCAATGCTCTCCTTATTGGAGTGTCCAAATTGCAATATTTGCAGAATTCAGCAGCTAGAATTTTAACTGGGGCTAGGGCTGGTGATCATATAACTCCTGTCTTGGAGACGTTACACTGGCTCCCTGTTAAATACCGTGTAGATTTTAAAATTTTAATGCTTACATACAAGGCTCTGCATGGACTTACTCCACAGTATTTGGCAGATCTTTTAATGCCCTACACGCCATCTCGCAATTTACGATCGTCTCAGCATGGTCTCTTATTTGTTCCTAAAACACGGCTGCGATCTAGGGGGACAGGGCATTCTCAACGTATGCCCCTAAACTGTGGAATTCTCTCCCAGCTGACATTAGGGATGCTAATTCTTTAGCTGTTTTTAAAAGCTCTCTCAAAACATTTTTTTTTTTTTTTTAGGAATGCTTTTATTTGATTAGGTTTCCGTTGTATTTTTGTGATTTATTTCTTATTGAATTTATAGTTTATTGTATTTATTGTTGTGTTTTTTTTTATGTAAACTTTTATGTACAGTGCTTTGAGAAAGCAACTTTTAAAGACGCTATATAAAATAAATGTATTATTATTATTATTATTATTTTATTATTGCGATATGCTATTACTTTTGTATTGCCAAAATAGCTGCATTGCCTCGTAACCTTTGACTAATCCTGCCCTCAGTTTGAAACGCTCACGAGCCTTCAGACACTTTCCATATGAAGGAGCAGCGATTCACGCCTTTGCAGCCCCCACCAGGGGTGATTCTAAGATTTTCATTTTAGGGGGTATAAGGGTATAATAATAATAATAATAATAATAATAATAATAATATATATATATATATATATATATATATATATATATATACACACACATACAAACACACACACATATATGTATATATATATATATATATATATATATAAATAAATGTTTGACTAATAGGGGTTGTATACTAGACTTATTGCAGTATTCTACTGTATTGCATAGAGAGGTATAACATTTGAGTACTGAATAAGCCAAATACAAGTCTTCATGATCTCTCTCTCTCTTTCTCTCTCTCTCTCACACACACACACACACACGTTTACTGTACAAACACAAAATTTTACTGTTTGCATTTCTAGTACAACCCTCTTTCCTTAGCTCAAGTATGTAAACCTCTTTGCATCATGCACTGGAATATGTACTACATTGAAAGTTAAATTTTCAAATGAAAATGGCAACATGATCGTTTTATAAATTATGCGTTCATATGTGCTTCATTTTCACTGGAGGAAACAGCTGGCCATCGGGAGCACCGGGACATTCCATTCGAGTAGTGGGCCGGTCGCCAAAACGAGGGAGACCTCCCCGATATTAGGTGCTGTTTTTAAATTACAGCGCATGCGAAACCGCATAAAGCAAATACTCCAATAGCGCGAAGCAGCGCTACCCGATGCATCCGCCAGCCGCGCGTCAAAGAGCGGGATCAGTCTCCCGCACAGCGCTGAAGAACGTGCGCCTCACTTCTGCCACGATTTATAAGTGATAAACAGCAAGTCGCTTGATCCATTCAGATGTGACACAGAATTGTTATACAGTCGTGTGATATGAAAACATTAAAGGTTTTGTAGTGATGTTGGCTGAAAACAGCCACGACAATGAGGTATATTGGAAAACGCCAATAGGCTTGTCAAAACAGAACCATTGTAATTTAACTTGAAGTTATTAACACTGTACAAATAGCCCATGTGTTGGCAGAAATGTAGGCTATTTATTATAAATGTTACTGTTATTACATATTGGGGAATATTTTAATTGTATAGAAGGTGTTTTGTAGTTTCTTCATGTTTAGTTTTTTTAACTACAAATTTTATAGTTTATTATTACTTATTATTTATTTTAAAAACCATATGACCATGGTAATGAGGAACATGGTTTTACTTCTTGTGACCACCATCCTACACTCTAAAAAATGCTGGGTTAAATACAACCCAGCGCTGGGTAAAATATGGATGAACCCAGCGATTGGGTTGTTTAGAACCAGCGGTTGGGTTACTGCCCAGAAGGTTGGGTTAAACATTTAACCGTTGGTTGAAAACAACCCAGCATGTGTTCTGTCCAGTATTTACCCAGCACTGGGTTGTATTCAACCTGCAGCATTACTAATACTAGTCAGCTAATCTCTAGATTCTAAGCAAGAACTTCTTTCTTTTTAGATGTTTAGTTCTAATGAATCTTAATTGAAGTAAAATGTTAATTCAATAAGGGCCTGATTAAAGATAAATATCAGTGTCTTATAAAAATTAGGTGTTTATTATTTACAAATAATAAAGTTCTTAAAGGGAGATTCACCTAAAAATTAAAATTGTCATCATTTACTCAACATCATGTCATTCCAAACCTGTATGAAATTCTTTCTCCTATGGAACATAATTTGAGAAATTCAAGAAATGTTTGTCCATACAGTAGAAATCAAGAGTAACCAAAATGGTTTGGTAACATTCTACAAAATCTTCTTTTGTGTTCAACAGAAGAAAGTCATTTGGAACGACATGAGGGTGAGGAAATGATGACAATTTATTAGCAGCAACTTTCCTAGTTCAAAATCAATGCTTTACTGTCAAGTGCTTTTCTATGTGACAAAAATGCATTATTAATTTTGTTGTATTTGTCGTGAATTCAGTAATATCTATCAGTATTCGTTTCTGTCCTGTTTTATTTATTCATTTATTACTCCAACTGAAGGCCCTATGACCCATTAAAACATTGAAGGGGGAATTTGTGGGCCGGAAGGGCTCGATTTGTCCAGGGCCAAATTTTAACCCCAGTCCATCCCCCCAAAACCGCCCCCCCCACCAAACAAACATGATTTTGAGGGGGCCCCAAAGCAAATTCAGTGCACACGGCCCTGGCTGTGGTGTGATGAGGGGTGAACACAGCAAAAACTTAGGCTACAGTAGATGGGGAACCGATTGCCCCCTCATGATATTTTGTAAAGTGCATTTATGACAAAGAACTGCTCAGATGCAGATGTTAGCAATCTATCGATAAACACACACCTTGTCCACACCTTGACCTTGTTTCTTGCTCTGCGCCGCCATGGTCTGCGGATTGAAAAAGTACGCACTGAAAGATGGGAGGAGCCGATTGAAGTCTGCCGCTGTTTTCATTTGAGATTTAAAGGGGACTAAATTGTGTACGGTTTATGGAGCTAATCGCAAAATTTTAGGGGGGCTAATGGCCTAGCGATGCCCATGGCCCTCATGGTGGAGCTCAACTGTCCCAAACCCCAATCCCCTCCGACTGGAATTACACAAATGAAAATTCACACTGCTGGAGGCTATTATTTGCTTAAAGTAAAATAGACATGTTCTATCTAAAACAAAAATAATTATGGTGTAACAGTGTGTTTTCATCTGCAGAATACACCAACATTTCTGATATAATAATAAACAAAAAATAAAGTTCTAATAATAATTCAAGTTCCTCCGTGCCATTGATCCTGCTGACCATGAACTCGACTACGAATTAACTTTGCTAGTCTTTGTGTCTGCAAAGCAAGAGAATGGCTAATCATTCCTTTCATTTCATAATAATAAAGGCGTCATGCACCTCAAAAAAAATTAAGTTTCTGCCTAAATGTAAGCATAACAATTAACATTAAATCAAAGTTTTAGAACTGCAGAATACACACACACAGGGACGTGCACAGACATTTTGAGGGGCAGGGGCTCAAGTGGAAAAAAGGGCACTTCTCATATTTATTAAATTTTTTTTCTAAACAAAACATTCAATATATTAGGGGTGTGCGATATTGACAAAAAATATATCAATATTTTCTGGGATTTTATCGATAATGATAGACAATATTTTGCCGAATGTGTTATTGTGCTGATATCCTAAAGTTTTTGATATTCTGCATATTCTGTGGTGATCAGTTCACAGCAGTGATAGAAATTAATATTTTCCAATAAGTTTAAATTGATTTTTTAAGCTGTTACCAAGCAAATGAAATTAGGATTGACAAAATTAATCTTTGCAATGCAGAGAAAACACAGAAGCTGCATTAGAAGTGGCATTTAGATGCATTTACACACTGTTTAATGCAGGACATGAATGCATTTAACCTGCAGTTACAAATGCATTAATACTGTTTTGATATTTTAAACATAAAACGAATACTGATATCTGAAGTTATACAAATAAATAAAATAAATAAATAAATAAATAAATAAAAATTAAAAGATACTTTAAATGTGAAATTAAAACTATCAGTAGGTGGCAGCAAGTCACTGTTAATAAGTGTGTCATTGCGACTGAACCAAATCATTTAAACGGTTGATTCATTCAGGAACAAAACATCTGTTGCTCAGAGAAGCAAATTGAAATTATATTTGTTGGCGAAATAGAGCAAAAACAGTCAATATCGTCTCTAAAACATAAGTGTGTTAATATTAAATTCTTGTTTATTGAACTGCTGTATAAAATCAATATCACATTTGTAATCATGTTGCTTTTTGGTGGAAAAAAAAGCGTAAGTCTTTGCGTGATACTGATTAACTATATGAAATGATATAAATCTATCCGATTTATATCATTGGTCTAACCTACTAGACTTCTTATTGCCTTAGCTATTAGCTAAATTTCAGCTAACTTACATATCTCTCTCATGAGTCATATGTTAGCAAGACAAATTAACTATATTTGCCTTTTGTCTTTTGGATAATTAGCTGTAAATTCGAGCCACAGGTAGCTTAGTCTTTTTTTTATCACCACTCACCTCCACAGCAAGACAAACAAAACTGGAGAGGGAGGGAGGGCTTCACTTCTGCGGTTCTCTGCCTGTCTGTGATGCGCACGTGCCGATCAATGTGTGCTACACTGCTGTGCTGCGCGCGCCTGCGCCGAGACGAGAAAGGCATCGGAACCACTGAGCTATATATAAGGACTCTATTATCAGTGATCGGAACTCGACAGAGTCTCAACATTTCCTGACCCGACCTGATATTTTGATGTTTTTATTTGTTTGACAGGGAAAGCTGTGCGCAAACAGAAACACACATATATACATATATTCATTTATTTAAAAAAAAAAAACAAACAAAACAAAAAAAAAAAAAACAGAAAAAAGGGCACTTTCTCTTGAGGAAGAAAAAGGGCAGGTGCTCAAGCCCCCTTTTATGCCTATGCGTGCACGTGCCTGCACACACACACACACACACACACACACACACATCTCGATCCCGTGTCGTTGAACCGCCTTGACACTGTTGACCAATGCTGTACCACTCAACTACGAATTCCGTGAAAGGCCCAGAAGTACAGAACCCTTTTCCAACTGCTTGTCCGCCCATGCGAGAGAGAAGCACTAGCTATCTAGATAGTTCATTAGTCTCACTTGGTAATATTAAAAATAATCAGGGGTGTCATGCACAGGTGACAGTAATGGCTGTGTGCTAGGATGCTATAGCTTATGTTTATTGTACATTATAATGAACTGCCAGAGATCGTGCGAAAAACCCAGCGCCACATATTATAATAAAACCTAAATTAATTTTTAGTTTTAACTAGGCGACAATGATTCTCTAAAGTCGTTTTAAAATAGGAACCAAAGCGTGTTCATACTTTAGTCAAGTCACCTTTATTTATGTAGTTCGTTATGGAGACCGAGACTTTGGTATATTGGAGAACAACATGTTTATTAGCTCTTATGTAGCTCGCATCACTCAATCATCTGTATCACTTGCCAATCCCCTTATTACACCAGCAGGGGGCACTCTAACACAGGAAGGAACATATAAGAACATAGCTTCCTTAAACACATCTTGATCAAATCCTAATTAACTGAATTGTACATCAGTTATCTACATCCCCTTTCTTTAGTTTTGTACCTCCCTTTAATTAAAAGTGCTATAATTTCCCAAACATCTTTGTAACATCTATATAATACAAAACTGAAATTATAACTAAAAAATAATAACCAAAATGTCAGAATTACTCCTAGTAATAACATATTCTTTACATTAGATTCTCAACAACATGTATAGTTAAACAGAGTATTTAGGATTAGGCTTAGAAATCCGACCATACCTAGTACGGTATGGTAACTTTTGAGCAGTTGGCTCAGATGGAATGTTCTTCTCAGCATGCAGTGCATTATCAGACACATGGTTGCGGTCTGGCACAGATTTGAGTTGTGACAACAAGTCCTCCAGATCGGCTTGTGTGCAGTGCGGGAGTGGTTCTTTCACAGGAAGTAGATGCTGACGGTTCCTCCTGTACTCTTTACCATCTGACTCCACAACATATGATCTGGGCTCGGTGAGAGTGCTCCTGATAACTCCAATCTTGTCGTGTCCTTTTGTTGTTTGCATCCGCACTACCTGCGATTCATGCAGTGGAGAGAGTGGCTTGCTCCTTTTATCAAAGAACACTTTTTGCATTTGTCTCTTTTTGGAAAGTTGTGCTTTGACTTTCACAATGTCCTTTGACCTAGGCTTCAGCATCTGTTTGCTGATGGGCATGTTGGTACGTGTTACCCTGGACATTAGTCTCTGTGCCGGCGAACCCAATATCTTATCTCGAGGAATGTTGCGGATGTTCAGCAAGTTCAGAAACAAGTCTGTTCCATCCCTCTTAGTGGTTTCGAGCAAGCGCTTTGCACTGCGAACAGCTCTTTCTGCGAGACCGTTCGCATGGGGATACGCAGAACTGCTAGTGACGTGACAGAAGTCCCATGATCTTGCAAAGTCTCTAAAAATCTGGCTCGTAAACTGGGTACCGTTATCAGTAATTAACTTCTGGGGGATGCCGTGCACAGAAAAGTGCTTCTTCAGTTTGTTGATGATGTTCTGCGAAGACAAGTTTCTAAGTGAGTTCATTTCAAACCACCCAGAGTATGAATCTACCAGCACTAGGTACTGTTGGCTGTTCCAGTCAAATATGTCAGCGGCAACAACAGACCACGGCAGTTCTGGGATCTCGTGCAGGTGCAGTGGCTCTTTTTGTTGATGGGGCTTCAAAGCATTGCATATGCTGCAAGACTGCACAAAGTTGTCAATGTCCTTTGTCATAGTCAACCAGAAAACGGCATCGCGTGCTCTGCGCTTCGTCGCTTCGGCTCCTGCATGGCCTTTGTGTAGGATCTGTAGATATTCACTCTGTAGGGTGTGAGGAATTACAACTCTTGTTCCCTTCATGATGATTCCGTCTTCAGTGATGAGCTCATCCCTGAAAGGAAAGAAAGGTTTTAGTGGCACTGGAACACCCTGAATTTTCTTTGGCCAGCCGTGCTTGATGGTGTTGCACAGGCTTTGCAGAGAGCTGTCTTTTTCAGTGTGGTCTCTTAGCTCTTGCAGCCGGTTGACTGAGATCATCTGGACAGCCATCACCTCGAATTCCTCCTCATCTTTGAGATCTATTGTTGTTACCTTCCTGGGAGCACGTGATAGCGTGTCTGCCAGATAGAGCTGCTTTCCTTTTTTGTAAGTAAGAGTCAGATTAAACTTATGCAGCTTCAGTATCATGCACTTTTTTAGCATGTCAAATGCTTCCTGTTGATGCCGTGACCAGCACCAAGCTACATCCCTGTGGAGCAGCTGTCGAAGTGGTGCTGCCAGTTCACTGAAATTTGGGATGAATTTGCCAAGGTAGTTGGCCATGCCCAAGAAACGTTGCAAAGCATTTTTATCATTCGGTGGTGGCATCTCAGTAATGGCCTGTATCTTGGTTGGGTCTGGTTTCAATCCATGTTCTGTGAACAGATGGCCCACATAACTGACTTCTTTAAGCCTGAACTTGCATTTTTTTGGGTTTAGTTTCAGATTTACTTGCCGTGCTCTGTTAAGAACCTTTTTCAAGTTCTCATCATGTTCCTTCTCTCCTTTTCCTCCAACAATGATGTCATCTACGATAATGGCACATGGAAAGCCTGTGAAGATTTGTTCCATTGCCCGCTGGAACACCTCTGATGCCGAATTAATGCCAAAAGGCATGCGCAGAAAGCGATATCTGCCAGAAGGTGTCCCAAAAGTAGTGCGTAGGGAGGATTCGTAGTCTATCTTAATTTGCCAGAATGAACTTTTAGCATCGAGCACGGAGAAGACGCTGGCGTTGGACATTTGTGAAGCTACCTCCTCTACTGTGCGCATAGGATGGTGAGGGCGCATAAGGGCTTCATTCAGATCCCGTGGATCGATGCATATGCGGATCTTGTCAGTGTCTTTCTTATGTGTAGCGACCATTGAGGACACCCACTCTGTGGGCTCTGATATGGGTGTTATGACTCCCAGCTTTGTCATATTTTTCAGTTCAGCTTCTACTTTGTCACGCATTGCCACAGGTATTCGGCGAGGGGGCCGGACTACTGGAGTGATGTCTGGGTTTATTTTCATTGAATACGTCACAGGTAGGGTGCCTAACTCGTCATCAAACAGGTCAGCATACTCTGTAAATATTTCGTGTGACAGGTTTTCATTTTTGTTGGTCAATTCCATGCACTTCTTCTTTGAGAGATATCAAGTTCATTTTTAAACAGTCTGGCAGGCCCAGCAATGATTTGACATTTTTATCAACCACATGAAATTGCAACAGGTTTGATTGTTGTTTGCTGGTCAAGCACTGCAGCATCACAGTTCCTTGTGTTTGAATCACTGTGCCTCCATAAGCCACTAATGTTGCTTTTGACTTTTCTCATTTTTTCTCACTGCTTTGTACGTTTCTGTTGAAATGACATTGCACTTTGCTCCTGTGTCAATTTTAAGCTCAAGGGGCTTGCCATTTACTGTCAGGCTGCAATGTATTTCTTGCTTGGTACTGTGGTGATTAACTGCATTAATTTCACTGGCTCCTAGACACAGTCCATCGATATGAAATGACTCCTCACTACTGTCTGTGTTTGCATCAGTGATCTGATTGATGGATCTGAAATGGTCTTTTGATGCAGATCTGCACTGGGACTTGAAATGGTTAAACTTTTTACAACGGTGGCATTGTTGTCCGAAAGCCTTGCATTGATCACGCTTTGCTGGATGGATTCCACCACAATTTTTACAGTTGACAATGTTCATTGTCCCGCTCGGGTGTTTCTGTTGCGGTTTCTGCCGGTGCACGATGGGTTTTCTCCCCTTTGCGTTATAGTGTACTGCATCAACACTCGTAGGCCCGCTGCGCGGTGTAGCCAGCACCTTCTTGTGCTGCTCGGTTAATTCACTGATTTGGCATATTTTAATTGCTTTCCCAAGAGTTAAATCGCTTTCTCTGAGCAACACTCTTCTCACACTATCATTGTCTATGCCACACACCAGTCTATCTCTGATTAATTCGTCCGTGAGCGCACCAAAGTTACATGTTTTTGCTTTTCACACTATCATTGTCTATGCCACACACCAGTCTATCTCTGATTAATTCGTCCGTGAGCGCACCAAAGTTACATGTTTTTGCTTTATTTCTTAGCGTACTCACGTAAGCCTCGATGGTTTCTCCTGGTTTTTGATTTCTTGTATTAAACGAATGTCTCTCCATCGTCACATTTGTCTCCGGATTGCATACTTCTCTGAATTTTCTCTTTAAACATTCTGGATTCTCCCTCGACTCTGCTGGCGTGATTACATCTTCCCCATCGGCAGACAGTATCACTGGAGCATATGTGAATGAACGCTCTTTCAATCGCCTCTGGTCCCGCAAGATTGAGGAGTATGTAGGCTTTAGTTTTATCTGGCTTTTCACTGTGGGCTGCTGCGATGAATATGTCGAATTCCAGTTCAAATTTCCGCTATGTTGCCGTCGAAGATCAGCGGGTCTGGTCGGCGAAATCCTTCGGCCATTGTGTCCTCTTTTTATACTGTTTCTTGGATGAAAGTTTTAACTTCTGACACCATGTAGTTCGTTATGGAGACTGAGACTTTGGTATATTGGAGAACAACATGTTTATTAGCTCTTATGTAGCTCGCATCACTCAATCATCTGTATCACTTGCCAATCCCCTTATTACACCAGCAGGGGGCACTCTAACACAGGAAGGAACATATATGAACATAGCTTCCTTAAACACATCTTGATCAAATCCTAATTAACTGAATTGTACATCAGTTATCTACAATTTATATAGCGCTTTTAACAATACAGATTGTGTCAAAGCACTTAACAGTTTCAAATTGGAGGATAGAGTATCAGTAATGTATAATGATAAGATTAAACACTCAATTTTCAGTTAAAGGCATTTCATTATTGAATTCAGAGATGTCATTGTGTAGCTCAGTTTAGTTTAAATAGTACATATGAAATCAAATTGATGATAATCGTTAGAAATTAAGTGTCCCCAACTTAGCAAGCCAGAGGCGACAGCGGCAAGGAACCAAAACTCCCTCTGTGACAGAATGGAATAAAAAAACCTTGGGAGAAACCAGGCTCAGTCGGGGGGCCAGTTCTCCTCTGGCCAGGATATTATTGTTTAGTTATTTTTTTTTTACTTATTGTTTTAATTAAATTTTAAATGTATAAATGTATTATATTTCTATTTTTATATTGTTGCAATTTCTAACAATACTATTATGTAGTTAGGTATTTTATTATATTTTTAGTTATTTTGTTTTATTTTTATTGTATTTAAGTCGAGGTCTTCACTGAGGATATGTCCCCGGGGCTCATCCAGGTGTCCCGGCCTCCGCTGACGATCAGGGTCGCAGACATCATCTCCCGGCGCCGATCCACCATCTGATCCGGACACGGACTGAGAAAGAGAATAAGAAAGAAACAGACAAATATTAGCGTAGATGCCATTCTTCTTACGATGTAACGAGTACATCGTGTGTTATGAGGAGTGTTCCCGGTTCCGGTTGATCTATTAATGCAGCCTAACAATCCTTTAACGGATTTGAATAATAGAAGTGTATTAGTGTGTTATACGTAAGCCAGGTTAAAGAAATGTGTCTAATCTAGATTTAAACTGACAGAGTCTGTCTGCCTCCCGAACAGTGTTAGGTATAGATTGTTCCAGAGTTTAGGCGCTAAATAGGAAAAGGATCTGCCGCCCGCAGTCGATTTTGATATTCTAGGTATTATCAAATGGCCAGAGTTTTGAGAACGCAGTGGACGTGGAGGACTATAATGTGATAAGAGCTCACTCAAGTACTGAGGAGCTAAGCCATTCAGGGCTTTATAAGTAATTAACAAGATTTTAAAATCTATCGATTGTTTAATAGGGAGCCAGTGCAGTGTTGACAGAACCGGGCTAATATGGTCATACTTCCTGGTTCTAGTAAGGACTCTAGCTGCTGCATTTTGGACCAACTGTAGTTTATTGATCAAGCGTGCAGAACAACCACCCAGTAAAGCATTACAATAGTCTAACCTTGAGGTCATAAACGCATGAATTAGCATTTCTGCATTTGACGTTGAGAGCATAGGTCGCAATTTAGATATGTTTGAGATGGAAAATCACAGTTTTACAGATACTAGAAACATGGCTTTCAAATGAAAGATTGCTATCAAACAGCACACCTAGGTTTCTAACTGATGAAGAAGAATTGACAGAGCAGCCGTCAAGTGTTAGATAGTGTTCTAGGTTATTACATGTGGGGTTTTTAGGTCAGATAATTAACACCTCTGTTTTTTTTTCAGAATTTAGCAGTAAGAAATTACTCGTCATCCAGTTTTTTATATTGACTATGCATTCTGTTAGTTTCTCGATGTGTTTCACCGGGCCGTGAAGAAATATAGAGCTGAGTATCATCAGCATAACAGTGAAAGCTAACACCATGTCTCCTGATAATATCTCCCAAGGGTAACATGTAAAGCGTGAAAAGTAATGGCCCTAGTACTGATCCTTGAGGTACTCCATACTGCACTTGTGAATGATATGATACCTCTTCATTTACTGCTACAAACTGATGGCGGTCAGATAAGTACGATTTGAACCATGCTAGGGCACTTCCACTAATGCCAACAAAGTTTTCTAGTCTATTCAAAAGAATGTTGTGGTCGATAGTGTCAAACACAGCCCTGAGATCCAGTAGAACTAATAAAGAGATACAACCACGATCAGATGATAGAAGCAGGTCATTTGTAACTCTAATGAGAGCTACAAGCTAGGGGAAGTAGTGGCCTAATGGTTAGGGAGTCGGGCTTATAACCTGAAGGTTGCCGGTTCGATTCTCGCACCGGCAGGAATTGAAGGTGGGGATTGTGAATGAACAGCACTCTCTCTGCTTTCGATACCATGACTGAGGTGCCCTTGAGCAAAGCACCGAACCCCCAATTGCTCCCCGGGCGCTGGAGCAATGGCTGCCCAATGGCTGCTCTGGGTGTGTGTTCACGGTGTGTGTGCGCGTTTGTTCACTATTCACTGCTGTGTGTGTGCACTTGGATGGGTTAAATGCAGAGCACCAATTTCGAGTATGGGTCACCATACTTGACAATACGTCACGACTTTCACTTTTTCACTTTCAGTCTCAGTACTATGATACGGTCTAAATCCTGACTGGAATTCACAGATACCATTTTTCTAATACTACCTTTTCTAGTATCTTTGACAGAAAAGGGAGATTTGAGATTGGTCTGTAATTAACTAGATCTTTGGGGTCAAGTTGTGGTTTTTTAATGAGAGGCTTAATAACAGACAATTTGAAGGTTTTGGGGACATGTCCTAATGACAATGATGAATTAATAATAGCCAAAAGAGGATCTATGACTTCTGGAAGCAGCTCTTTTAGGAGTTTAGATGGAATAGGGTCTAACATACATGTTGTTGGTTTAGATGATTTAACAAGTTTATACATTTCTTCCTCTCCTATAATAGAGAATGAGTGGAATTATTCCTCAGGGGATCTATAGTGCACTATCTGATGCGATACTTTAGCTGACGGCTGCATGGTTACAATTTTATCTCTGATAGTATCGATCTTGGAAGTAAAATAGTTCATAAAGTCATTACAGCTGTGCTCTTGGGAAATGCCAACACCTGTTGATGCTTTATTTTTCATTAATTTAGTGACTGTATTGAATAAATACCGGGGGTTATATTTGTTTTCTTCTAGAAGAGACGAAAAGTAATCAGATCTAGCAGTTTTTAATGCTTTTCTGTAGGATAGGGTACTTTCCCACCAAGCTATACGAAATACCTCTAGTTTTGTTTTCCTCCAGCTGCGTTCCATTTTCCGGGCTGCTCTCTTTAGGGTGCGAGTGTGCTCATTATACCACGGAGTCAGACTGTTTTCTTTGATCTTCCTTAAAGGAGCAACTGTATCTAAAGTGCTAGAAAAGAGAGAGGCCATAGTTTCTGTTACATCATCAAGTTTTTTTACACTGTTGGATATGCTGAGGAATTGAGATAAATCAGGAAGATTACTTACAAAGCAGTGTTTTGTGGTAGAAGTGATGGTTCTACCATACTTGTAACAAGGAGTAGAATTTACAGTTTTGGCTATATGGAGTTTACACAAGACTAGATAATGATTTGAGATATCATCGCTTTGCTGCAGAATTTCAACACCACTAACATCAATTCCATGTGACAGTATTAAATCTAGAGTATGATTTCGACAATGAGTAGGTCCTGAAACATGTTGTCTAACCCCAATAGAGTTCAGAATGTCTATGAATGCTGATCCTAATGCATCTTTTTCATTATCGACATGGATATTAAAATCACCAACAATTAAGACTTTATCTGCAGCCAGTACTAACTCAGATAGAAAATCAGAAAATTCTTTAATAAAGTCTGTGTGGTGCCCTGGTGGCTTGTACACAGTAGCCAGTACAAACATCACAGGGGATTTATCACTAACACGTGTTTCTCTAGATAATGTTATACACAGCACCATAACTTCAAACGAGTTAAACTTAAAGCCTGCCCTCTGAGAAATACTGAGAATATTGCTATGAATTGTAGCAACACCTTCCCGTTTACCTTTTGGACATGGCTCAGTTTTATAGCAGTAATCTTGGGGGGTAGACTCATTTAAAGTAATGTATTCATCTGGTTTTAGCCATGTTTCTGTCAAACAGAGCAAATCATTGATCAAATCATTTACAAATAGTGCTTTTGTAGAAAGGGACCTGATATTCAGTAAGCCAAATTTTATCAATTGTTTCTCTGTATTGTAAACATTTTTTATTTGTTGAACAATTAAATTGTTACTATTACTTTGGTTTGGACGTTTTCTGTATTTTCTAGTACGGGGAACAGACACAGTCTCTATAGTGTGATATCTAGGTGAAGGAGTCTCTATGTGCTGAGAATTAACTGACTTCTGTGGCGTGAGGCGGCTAGCAGACAGTCAGTTTAGCCAGTCTGTCTGCTTCCTGACCTGGGCCCTAGTTAGTCAAGTACGAACTCTAAGACTATGTGCCATATTTCTAGAAAGAAGAGCAGCACCACCCCAGGAGGGATGAACACCATCTCTATTCAACAGGTCAGGTTTGCCCCAAAAACTCTTCCAATTGTCTATAAAGCCTATGTTATTCTGCGGGCACCACTTAGACATCCAGCCATTGAGTGACGACAGTCTGCTATGAATCTCATCGCCACTTTACTTTCGGTATGAGTCCTACAAATTCAGTTTTCTACGTATTCTGTATCTTATTGTGAATATAAACCATCAGTTTTGGACACCGCAAAGTTAAACTGCATTTTATTTCTGCATTTGGAAACGAATGTTGTGAATCAAGTGTTTGTTCTCTGCAGTCATTCAGAGAAATGCGTCATATTTGTTGCACAGATTCTGAGTTCGGCCGATCTGCAAATATGTTTCACAAAAGAGCATTTAAATGGATATATAGCCTAATGAAGATCTAATTAAATGACAAAACTCTTAGGTTGTATTGTGTTGAATGTGACTCACAAGAAATGTTTTATTAATCAGTCGTTTTAGTTTAGCCTAAACATGAGGATTCTAATTAGTTCCTTTGGTTTAAATTTCCATAGGCCTTGTGTTTCTTATAAGATGAAACATTTTACTAGTTTCTTAATTTTTTAGTTAAATCGCAGGAACGAATAAATACTGTGCAACATTTTAACTAATATGAAGGAAAGTTTATTTTATTTTATTTTTACATTAATCTTCAATTTCTTCAAATCACGGACATTATATTTTTCGCTGTGTCATGAGCAGGGCTGTTTACACTGGAATATGTGTTGAATTATTAAATGTAAAGGTGCCATAGAATGCATTGATACAATATTTTAAATTGTTCTCTGATATCTACATAGAAGGTATGTGGCTTAGGTAAGGGCAAAAATACTCCAGAAACAGTTTTACATGTCTATTTACAACCCTAGGATTTGTCTCTAGAATGAAATGGTCTGTTATTACCTTATTTAGAATGGCAATGAATAATAATGTTGAGCTCTGCTCTGATTGGCTGTTTCACAGTGCGGCTCATTTCAGTAGCTCACACAGCAGGAAGGAAACACGGAAGAAAATATATATTTGAATACTTTCTCTCGCAGTTATATCGTTGGGTAATTATACTGTATATAAAATGCGGGCATCAGGGAGCTGCTATTAATATGCAGGGCTTTGAAACTCTTTTCGAATGCACAATCGCGAGATTTGCGTTCACACGTGCTCTGTGTAAACTACAGCGGCATTACTTACCACACATTTGACAAGATCAGATGCTTCTCAGTGGTGCTCAGGATCTGTAAATCATTCGCCATCATCCTCAGTCATCTCTGCTTATGTTTATGTGGTAAGTGAAATCTTGTGTACGTGTAATGTGACAGGCTACCACTAGCAAGGAGCTAACCATGTTCCTTTAGTGGCTCGTGTTATTTTATTAGAAGGCGTAATTTGTTTTCCGTGCCTTTCTGAATACAGACACCAACCCATCCCTGCACTTCACATCCCCTGCACAGCCTGGAACATAACGTTTATGTCCATGATCTGCCATTTTCGCTATTATCCTCACTTGTTTCTTCACAATACCTGCAGAACTTCTGATGATTCAGCTGGCGGCTGACATAGAACATGGATGGGAATATGCAAGTGTTGGAGCCGTAACTATTAGCGATCCCGACTGTAAAGTCACAGTCGGTGTTATGTTCTGATTCGCCTATTTTTCAGTGGTCTTTTGCTTGCATGAGATTTACATAAGAAGGAGGAAACAATGGCGTTTGAGGTTCACGGTATGTCATTTCCATGTACAGAACTCTTATTATTCAACTATGCCAAGGTAAATACAGTTTTCCATTCTATGGCACCTTTAAGTTTCAAACATTTTATCTGTGACAAAGTTCTCAAAATAAATATGCAAACCTCAAATAGTGGTTAATACTGTACAGTAAAAAGTAGTACTCTTAAAGCGCTGCTGTCATTGTAGCCTATATTTCACTCTAACTGCAGTCAAACAGTTGAAACTTTAAGCATTTAGAATGATTAGTTCAGATTTAATGTTATAATGCTATATTATTATTGTTATTAAACTAGTAATTTATTTCATTATTTTTTATCTTCATTCACACGTAAAAACGTCACGTTGACACGGTGTTAACCTTCCTCTTTGTGCCACCTGGTGGTGATTTTGCGAACGAGTTTCACATCTGACTGATTTGTGTTTGCCGCTGCGGCATTACCTCGACGGTAAGTGCGGCGGTAATAGGCATTCTGGTTGACCTACTGTAAGCAGCCTTTTAAACAAAGCTGGGTACCCAGCTAACAGGGAACGTTCCCACAACTTTCATTGACATTTTTTTCAAAGGTATTTAAAGGTTATGACAGAACATTCTTACAATAATGTTTATAGGATGTTCTAATAACGTTATTAATGGTTGATTTACTTTCTCATAATGTTAAGAGAAAACATTCATAAAACAACAGTCTCTGAACGTTTCTTTGATGTTATTTGTACACGATTGAGGTTCTCATAACAGTAAGAGAAAACATTCTTAGAACAACAGTCTCAGAAGATTTTTTTTTTTAATGTTATTTGTACACGATTGAGGTTCTCGTAATGGTGAGAGAAAACAATCTTAGAACAACAGTATGTGTTACCCGTGAAATGATAAGATTAACTTGGAACTTGATTTTGTCCTTTATTCCACTAGTGCAGAACTCACACCGTACACATTTTGGTGGTTGTTGTTTACTTGTAGTATAGAATTTGTGTACATTCATATGTGAATACGTGCGGTCAAACTGTATACACAAAACAGTTCACAATTAATATTTATAGGCCTTTATCACACTTCCGCGTTCGAAAAGCGGAAGTTTCAAATAGTAGCATAAAAGAACTTCCGCTGCAGCCTCTATCAGTGGCTGTGCCCATAGCACGGAATTGTTGTGATTTATGTAAAATTCCGCACAGATACATCTTCGAAACACACCAAACTCAGTTTACAATCAAGTGAGTATTGTGAAACCAAGGAAGATGGTTTCATGATATTCTGATGTATAATATATATATATATATATATATATATATATATATATATATATATATATATATATATATATATATATATTAGGGCTGTCACGATATTAGATTTTTCATATCACGGTTATTGTGGCCAAAAGAATTCACGATATCGATATATTGCGATATCTATAGAAACCTTGGGGGGAAAAAAGATATCAGTCAAATTATTTTTTACTTTGTTTATTGAGTTTTTCTTTTTCACCCAATGAACATAAAGATACTGATAAACACAGGGCACAAGACTCTGGCTTTCTCTGTCTTCTTTGGAGCTCCTATGAAATAACGAGAGAAAATACTGTCAAGTTCAACAGTATGATTAATAAATATTAATGGTAACACTTTACAATAAGTTGTCATTTGTTAACATTAATGTATTAACTAACACGAACAATGAACAATAAATTTATTACACAATTTATTAATCTTTGTTAATGTTAGTTAATAAAAATACAGTTGTTCATTGTTCATGTTAGTTCACAGTGCATTAATGTCTACAAACACAACTTGTGATTTTAATAATGCATTAGTAAATGCTAAAATTGTTCATTCTTAGTTCATGTTAACTAATGTAATGAACTAATGTTAACTAATGAACCTTATTGTAAAGTGTTGCCATATTAACATCTAAACTGATACTTTAACCTGTTAACTTGTGTACCCGTGTTTTAAGTTCTTTAAACTATCGTTGCGCCGGTGTTCTGTCGATTTGTGCTACCCTGTCAGATTTTCATACCTCCCATTAAAACAGTAGGTAGTACAATTCGACAACGAAAAATGCTACCTGTTAAATTATGATTTATTAATGTCTACACCTACCACAACCCTAAACCTACCCTTACAGTCATGCAAATACAGTAATTATGTGTCATATTTGCGGTGGGATACAGCTACCGGAAACCAACAATAAATATTTTTTTTCTACCTATTAGATTGTGTTTTATTAACTTCTACATCTACCCCAACCCTAAACATACCCATACAGTAATGCAGATACATTAAATATTGTTGTTCAGCGTGAGAAAAAGGACGAAATATTGATGTGCGCATGCGCAGTAAACCACGGTAGGAAAATCTGACGGGTAGGATAAAATGTCAGGACACCGGCGCCACTGAAGTCATGCAGTAAGAGCGCTGCTAATTCAGTTTTAACGTGTGTCTAGAACAGCCTTAGATGAGTCATTAAGTGCATGGCACTGCGACCAACTTAACATTTTACAGTGTTTAATGTAGCAATGTGGTCGCTCAGTTTTTCTAGATCAGTTTTAATCGTGTAACTGTTAATAGATTCGAACAAAGAAATAAAGTGCTTCTACGCACAGGCCGTATTGATTGCAAATACAAAAATAAGACGAGTAAAGAAAACACGGTACTTATTAAAATAATCACCCTTTACTTAAATATATGAACACAGAAAACCTCTGTTAACAGGTTAATGTACCATTTCCCATTCTATGACTAATAAAAGAATCACAACTTACTCTGTATAACTGAACATGGCTCTTCTCGGAGTAGCTGCGAGCTCTGCGTCTTCTTGTTTGACAGGTGTCAGTGTTAAGGCGCAATACTGCCACTTGGAGGTCAACCAGGTACTGGAGTATTTACATGTCGTGTTATCATAAGAGTCCTGTTCATTTTAAATATTGCGGTTATCGCCAATATCGGTATATCGTCAAACACTAAATTAACACGATATCGATAATTGATGCTTTGAATATCACGGTTATCGTCAATACCGGTATATCGCGACACCCCTAATGTATGTGTATATATATATATATATATATATATATATATATATATATATATGTGTGTGTGTGTGTGTGTGTGTGTGTATATATATATATATATATATATATATATATATATATATATATATATATATATATATATATATATATATATATATATATATATATATATATGTAGATGTACCAAACATATAGTACAGAAAGAAAAATATACCATCTGACCCATTTAAAAACATTTAACAATCTTTCAGTCTGGGTATCACACTAATGTGTTAACGTGTTAAATCGTGAATGCTGTGCTAGATACACACCAACAGCCTCATCTTGTTGATCCTCTCTGGAGGGATATGGAAAGGGCAGCAGGTGTAGTGGAAGACAGACAGTGCTGAGTTCTCGTGGAGCCTGTGGTAACCTGCAGTATTCCTCTCTCAGACACTCCATGAGGGCTGATGCATATGTTGGGAGAAGCAAGCAAAAGTTTAGATCACATTCACTGGTGTCCATGCTTTTTCCATTTGGCCTCCATCACATCTACATCTTCATTAGGAGTGAAAGCTGCAGTCCAGTAGAGGTGGTTAATAACAGCTGGCCTTCACTGCTTCAGATCTTCACACTCCCTCATTACTTGTAATGTCTCCCAAAGCCTTACAAACACACCACATGAAAAAAATAAATTACCAATTAGCTGTGCAAACAATGTCACTAAGCTGTAACTAGACTTGATGATTATAATATTAGCAAATTGAGGTTAGTTTACCAGCTATGCCTTCTCATATGGTAACGTTTTTACATGGTTTTTAAAAATATAACGTTATTGCTAATGCTTACAAGCTAGCTGCGGTGCTTTACAACAACTTATACAAATCTCGTGTCTCATTATTTAACCCTCTGGGGGGCCTGGATAGGTTTCGACATGCCCTGACATTTGTGCTTTTTTCAGTTACTTATAAATGGCTAAAGTCTAATAACATGTAAACAGCACAAACTGGGCTATAATAATATGTTAGCAGCATTTATGTACATGATTGTGTTTTTGAGAAAGCAACGTTTATGCGTGGTTAGTGAAAAACTAAAATTTTGAAGTCACTGAAATAAGGCCATAAAACACATACAGAACATTTGTTCACAAGACTTTTGAGAACCGCATCTTGTAGCCTAGAGTTTTTTCTTCAAAATTATGTGAAAATCAGCTTGTTTACTCACTCACAGAAAACAATATATTGATTTAAATTTTTAAAGACATGTTTTGTGATCGAAAGCCTATATGCGAGGGCGTCGCAATGGCCTTGAATATTAAGTGATTCTCCCCTGAGAGACAAAGGGCCCTCCCCTAATGGCCCCCTAATGGCCCATCAGTGTGACTTTGAGGCAGGTAAGAGAATGTGAGAAGATTGAATTTTTTTTGTTTTTGTTTATTTGTATTTTATTTACAGCACAGTATAATCAAAACATACATAATGAAGGTCAAAGACACATTATTGTGCACACTGATCTAACCACAGAGATGTGAACAGACTTTGAGTCATTTCTGCAACAGATTCTGTTCAACAAGTGAAACAAGTAAATCGTACCTGATATTTACTTGTTTTATTTAAGTGTTTCTGCTTCTTTCCATGGATTCAAGAAGAAGAAAAAAAAACGTAATCAGTAGTCAAGGAGCTTGTTTTACCATAGAATATCAGTGTAGTTGAAAATCTGATGTTGGTACAGCGCTCTCAGAGGAAAACAGTTTGAAGAGACTGAGAGTCAGCAGGATTCATCTGTGGTGCAGGTATCTGATTCAATAAAATACAAACAACCAAAAAAAAAAAAAAAAACATTTGTGAGCATGTTAATATCACGAGCATCTGTATATATGTAGCCATAGACTCACGCATGCTTTGTACTATTGTAAAAACAAAAACATTTTATATCTGAGAAACTAATTATTATTGTTTTTAGTATTAAAATCTATTTTTGAACAGAGTAGGCTATTAATAATAAACATGTTCTAAACATACTTAGATTTGTAGCATTCATCATGTTACAGTGTACATTCATATTACTTTTGTTTTATATAGAGCATGAAAGCATCATCGGGCGGTAAGAAATTTAAATACAATGAATTGCCTATCATATTCAAAATGTTTTACTCAATTTCAAACACTGTAGTCAGGAATTATAGTTTGGGAAAAACCCAACTATGATTTTGTAGTCATATAGCCATCCTGAACATCATGTATGATTTTATAGTTGCCTAAGATATGATTCTGCAGCCATAGACTCACGCATGCTTTGTACTATAAAAGGATGTACATTGTACTATAAAAAAAAAGGATATTTTATATTTGAGAAGTAATTGTTATCGTTTAGCATGCTATTAAAATATATTTGTGAACAGATTATTAACAATAAACATGGTCTAAACATTCTTAGATGTGTAGTATTCATCATGTTGTAGTTTGGGAAAAACCCAACTAGTAATGTGTTCAAGTTTATGTCACAATAACACGTTAACTAATGCAAAAAAGAAACATTACTTACTCATCAGATTGATCTTCTCTTCTGGATGAAATATTGTTGTTCTTTTGAGCATAGGCGTAAATCCCGGGGGGGACAGGACCCCCCCCCCCCCCCCATCTGAGGGTTGTCCCCCCTAAAAATATCATTACAAGCAACTCTGTGTCTTGAAAATAATATAATAGAAATATACTTAAAATAATTGTGTAAGTAGTAAAACAAAATAAACCCAAAAAAGCGTTTTAAGTGCAGAAATGTTTTTATTCCCCCCTCCCTTGCCTCACAGTAGTTTGGTCCACTGCCTCCATACACTCAGTACACGAGCCCGGTGGGAGCAGTGTTGCCAAGTGCGCAGTTTTCCCGCGGAATTGGGCTACTTTTACACTCTTTCCGAGGGATGTTTTTCATGTCCGCGAGTTGGAGCGACCCCAATAACGTGATATTTAGCCCCTGGAAAGCTACATTTATCAGGGGAACCCCACCAAAAAACGTGTATTTTACCCCACCGGAATGCGATTTTTTACCGGAAATCCCCCTGAAAAGCGATTGGGCTAGTTTTGGGCTAGTTTTGAGTAGCAATTGGGCGGGTTTTGCTGTGAAAACCTGGCAACCCTGGGTGGGAAGAGCAAAGTTCCTTAGTAGTTATGTGTAAGTAATTAGGCTGTCAAGGCTATTTTATTCTCTTTAAACATCGGGTGAAATTATTCTTTCGCTTTAATACAGATGATGCTGGATCATTAATAAATTAGTCATGACAAAAAATAATGATATCCGATGTATTTTCTATGAGCAATTTATAAGGTTACCAAGCTTAATACCGTAGCTTGTCACCCACTACAACTAATACAGCGATAAACCTGTGTGTGAACTGATATTAGGCTAATATTGTAGACCTACCGATGTGCTGGGTTTTGCTCAGTATGATGTTAAGTGGCAGGCTTAATGCGGTTGAATATCTAAAGAGACGTACTCGGTGCCAGACGAAACCTAAAATACTATGGAGGACGCAAAATAATCATGATAATATGACTGCGTGCTGAACCATATGAACCGAACTCATATTTAAACACGGTCTCCATGCTGTTTACCACATGCTGTGTACACATATCTGTCCTTACAAGTACAATTTTGGCTGTATTATTTGTGTCTCCTTCAAAAATTGCTCTTGAGAAATTTTATGTTTCTTGTCCCCCCCTACTGTTAGATGAAATTTACGCCCCTGCTTTTGAGGGAAATCCAGCCTTTACTCAGCACGTCTTCTTGCAGAAATGAACAGTAGCCGCGATGAATGATCTCCTGGCGCTTTGTTTATGTTGGGCGTTTCCATGCGCACATGTCTCACGTGGATATTTACATATGAACGGCGCGAGCCGCGAGGGGGCGGGATCGCATTAAAGATAATGAGTTAGACGGGAAAAACTGAACATCGTGTTGGTTTCATACGGATTACTTTATCACAGAATGTTTGTTTTCGATATGACTTACATCATTTAAAAGTAGACACTTCAAGCTCTCTATAGATATAACTCCCATGTCTGTGTGCTGAGTATTTGCTGAGTTACAGTTCATTTTAGTGACGCGTTTCTAAAAGCAGCTCGCGGAGACGGAGAAGGCAGAGCGCGCACCCTGTTTGTTTTCTTTATTCTTCAAAAGCACAAAGTTTAGTTGTTATAATGAGTGTATACAAATAAAAGTAGACCCCTTACAGATTCGAATGGTGTATTGCTCTTATCTGTACGATCAAAAATGCCAGAGTAATTCAAGCTCATTTCGGCCTTATCAGGAAAATCTGCCACAAAACGCGTATCCGCGTTTGTCGACCCCCAGAGGGTTAAATAATTATGTTCACTGATTTGGTAGTTAGCAAATGTTAAAAACAAGACTTACGGTGCACAGTTGACGTTTTCGTGGAGCTGCATCTCTGACGGATCCGTGATCATGTCTCCCGCCGCCGCCCGGCCTAACCACAGGCTGACCGGGACCCGATGAAACTGCTGTGTGCACCGAAGGAACCGCACCTGCTCGGAGTCTCACTCGCTTCTTGCTTCGGCATCCCATGTTGAACTGCATCATATCGCCGGGAGGATTATCCTCCAGTGTAAGCAGGGGCGTAAATTTCATCTAACAGTAGGGGGGGGGGGGGGGGGACAAGAAACATAAAATTTCTCAAGAGCAATTTTTGAAGGGGACACAAATAATACAGCCAAAATTGTACTTGTAAGGACAGATGTGTGTACACAGCATGTGTAAACAGCATGGAGACCGTGTTTAAATATGAGTTCGGTTCATATGGTTCACCACGCGGTCATATTATAATGATTATTTTAGGTCCTCCATAGTATTTTAGGTTTTGTCTGGCACCGAGTACGTCTCTTTAGATATTCAACCGCATTAAGCTGCCACTTAACATCATACTGAGCAAAACCCAACACATCGGTAGGTCTATAATATTAGCCTAATATCAGTTCACACACAGGTTTATCGCTGTGTTAGTTGTAGTAGGTGACAAGCTACGGTATTAAGCCTGGTAACCTTATAAATTGCTCACAGAAAATACATCTGATATCATTATTTTTTGTCATGACTAATTTATTAATGATCCAGCATCATCTGTATTAAAGAGAAAGAATAATTTCACCCGATGTTTAAAGAGAATAAAATAGCCTTGACAGCCTAATTACTTCACAACTACTAAGGAACTTTGCTTTCTCCCACCCATGGTTGCCAGGTTTTCACAGCAAAACCCGCCCAATTGCTACTCAAAACTAGCCCAATCGCTTTTCAGGGGGGGATTTCCGGTAAAAATCGCGTTCCGGTGGGGTAAAATACACGTTTTTTGGTGGGGTTCTCCTGATAAATGTCGCTTTCCCAAGGGGCTAAATATCACGTTATTGGGGTCGCTCCAACTCGTGGACATGAAAAACATCCCGCGGAAAGAGCGTAAAAGTAGCCCAATTCCGCGGGGAAAACTGCGGACTTGGCAACACTGCTCCCACCGGGCTCGTGTCCTGTGTGTATCGAGCCAGTGGACCAAACCACTGTGAGGCAAGGTAGGGGGGAATCAAAACATTTCTGAACTTAAAACGCTTTTTTGGGTTTATTTTGTTTTACTACTTACACAATTATTTTAAGTATATGTCTATTATATTATTTTCAAGACACAGAGTTGCTTGTAATGATATTTTTAGGGGGGACAAACCCTCAGATAGGGGGGGTCCTGTCCCCCCCCCGGGATTTACGCCTATGAGTGTAAGTGATCGCTAAGTTACACACCACCCGCGTTTTTTTGAAGCAGATGCATTAGTGAAGTCCCGTCTCTTCAGCTGCACAAACGCACCAGGCCCGGAAGATAACATCCTACATTCCTTGTTAGGAAACGATGTCCTGACAGGTTGGAGTTAGTGCAACCTCCACAAACACAATGATTTACCACGACAATGATAAATTGAAATAAAAATAACAATTGAAAACACACTGACTCACGCCCGCTCAAAGCAGAGCTAGGCACACGGCTCCCTCTTGTGACGTAATATGACGCGATGTTGAAAAAAAAAGCGGTTTTTGAGAATGGTCAAGGAAACAGTCACTTTTTCTTCTAAATTTGTGCCCTCACGTCTTGTAAAACATTTTAAAATCCTGCATTAACGGTTCATATGGTATTTTCATACAAGGTTATATATTCATTTGATTTTTTTTTTTTTAACCAGCAATATGCACTATAAAAGGTTCTCATAACGTTATGACAATGGTAGATTAGAATGTTTCTCAAACATTAAAAAAAAAAAAAAACCACCACTGGACGGTTTGAACGTTTACAAAACATCTGAAATAATGTTTTCATAACTTAGTGGGAATGTTAGCAAAACGTTCTTGTAACACATTTTTGTTAGCTGGAGCCGAGTGTATGATAGGGCCCAAGGAATCCAGGAGCAAAAGGGAAGCACAACATCAGCACAACTTCATCATTAATGACCGGCCAGGATTGAACAGAAACAGGGAGATCTTATACAAAAGCAAGAGAGGAACTAATGACTTAATTAACAAGACACAGGTGAACCGAATGAACTAATAAGGGCAACTCAGGAAAACTAGGTCAATGGAACAAAACAAGAGAGGAGATCGGGAAAAACACAACTAAAATTCCATAACCATTACAGTTTATCTTTCAAACACATTAAAATGCACAAAACTTTTTGTCATCTGATCTTCTTTCACCTAATATATTTTTATTTGAAGTACCCCTGAGATTTTAAAATAAATAATTTAATAATGAAGTATCACATTTGCATGTTCATGGTTCTCTGACATTGGTTATAGTCACATGAAATGCAGGTAAACAAATAAAATGTTTAATTTTTCAGTAAGTCTTTTATTTTAATTCATTTTAAAATGATTTGTTTTAACTTAACCGATTAACATTATTTAATTTAAAGGGCACCTATTATGCAAAATCCACTTTTACATAGTGTTTGGATATAAATGTATGTTGGCAGTGTGTGAACACAACCACCCTACAATAATAAAAATCCACCCACCCCTCATTTTTTTAATCCCCTTTAAACCAAGTCAGTCTCACTAGGCCTGCCGTTTTGATTCTCACTGCAGTGTGACTTCACATTTCAGAGGGCCGGGCCATGGGGGTTGATTGACAGCCCGCAATTGCTATAGTTTCCGCCCTCAGCTGTTAAGCTGTCCTTCATTTTCTCCGCGCTTGAACAACTGTAACGTCAACAATGTCTCGCAAGCAATCCCGGTGCTCTGTGTTTGGATGTAAGACTGAACAAAAGAGTCTTCATTTTCTCTCAACATCTGAGCTGCTGAGGACGCTGTGGATTACTTTCATTTTTCAAGGTAATGCACCTCAAAATCTGCCTAGATACGTGTATCACTCCAGACTCCTTTGTGAATGTCATGTCGTTATAGTGCTTAGCGTTTTAACCGTATTTGTGTGCGTACATTAAGTATTTTTAACTGATCAGCGCCATGCTTGTGAGATTAGTTTGCGACGTTCGTAGCGCGAGATTCGTTCAGTAGCATGGTTGCGCGGCTTGGTCCATTGATCCGCGCCTATGACAGGTCAGTGCTGCGCGAGCTCTGTAACATTGCGCTGTTTAGTCCCACTTTTAGTGCATTTGACTTCCCATATGTATGGCTAAACACCGGCTCTCTCGCTCTCAGTTATGTTGCTTATACCGGCTATTTATTGCTGTAGATATGCAATGCAGAGAGATGTATACGCGACGCCCTCTTCTGGAGACAGGGCGGGAATATGCAGTTCATTTGCATTTAAAGCCATACACTCCAAATCAGGTCTTTTTAGACACACCCCAAACATGACATTTTCCAGCTGTTATAATAAATGATCTGTGGTGTATTTTGGGCTGAAACTTCACAGACACATTCTAAGGACACCCAAGGCCAATATTACACCTTGTAAAAAGGGGCATAATAGGTGCCCTTTAATATTAGCTTTAATTAATTTCATAAACCCCTGTAGTTCCTTCACAAAGCCAGTTTGGGAAACCTTGACGTAATATAGTTTAATCCACTTCATGTTGTTGATAACAACAAATAGAATATATTTTATTACTCTTTGCTTATTAGATTATCCTATTTAAATCAATGTTAAAAACTAGATAGGTCAAGCGTAATCTAAAAGTAATTAAAATGCATTCTGATCATATTTGTTATGGAGCCGACGAGATGAGAGATGTGCGAATCCATGTGCAGGCCTTTATTGTGAAACATGGTCAAAACACAGGCAGGGTCGGACAATGGCAAACAGGTATAACACAGGCAAGACAAAGAGTAGTACTAGGGCAAGCGTGGGTCTTCGATCAGCGAACAATATCCAACAGGGCAAGGCAGAGAGATAATCCAGGTACACGAGCGGTAGTCCAAGAGAGGTGCAAACAGAGTCCAAAATGGCAAGGCAAGGGTTAATCCAAACAGACGATAAATCCAGGGCAGGCTGCTGACAGACGAGATGAGAAAAACCAGACAAGGATCAGGAAACACGAGAAAACAGGCAAGGCAAGACTAGACTATGAACTAAGAACTCGAAACTAGAACTGGGAACTGGCTCCGTAGAGTAGCTATCACTAGGTGAGTGATAAGTGCTAGACAATACTCGGCCCTGACAGAGAGGAAGTCCATGGCTTATGTAAGATGTGTGATTGGCTGCAGTTGAGTGTAATGAGTGCAATGGATTGTGGGGACTGTTGTCCAGTGTAAGTGTAACAGTCTGTGCAGTGTGAGAGTCAATATGATAATAGAGCGACCTCTTGTGTTCCAGACGCTCCTACCTCCATAAAATCCAGGAGGGTGGTGGAGTGGAGGTGGAACAGGGGGAGGGACGGAGGGCCAGGTCCACGTGGAAGTGGAAAAACCGAGGACTGAGGCAGAGCCGACAGAGCAGGGCACCCAGGCAGAACTGGCGAGGCAGGGAACCATGGCGGAGCAGAGAACCAGGGTGATGCTGGCGAAGCAGAGATCCAGGGCGGAGCAGACGGAACTAGAGCCCTCCAGGGCAGAGCAGATGAAGCAGGAGCCCACCAGGGCGGAGAAAACGAAGCAGGAGCCCACCAGAGCGGAGCAGACGAAGCAGGAGCCCACCAGGGTGGAGCAGACGAAGCAGTAGCCCACCAGGGTGGAGCAGACAACCAGCACGGCGGAGCAGATGGAGCAGGCGGAGCAGAAGACCACCAGAGCGGAGCAAACGGAGCAGATGGACCTGAAGACCATGGCAGAGACTGGGACCTAGGGAACACTGAGACACATGAGACAGACAGAGCATTCACGGCCCCAAAGGACGAGGCAGGGAACACAAAAAGTTCATAAATAGTTTCACTGGTGGCAACTGAAAGGGCAGACAGATCAGTAGCTATGTTTCCATCCACCTATTTTTATGCGCATTTTGGACTATCGCATAAAAAATTCGCTGGATGGAAACGCCAAGATGCGCATAAATTCTGAAAATGCGCATAAAAAAATTATGCGCACAACTGAGTAGGATAAACTTTTTATCCGATAAGAAAAAATGCGCATAAACTACGATGGAAACACATTTACCGAATAAATTCCTCCATGCGCATCAAAAAAGTCATGTGACTTTGCGCTATGAGACGGGATAACTTGACAAACCAGCTGACTGATCTCGTTCACAGCGTCTATAAGTTGTTGTAGTAACTCTGAAAAGCCTGAGCAAAGTCTGTCATCAAAGTATTTCTGTATAATTGTCTTACACGACTGTGTTCCCAAACAGCTGGCATCCTCCTCAGAACGCAGTGACAGCATTTATTGTGTTACGTCTGCTCTCTCTGAGGCGCAAGTAATTTATATCATATATGAAAATTATTATATTCAATGGCTTCTCCTATATTCTTAGTGATATTTAGTGCCACAGTTTACCAGGAAGTGACGATTTTGTTCTCTTTGACTCGTTGGATGGAAACGGTGCTTTATTCGCATATGTTTTATGCGATATTCCAGTTTTGCGCATGATTTAAATTCGAATCTTTGGATGGAAACATAGCTAGTGACTGAAGTGGGACAGACCGACAGTTCATAATTAAATGCATTGGTTGGAATGGGATTGGCAAATAGTTCACAATCAAGGGCATTGACAGAGGCTGTAGTAGACAGTTCATTATTAGTTGTCTTAACTGAAGCTGGACTGGTAGACATGTTAGATTCAGGCTCATTAAACAACATAGGACAGATAGGTGATTCAAAATCAGACTTATTGCTAGCAGAAACCAGATAGGCAGACATTTCAATGAGTGAAACTAGACCGGCAGACGATTCACAGGCAGACTCCTTAGCCGTGACAGGACAGGGCGTGAGTTCACAGGTGGGTATCACTGACACCTCCGAAGGTTCTGCAGCGGTTGCCGCCACCTCTGGAGGTTCTACAGTGGTAACAGTCTCTTTGACCACAACACGACAGGCTGAGAGTACATTGCTGGGTGCCACCACCATAAAAGAAGCTGAAGCGAGCACCGCCGCTTTGGGAGGTTCTGCAGCATCAGCCGCCACCTCTGGAGAAGCTGCAGCGGGTGCCATCGCCTGGGGCAGCTCTGAGGTGGTATATGCAGCCCAAACACAACATAAAGCGATCCCCATCATGGGAAGCGTTTCAGAAAGAGGAATTAGAGCAGGAACAGGAGGGTTAAAGTGAGCTGGTTTGGGGATACCAGCTGCACGTGCAGACACCAGTGGTGCATCCCTCACACTGGATACCAGACTAGGATACCGAAGGACTGACCTTGAATATCTGGGTGTGGCAGACAGGACGTGACAAGACTCTGGCTGATCAACTGCAACGTGACGTGGTTCTAGATGGTCACCGGTGACATGAGGAGACTCTGGAAGATCCGCTGAGACGTGATGAGACTCTGGATGGTCAGCGGTGACGTGAAGAGACTCTGGCAGATCAGCTGAGACATGACGAGACTCTGGCAGATCAGCTGAGACGTGACGAGGCTTTGGCAGATCAGCTGAGACGTGACGAGGCTTTGGCAGATCAGCTGAGACGTGACGAGACTCTGGTAGATCAGCTGAGATGTGATGAGACTCTGGTAGATTAGCTGAGACGTGACGAGGCTTTGGCAGATCAGCTGAGACGTGACGAGACTCTGGTAGATCAGCTGAGACGTGACGAGACTCTGGCAGATCAGCTGAGATGTGATGAGACTCTGGTAGATCAGCTGAGACGTGATTTGACTTGTGACGATCAATGGAGACGTGATTTGACTCGTGACGATCAATGGTGGCTTGGCTTGACTCACGACGATCAACTGTGACTTGGCTTGACTCATGACGATCAACTGTGACTTGGCTTGACTCACGACGAGCAACTGTGACTTGGCTTGACTCATGACGAGCAACTCTGACTTGGCTTGACTCACGATGATCAACTGTGACTTGGCTTGACTCACGACGATCAACTGTGACTTGGCTTGACTCACGATGAGCAACTGTGACTTGGCTTGACTCATGACGAGCAGCTGTGACTTGGCTTGACTCACGATGATCAACTGTGACTTGACTTGATTCATGATGATCAGCAGTGTATTGGCTTAATTCAGGATTGGCAGCTGTGACAGAACGGGATGCTGTTGTGTCCGCCATTTTGCGATCAAGCTCCATTGTTGCCGCCATTTTGTGAGTGTGCTCTAGTACTGCCATCATTTCACGAGTGAGTGCGGCATCGTGTTCCTCTTCCGCGACACCCACAGTAAACAAAGAGCCAACAGACAGTAAAGCAAAGTCCAGAAACTGACTGAGTGACAAACGCGGACCCTCGTGAATTAGCTTAGATTTCAGTGGTTGATTCACACCCTCACAGAAAAAGTCTATCAAAACACAGTATGGTAGATCAGAGTAAAAAGCAACGTTCAAATACTCTTGTATATAGTCCTCAAGCGAACGTGTGCCCTGTTCGAGGGCTAATAACAGTCTTGCAATATCCATACCTGGCCATTGTCCTCTTGAAAAGCCGCTGGATCCTAGTGAGGCCGAGTATTCTGTTACGGAGCCGACGAGACGAGAGACGTGCGGATCCATGTGCAAGGCTTTATTGTGAAACATGGTCAAAACACAGGCAGGGTCGGACAATGGCAAACAGGTATAACACAGACAAGACAAAGAGTAGTCCTAGGGCAAGCGTGGGTCTTCGATCGGCGAACAATATCCAACAGGGCAAGGCAGAGAGATAATCCAGGTACACGAGCGGTAGTCCAAGAGAGGTGCAAACAGAGTCCGAAACGGCAAGGCAAGGGTTAATCCAAACAGACAATAAATCCAGGGCAGGCTGCTGACAGATGAGACGAGAAAAACCAGGCAAGGATCAGGAAACACGAAAAAACAGGCAAGGCAAGACTAGACTATGAACTAAGAACTGGGAACTGGCTCCGTAGAGTAGCGCTCACTAGGTGAGCGATAAGTGCTAGACCAGTGCTTCCCAAACCTGTCCTGGAGGCCCCCCTGCCCTGCACCTTTTGTATGTCTCCATTATCTAACACAGCTGATTTCACTCATTAGCTCGTTAGTAGAGACTGCAAGAACTAAACTGGGTGTGTCTGATTAGGGAGACATACAAAATGTGCAGGGCAGGGGGGCCTCCAGGACAGGTTTGGGAAGCACTGTGCTAGACAATACTCGGCCCTGACAGAGAGGAAGTCCATGGCTTATGTAAGATGTGTGATTGGCTGCAGCTGAGTGTAATGAGTGCAAAGGATTGTGGGGACTGAAGTCCAGTGTAAGTGTAACAGTCTGTGCAGTGTGAGAGTCAATATGATAATAGAGCAACCTCTTGTGGAGAGTGAGCAGAAGGGCAGGCACAGGATTTGTAACAATATTACCTAAAATGTGTAATGTAATGGATTAAATTACTAACTACAATTTTTGTCATGTAATTTGGAATCAGTAACTGATTACAATTTGTAAGTAATCTACCCAGCTCTGCTTTTAAATAATGGACTAGAATAATCACGGCTGATAGTAAAATGTGCAAATGTAAAAGAAAACTAAACTGGATTCAAGAACAGCTGTTACTTCTTGCTCAACTTGGACATGAAAAGAAGTACATAATTAAATTAAAGAGAAATTACTGTGAAATGTTCCGAAGTGGATTACCAGCAGCAGCTATTTTATGATGGTTTATTATTTGGTCTTAGTGACTTAGGTGTCCACTGGACTACTCTTACTTTTCACAGATTTAGGAGCTGGTTTTAGCGCTAAAATTCTTTGTGAAATAATCTTAGAGCAAAAATGTATGAGTCCTAAAATTAGGACTGACATACCCATTATTTTTAAGAGTTTCTTCAAAATCGGCATGTTAGGAGCTGCTTTTTAGGATGTTTTGTGAATATTGCCCCAGATTTAGAGCATTTTCTTGAAATATATTGTCTTACTTTGTCCAAGGTTTAAGAGACATGTGAATTCAAGGAATGCCAAATCTGTCCCTAAACCCAAGCCAAAAACACTGTTTGATGAGGAGGATGACCCAGACAAGAATATGTTTTCACCTGCAGTAAAAGGTAATTGTTACAGTTCCTTACAATATTTAAACTTAGCAGTGTTTATTAAACACTGAGTACAAATAGCAAGTGGTATACTATTTTTTTTTTTTTTTTTTTTTTTAACATTTTGTGTAAATAGAATGTCATTATTTCCATTTGGAAATTATGTTTATACCCAATGCAAACAGTACCTACCATTAGTTACACTAATGGAAAGTGTGTATAGCATTTTTTAAATACAGAATGCAAAGAGCTAAGTTTTGCTGACTTACAGCCATCACTCAAAATAGACAACTCTGATCATCTGTAATTCATATTAAAAAAAAAAAAAAATTGGTTGAAACCTTAAATCTTGTTAAAATTATGAGTTTGGGGTTGGTTTTTCTTTAACAGCTGACATGTTTCCTTTTTGTGTCCTCTTCTCCCCTAGGTGAAGTGAAGCTGTTTGACAGTGTACACTTAGGAGACACCAACACTTTGCTGTTTTCTAAGACCAACAACAGCATTAAATCTACAGAGCCTAAAGTGGATGAAGATATAGATGAGCTCTTCAGGTTGGATCAAATAGTATATTAATTAATTATTCATCAATTCATCAGTTATTCATATGAATGTCTTCTAACAATTCTAATCGATTCACAAGTTTCAAAATCAATGTTCTAAAGTAGCGGTTCTTAATCCTGTTCCAAAAATATATTTTAATATATAAATATATATTAATATATAATATAAATATAATATATTATTATTATTATTATTATTATATTTTTTAAAATCCATAATTTGAAACAATCCTAGTGAAAAGAGGGACTAAAATGCTGGTCATATATGTGAAAACATAGTTCTAATTAAACTATAGTATCTAATAATGCTTGTGTCTGTAACAGGGTTGACAAAAATACCAAAACATGAGGTAGAAAACTAGTCATAAAATAATAAATTACATAGCCTGAGATTGCACAATACAATTTCTTGTCATTTTAAGGTGTCTTCATTTCGTGGCAGTGTTAATTTCGTCGACGAAGACGATGACGAAAAATATTCGTTAATGAACATTTTTTCTGTGACTAAGACGTGACGTTGACGAGCGAAAACTAATATCTGTTGATAAAAACTATGACGAAATGTATGCCGCGTCTTCGATAACAAGACGAGACGGGACTAGAATGTTATTTGAGGACTACCGGACATTCAAAATACTTCCTATAGGATAAGTTAACTGTCTTGTCTTTCAAATTGTGAGTCTCTGTCTGTCATTGGATTGCGATCGGATGAGGGGCGTTTGCATATCTAGTCTCAGTATGGCAGCCGCAGTGGGACAAGCAACCAAAACGCGAACTAGCGATCTGAAACAATGGCCTCAGGTTAGAGATAGGGTGACTTGACGTCCCGTTTTTTCCCGGGAGTCACAGTTCGTTTCAATTCCATTAACTTAAAATTAATAAAGGCGGGAGAGGCGGAATCGCGCTGATAGAAATGCTCTCTCGCGCGCACGCTCCACTTCTTCAGTTCTCATATACAGCGCGCGATCAGTCCTCAGTGCTCAAATACACACACACCAGTCCAAATGTGCATCGTGTAGAGTATCTCACATAAATACAGTCAGTTATGGCTTAAGTGAAAGTATCAAAGCAGTTTCGTAGAACAAGAGAACTGACTCGATCATTGGTTAGAGCACCAGCTACTCGTGGGCTACGCACATCAGCTAGGAGCAGCAATTGGGCTCGGGCAGAATCATCAAGTCAGGCCTTCATAGGTCACCGCTGGTTTGCTGCCCAAGGGGCACCCACAAGACCAAGCCAAGGAGTCCGGCAGTCCTTTTGTAGGACACGATAGGCAGAGTCTTCCAGCACACATGCAGCAGGCGGAAGAAACCGTTACTGACGATAATCAACCTCCGGCCCCACGTTTTTCCAGTCAACATCTCTTCCACTGGCACCAATGCACTCAATGTCCATGGGTGCTGAGCAGCTTGGAGTTTGGATACAGGCTCCAATTCAAATCCAAGCCACCCCAATTTAAAGGGATTGTTCCTACTGTTTTGAGAGAAGAGATGCAAAAGATGAAAGATGAAGTGTCAGTTCTTTTAGGAAAAGAATAACACGCCTGCCCTCGGGATCGATAGGGCAGGGGTTTTATTCAACCTATTTCCTGATTCCAAAGATGGGGGTCTTCGGCCCATCCTGAATCTCAGGAAGTTCAATCATCATTTAAAGCGTCTGCCCTTCCGTATGCTTTGTCTTTCAACCCTTTTAACTTTCATCAGACAAGGGGACTGGTTCACAATCCCAATTCACAAGGACCACAAGAAGTACCTCAGGTTTTACTTTCATGGCAACGCTTACGAGTACAATGTTCTCCCCTTCGGTCTGTCGTTGGCTCCCCGCACCTTCACCAAATGTATGGAGCACTCATTCCTCTTCGACGCCAGGGCCTACGTATTGCCAGTTACCTGGACGATTGGGTAATTTGCTCTCCTACAGAGCAACAGGCCAGGAGCAACACAAAGGTGGTCCTAGCCCACTTGCGGAAATTGGGGTTGACTCTGAACAGCAAAAAGTGTTGTCTCACTCCCACAAGGGTAGTGACATTCCTAGGCTTGAGTTTGAATTTGATTATAATGAGAGCATCTCTGACTCCACAGAGCCAGTCAGTGTTGAAGGAGTGCCTGTCTGAGTTCCTCAAAAAGGAGCAAGTTACAGTGAGGTCGGGTCGGAGACTGCTTGGCCTAATGGCGACAGCCAGTCAGGTGGTGCCATTGGGGTTGCTTCACATGTGCCCATTACAACGATGGTTAGCAAAGTACAAAGTGAGTCCATACGAGAATGGACAGTGACTGATTCCAAGAGACCTGGATTGTCTTCCAGCAGTCAAGTGGTGGCTCTCAACTCCAGGCATGAAGGAGGGAGTCAAGTTGGGCCCGTTATGTTCAAGGGAGACCATAACAACAGATGCCTCACAGGCAGGCTGGGGTGCTGTCTGGCGAGGCAATCCAGTACGTGTCATACATAAATCACCAGGGCGGAGTACGTTCAATATCCCTACACAGGAAGGCCCGGGAATCTCCTGTTATGGGCACATGTTCGAGAGGTGTCCCTGAGGGCCGTAACACTTGCTGGGAGAGGACAACGTAGCAGCCGACCTCTTGTCAAGGGGGGGTCCCAGGCCAGGAGAATGGCGACTTCACCCAGCAGTGATACAGGCCTTCTGGCTTAGTTTCGGGAAGGCCAAAGTAGATCTTTTTGCCACACAGGAAAACACACACTGTTCCCTGTGGTATTCGATGGTGGGCCCCAGAGGGCCCCTAGGGGTGGATGCTCTGGCAAACAAATGGCCCCCAGTACTCCTGTATGCATTTCCTCCTTTCCCACTTCTGCCTACAGTCCTAGCCAAGGTGAGAATTTTGAAGGCCTGCTGGTGGCACCAGATTGGCCTCAACAGACATGGATGCCGGATCCAATCGCTTTGCTGAGAGGGTCGCCATGGTATCTCCCAGTCAGACAGAACATGCTGCCTCAGGCCCAGGGTCAGATCTCCCACCCGAATTCAGGGAAGTACAGGTTACACGTCTGGCCACTAGATGGGAGTCAGCCAGGAATCTTGGAGAAGCAGTTCTAACCACTTTACAGGCAGCCAAAGCCCCATCTACAAGGCGGCTTTATGCTTCTAGATGGGAAAGGTTTTCTAGATGGTGTCAGTCCATGGAGATAGACCCATTTTCCTGTGAAGTAGTTTCAATCCTGTCATTTCTCCAATTCCTGCTGGAGACTGGAGTAACAGAATCAACCTTGAGAGGGTATGTAGCTGCAATATCTGATCGTCATGAAGGCTACGGAGGTTACACAGTTGGGTTTCAACCTCTTGTCAGGCATTATCTGAAGGGGGCTTGCAGACTGCGTCCATCTCGAGCTCGGCTAATTCCCTCATGGGATCTGGGTGTTGCTTTGAAGGCTCTGACAGAACCACCTTTTGAACCGTTAGATGAAATAGGGATGGAATTTCTCACATTGAAGACCGCTTTTCTTTTGGCTGTTTCTTCAGTTAAAAGGGTGAGTGAAATTCATGCCTTCTCCGTGCACCCTGCATGTTTAAGATTAGGAGAAGAAGGCTCATCTATTTCACTTCTTCCAAACCCCTCATTTCTGCCAAAAGTTCTGCCCTGTTCCTTTGTTTCCAGGCCCTTGGTGCTAGAACCCTTCCATCCACCTCCTCACAATTCAGCGGAATCAGCCAGACTGCATCTGATCTGTCCAGTCAGGGCACTGAGAAGATACATCTCTTGCACACAGCAGATAAGGCATACCGATCAGATATTTGTCTGTTATGGAGACTCTGTGCAAGGCCAGGCAGTGTCCAAGCAAAGGCTGGCAAAATGGGTGGTCAGGCTGATAGAGCTAGCCTATCACAGCGCAGGGATGCTTCATCCACAGGGAGTGGTGGCCCACTCTACAAGAGGAGTGGTTGCATCCTGGGCATTGTTTAGAGGGGCTTCTCTGTAGGATGTGTGTACAGCAGCTGGTTGGTCATCATCTATGACATTTGCCAAATTCTATCGTCTGGATGTTGCTACGACAGTCTCATCGACTGTCCTGTAAACAGCAGAACAGGCATGATCTGCCTTGTGTAGACAATATCAAGGTGCTGAAAACCCTCTGATTTAACTGTGTAAATGACAGGAAAACTAATAAATGTTCTGTTAGCATGAATTGGTTTTCTTGAATTTATTGCCCCGCTTGGGTTTTTTCCCCTCCTGACCTTATCTGGTGCACAGTTGACACATACTGTGGTGTGTTGACTGAGATGAAATAGAACAATGGGTTACGTAGGTAACCTAGTTCTGTGAATGAAGTCAACACATTTACATTACATTTACATTTATGCATTTAGCAGACGCTTTTATCCAAAGCGACTTACATTGCGTTCAAGTTACAGTTTTTTACATTTTATCAGCTCTTCACACGGCGTGGTCACTCGGGGAGCATTTGTCACTAGTCGGCAAAAGAGAAAGCGCCAGCTGCTTTGCACCTGTATTTATAGACCATAATTGCAAGCGGGGCATGGTTCATTTGATATACCGTCTCCTGACAACTCATCCTTAGCGAGGCTGACCCATACTGTGGAGTGTTGACTTCATTCACAGAACTAGGTTACCTACGTAACCCATTGTTCTTCTGAACTTTCCATTTATCAAAGAAACCTACACAGAAATTCTACACAGCTGTTTCAACATAATAATAATAATAATAATAATAATAATAAATGTTTTTGAGCAGAAAATCAGAATAGCCTGAAAATATAGAATGATTTCTAAAGGATCATGTGACTGGAGTAATGATGCTAAAAATTCAGCTTTGAAATCACAGGAATAAATTACATTTATATATTCAAATAGAAAACAGTTATTTTAAATAGTAAAAATATTTCAAAATTTTACTGTTTTTGCTGTGTTTTGGATCAAATAAATGCAGGCTCGGTGAGCAAAATATTCTTCTTTAGAAAATATGAAAAATCTTACTGTTCAAAAACTTCTGACTGGTAGTGCATACCACAGATTTATACAACAACATATATACAGTGTTATGGCATGAAACTCTAGATGGCGCAGTCTGATAGGTCTAACTCAGTCTGACCTAATGACATCATCACATGGCACAGCTGATTGGTTCTCTCCTGTATCGGTAGCCAATGAGCTCACTGCTCAACATTCAAATATATGACTAGTGCTTGCTGTAGCAGTTTGCAGCGTGCTTCAGAACAGCAAAATCACCATCTAAGATAAGTGAATGCTCTTCTAATCTATATCGCTGTGTGTATTGCGTGGTCTGCCTAACTGAATTCAAAAATGCCCTTACGAAACAAAAATATATGGGAATATACTTCAAAATACAATGTGATATATTACATAATACATTTCCATATATTGGAAACTAGTGCTTATATTTTTCAATATGCATTAACAATATATGGCTATATATTGATATATACAAGTATATTTAGAAATGAAGACAAAGATAAATATAATATTCATAATGTTTGATCCTTTATTGAATATATATTGGTCATAGATGCTCCCATATACAGGTGTATCTCAATAAATTAGAATGTTGTGGAAAAGTTCATTTATTTCAGTAATTCAACTCAAATTGTGAAACTCGTGTATTAAATAAATTCAGTGCACATAGACTGAAGTAGTTTAAGTCTTTGGTTCTTTTAATTGTGATGATTTTGGCTCACATTTAACAAAAACCCACCAATTCACTATCTCAACAAATTAGAATATGGTGACATACCAATCAGCTAATCAACTCAAAACACCTGCAAAGGTTCCCTGAGCCTTCAAAATGGTCTCTCAGTTTGGTTCACTAGGCTACACAATCATGGGGAAGACTGCTGATCTGACAGTTGTCCAGAAGACAATCATTGACACCCTTCACAAGGAGGGTAAGCCACAAACATTCATTGCCAAAGAAGATGGCTGTTCACAGAGTGCTGTATCCAATCATGTTAGCAGAAAGTTGAGTGGAAGGAAAAAGTGTGGAAGAAAAAGATGCACAACCAACCGAGAGAACCGCAGCCTTATGAGGATTGTCACAAGGAATGGACTGAGGCTGGGGTCAAGGCATCAAGAGCCACCACACACAGACGTGTCAAGGAATTTGGCTACATTTGTCGTATTCCTCTTGTTAAGCCACTCCTGAACCACAGACAACGTCAGAGGCGTCTTACCTGGGCTAAGGAGAAGAAGAAATGGACTGTTGTCCAGTGGTCCAAAGTGCTCTTTTCAGATGAGAGCAAGTTTTGTATTTCATTTGGAAACCAAGGTCCTAGAGTCTGGAGGAAGGGTGGAGAAGTTCATAGCCCAAGTTGCTTGAAGTCCAGTGTTAAGTTTCCACAGTCTGTGATGATTTGGGGTGCAATGTCATCTGCCATTTAAAAAGCTTGTCAGCAGAAGGAAGTGTTGGTCCATTGTGTTTTGGAGCACTTTATGCTTCCTTCTGCTGACAAGCTTTTTAAAGATGCTGATTTCATTTTCCAGCAGGATTTGGCACCTGCCCACACTGCCAAAAGCACCAAAAGTTGGTTAAATGACTATGGTGTTGGTGTGCTTGACTGGCCAGCAAACTCACCAGACCTGAACCCCATAGAGAATCTATGGGGTATTGTCAGGAGGAAAATGAGAAACAAGAGACCAAAAAATGCAGATGAGCTGAAGGCCACTGCCAAAGAAACCTGGGCTTCCATACCACCTCAGCAGTACCACAAACTGATCACCTCCATGCCACGCCGAATTGAGGCAGTAATTAAAGCAAAAGGAGCCCCTACCAAGTATTGAGTACATATACAGTAAATGAACATACTTTCCAGAAGGCCAACAATTCACTAAAAATGTTTTTTTATTGGTCTTATGAAGTATTCTAATTTGCTGAGATAGTGAATTGGTGGGTTTTTGTTAAATGTGAGCCAAAATCATCACAATTAAAAGAACCAAAGACTTAAACTACATCAGTCTGTGTGCACTGAATTTATTTAATACACGAATTTCACAATTTGAGTTGAATTACTGAAATGAACTTTTCCACGACATTCTAATTTATTGAGATGCACCTGTAAATGTGAATGTATGTACACACATATATATACACATTCACTGAATGAGTTAAAGCAGATTTCTAGTTCCCATCATGCTTTGCTATGTGTAAGTTTGTGGGGTTACCATTGTGTAGAAGAGTAGAGCCTGTGGACAGGATGATGATTGGCCAAACACCATTAAATTATATATTGCTTTATTTAAAAAGTAATGGTTGTGCACTTTTCAGCACGGTGAAAGTCTGTTCACTAAGTGTTTAGTATGAGCAGGTGTGCTTATGCTATAGTAAACTAACTATATTTTAAAATATGTAACATGTATATCATAAATGATTGTTAAAAATAAGAAATATATGTTTCCATATATGTGTGTATATACCGCATGAGTAAATATATGTTCAATATATTTGTACACAAGCACCATATCTTATCTATATATTATAAAGTGTATTACTGAATATAAAATTACATATATTGTGATTTCTAAGTAAATATATTGTCACATATTTTTCAATATATGAAAGCGGCAATTCCTTATGTATTATTCAATATATTGTAATATATTTACACAATATATTATTCTGTATAATTTCTAATATACTGTTATGTCATTAAATATATTGATCATTCATATATTAGGAAATATATTTTTTTTTGCGTAAGGGTGAGCAACCATGATCAAGTTTAAACTAAATGTCATGTTAACAGTTTGCATTGTATGCAGGAGCAAAATATTAAACATATCAGCAGCAGGATTTAGCATCTGTGTTTATACAGCTGGAGCAAAACGCAGTATAAAGCACATGTAATCGCTCTGAGGACACGCCGAAAGTAACTGACATGAAACAGGTTAAATGAAATGAGCATTCTTGTGTATGCATTTCAACGTGGGTTTGCCATATACATTGGCGTTATTTCAATGTTCACGTTCGTTATTTCTAAGGTCGATGTTTTCATTGTGATGAGTGTGTGGTTGATTTCAGCTTCACGCAGCATCAGAAGCACACGCTTATCGCAGTCATATCAATGACAATGTTGCAGGAGAAGGGAAATAAGAGTTATCCCTGAAGATCACTATGTTGTAATCCTGAGTGAAATACATTATGGGCAGTGTAGTCCAGAGAAATGTGTTCTGTGCTGTGTAGTTCAGAAATGGAGAAAATGGCTTTTATTTCAGTTCATTCAGGTCAGTCCACCCAGGGGGTTTTTGTGCACTGTAACTGACAACTTTTATCTGCACGAGAGAGTAAAATAGCATGCATGAGCAAACTTTGTCCGTCTCATCACTGCACGGACATGAATTAACGAGCTGTTATGCTGCCGCTGGCCCAGGCACACACAGACATAAGGCCACTAGCATTAAACCAGTCGGTGTGGTAGCCCAGGCACACATAGATAGTAATACATGCGGTTCACATGGCTCTTCGGAGCAGCAGCAGAACATATGTCTTGGCAATAGATCTGCTTGTGTGGGGGGTAGCAGCAGCAGCAGCGTAGCAGATCTATTCCTCCAAGACCAAATACATTAACATTTTCATGTACATTACCATGCTAATCCCTCTGAGAGTTGTCATGACAGAAATGATGTTCTGGACAAAGTCCTCAAGATGTGTGTGCGAGTGTTACGGCCCGTGTCTAGGGGTAGTAAAAATAGACTCTAAATAGGCATAACAAAACTGGGTTGTGGTGATGGAATCCCAGATATACAAATCATTCCGGTCGATATTCAAACAAGTAAACAGTGTTAATCAAAGAAGGTGATTAGGTTTATTAAAAAAAAAAACAACAACAACAAGTGAAAATAGAGGGCATCTCTTCAGGGTGTCCAAAGGCCAAAATAACAAACAAAACCAATCTAGAAAGAAAAGGAAGGAAACATTAAATGACCTAGTTGAATAACGAAATAAAAATACATTTTACTTCCCTAACTTCCTAACGAAAAACTAAACACAAACGAGTCAGCCAAAATAAATGGGCAGGACACCCCTATGCTCCACGTTCTTAAAACATAATGTTTAGAGCAAATGATAGTGATCAACAGGTTTTACACTTCACTTGAGTTTAACACATTTGATCATTGGCCGGAGGAGGGATCCAGGAGCTCTCAAACCAAACGCGACCGAACCAACAATGAGCTCTCTGTTGAATACCAGCGGGGTCCTTATAAAGATCACGCCTCGTCTGAAACGCCAATGGCGATCGTACACCCCATCATTGGACAACCTATCAGAGACCAGAAAGAACGAGGAGGAGGAGAAAGAACACAACACAACACAGCAGATACCAAAGACACAGTTCTTAACAGCGATTAGTTGATTAGATGTGTGCTTAGTCCCTGTTCCCTATCATTCCTTTCTCCAAAATCCTGAAGTCTTATAGGATCACGCCAGTTCAGTAAGCTGGCCAATTGATGCTTATTTATGCAAATCACAAGCAAAAACTGACAAGCTTGGTGGGCAGTATAAATGCGGCGAGAGTGGCAATTGCATCAGAATCTTCTCCTTCACTTCACTGACCTAGTCAAGTGGCATTATCCTGAAGATGGAAACCACCTACTGCGGGATTTGCACGGGCCCCATAAGCCCACCGACACTGTGTTGCCTTCCTTGGGCCTGCCCCATGCTGAGGCGGCCTTTGCTAATTCCGAGTGCTCTCACTGCGTGGACTTGCTGGTCCATATCCTACAAGCTAGGAGGTGTCCTAGCTCGTGGCTTGACAGGGACATGACCCACTACTGCCTGCGAGCCGCTAAAGGTTTATGTGGTCGCTATTGCTTCGTTTCGTTCCCCGGTTGAAGGACAATCAATTAGGAAGCACACGCTGGTGGTCAGGTTTCTCAGGGGAGTGACGAGATTACATCCCCCATACCCGCCTTCAGTGCCGCCGTGGGATTTAGTGCTGGTTCTGAAAGTTCTCTCTACCCCCATTCGAGCCCCTGGACTCTGCTGCTATGAGGGAGCTCTCACTCAAAAATGCTTTGCTTCTTGCCCTTCCTTCGGCTAAATGCAAAGGAGATTTGCACGCGCTTTTGATGAGGATAATATTCGTTTTGGACCTGGGGACTGCAGTGTTAGTCTCCTGTCCAGACCCAGCTACTTACTTAAATCTCTTTCTACCCCCTTTAAGGCACAGGTCATTTCTTTGCCTGCTTTGTCTGCTGAGCTGTCGACCTCGAATGATGCAGAGGCTCAGAGCACTATTTGCCTTGTTAGGGCCTTGAGGATCTATATCGACTGCTCGTCCGTCTTTTGCCAGTCTTATCAACTATTTTTGTGCTACAGTAGCTGTGGCCGATCAGTATCAAAGCAGAGGCTTTCTCACTGGATAGTGGATGCTATTGTGTCAGCTTATGTGAGCCGGGGACAGGAATGCCCTCTCAACGTCAGAACCCATACGTTGCGGGCCATTTCATGAATATTTAAGAAATGTTGATTAAACTTATTTTTTTTATTTTTCCAAGTGGAAAAGGCACTGATTTCATGGAATAACCCATATATAAAGACCCACCTATACTGAGTGAGACAAATATAAGGTTTTGTCATATAAGTACATTTACGTTTAGTCATTTAGCAGACACTTTTATCCAAAGCGACAAATGAAGACAATGGAAGCAATCAAATGAACAAAAGAGCAATGATATGCAAGTACTATAACAAGTCTCAGTTAGCTTAACGCAGTACATGTAGCAAGGTTTTTTTATTTATTTATTTTTTTTATTATATAATAAAAAGAAAACCGATAGAATAGAAAAAGAATATAGCAAGCTAATGTTAGAGCCCTCTTTTGCTTTTGTTAATTGTATAATAAATAAAAAGAAAACAGATAGAATACAAAAAGATTACAGAAGCTAGTGTTAGTTTTTTTTTTTTTTGTTAGTTTTTTTTTAAAGAAAATAAGCAGTTAGTAAATTAATAGAGTGCAAGTCTAAATGGGGCAAGTTTTTTTTAAAGAATAGAATTAGAATAGTAAGTGCTAGAGTTAGAGCGTCAAATAAAAATGGAAGAGCTGTGTTTTTAGCTGATTCTTGAAGATAGCTAAGGACTTAGCTGCTTGGATTGAGTTGGGCAGGTAATTCCACCAGGAGGGAACATTTAATTTAAAAATCTGTGAAAGTGATTTTGTGCCTCTTTGGGATGGCACAATAAAGCGATGATCACTTGCAGAATGCAAGCTTCTAGAGGGCACATAAGTCTGAAGTAATGAATTTAGGTAAAGGGGTGCAGAGCAATGCCATTGGTGGTTTTGTAGGCAAACATTAATGCCTTGAATTTTATGCGAGCGGCTATTGATAGCCAGTGCAAACTGATAAACAGAGGTGTAACGTGCATTCTTCTCAGCTTATTAAAAATTAATCTTGCTGCTGCGTTCTGGATTAATTGTAAACGTTTGATAGAACTGGCTGGAAGACCTGCCAAGAGAGCATTGCAATAGTCCAGCCTGGACAGAACAAGAGCTTGAACAAGGATTTGTGAAGCATTTTAGGTTGATGTGCCTAACTGGATGGTAAAATCGTGATAAAACGATGGGTTTGATGGAACCACAAGCAGTTCTGTCTTGGCGAGGTTGAGTTGAAGGTGATGGTCCTTCATCCAGCAAGAAATGTCTGTTAGACAAGCTAAGATGCGAGCAGCTATCGTCAGATCATCAGGATGGAATAAGAGGTAGAGTTCAGTGTCATCAGCATAGCAGTGATATGAAAAGCCATGTTTCTGAATGACAAAACCTAGTGATGCCATGTAGACAGAGAAGAGAAGTGGTCCAAGGACTGAGCCCTGAGGCACCCCAGTAGTTATATGTTGTGACTTGGCCAGTCTTAGGGCTTCAACAACTGAGAGCAAGGCGGTCTCGGTTGAATGTTTACTTCTGAAACCAGACTGGTTGCTGTCGACAAGGGCGTAGTTTTGCTTTTGACATTGGTGGGGACATAAACCCAAGTAACCCCCCAAAATTAAACATTTTTGTAGGATGTTTAACAGACAATAATTACACAATTTTGATTTTGTGAACCAACAACATCAGCATCAGAGCGCTGGGTGTCTTTAATGACGCAATACTTTATTTTAATATTAATCGATTTGGAGCCATGATTCCGACAGAATACTCTGCTGTTGCTGTAGGAACGAACACAACTTTCATGCGCATCTGATTGACAGATAAACTGCACGCTCTTATTTCAGTGTTGTTTTTTATTTTGTGGATATTTCAGCTAACAGTTTGATTTGTACATTCAGTTGAACAACATTAAAGTTAAAGACTGTCCGTGGAGACTCAGGAACGCATGTTCCATATCCTGCTGCACCACAGAGTGCCACTTACATAGTTTACCATAAAATCACATTATATTTGTCCCAAATTATTGTTAATGTTAATAATGACTTTATCCTAGGCTCTAAGTGTATCTTTCCACACAACCTTTTTCTGTCCGTATGCTTTGTATAGGGAGCTAATAACAGCCATAAATTGCACTTTCTCTTTCCGTTTGCTTGTCAAACACTGTATTTCAAACTCATCGATGCAAGTTTGTTCATTTCTGAAGTGAACGTCTATATTAACTGTTTTGGACTGCTGTCTTGAATTGGGTGCAATACCTGTGAGCTGTTCTAAATACGGCGCTGTGCTTCTCGTCAGGTGCGTGACTACGTTCTGCCCATGTATTAAATGCACGTCCTTAAAAGCGAGCAGTTTTCTAACGTACCCTATTTACTTTAACTTCTTAGGTAATATCAATGGTATGACATTTCAGATGCGACAGAAATTATAAAATCATATACATATTTAATTGTTTGATCAAAATTATTGCTAGGGACAGTTTGGCAGTCGCTGGATATTGGTAGGGACACGTCCCTGGCTTCCCCCCCTAATTCTACGCCCCTGACTGTCGAGGAGGTTGTTCTGTCTGAGAAAGGCAGAGACTTGGTTGAACACAGCTCTTTCAAGTTTTTTTGCAATGAAAGGAAGAAGGGAAACTGGTCTGTAGTTCTCTAAAAGAGATTGGTTAAGGGTGAGTTTCTTAAGTAGTGGGGTTATACGAGCCTGTCTAAATGCTGAGGGAAAAACACTAGTGTGAAGGGATGTGTTGATGTCAGTGAGTGCATGTACAATTGCAGGAGAAATGGCTTGAAGGAGATGAGATGGAATAGGATCAAGCGGACAAGTAGTAATAGGATGATTAGAAAGGATGAGTTTAGAGACTTCTGCCTCAGAGAGTGAAGAGAAGGATGTGAACGAGTGTATGTTTGCTGGTAAGATGTGCTTGACAGATTGTGGTGTGGAAAATTGTGCACTAATGGTTTTAATTTTATTAATGAAGAATGTGGCAAAGTTGTCAGCTGTTAGAGTTAATGAAGGAGGGAGAGGAGGAGGACAAAGGAGGGAGGAAAATATTTTGCATGCGAGAGTTAGACGATTTGTTCATTTTGTTATGATAGTATGTCCTTTTAACAGTGGAGACATTAGCAGAGAAGGAAGAGAGGAGTGACTGATACACATTAACCCTCTGGGGTCGACAAACGCGTCAGCACTTTTGGTATATATATATATATATATATATATATATACAGGTGCATCTCAATGAATTAGAATGTCGTGGAAAAGTTCATTTATTTCACTAACTCAACTCAAATTGTGAAACTTGTGTATTAAATAAATTCAATGCACAAAGACTGAAGTAGTTTAAGTCTTTGGTTCTTTTAATTGTAATGATTTTGGCTCACATTTAACAAAACCCACCAATTCACTATCTCAACAAATTAGAATATGGTGACATGCCAATCAGCTAATCAACTCAAAACACCTGCAAAGGTTTCCTGAACCTTCAAAATGGTTACACAATAGCCTATATAATCATGGGGAAGACTGCTGATCTGACAGTTGTCCAGAAGACAATCATTGACACCCTCCACAAAGAGGGTAAGTCACAGAAGGTCATTACTGAATGGTTGGCTGTTCACAGAGTGCTGTATCAAAGCATATTAAGTGAAAAGTTGACTGGAAGGAAGAAATGGGGTAGGAAAAGGTGCACGAGCAACAGGGATGACCACAAGCTTGAGAATACTGTCAAACAAAGCTGATTCAAACACTTGGGAGAGCTTCACAAGGAGTGGACTGAAGTTGGAGTCAGTGATCAAGAGTCACCATGCTCAGACGTCTTCAGGAAAAGGGCTACCAAGCCACTTCTGAAACAGAAACAATGTCAGAAGCATCTTACCTGGGCTAAGGAGAAAAAAACTGGACTGTTGCTCAGTGGTCCAAAGTCCTCTTTTCAGATAAAAGTAAATTTTGCATTTCATTTGGAAATCAAGGTCCCAGAGTCTGGAGGAAGACTGGAGAGGCACAGAATTCAAGCTGCTTGAAGCCCAGTGTGAAGTTTCCACAGTCAGTGATGAATTGGGCTGCCATTTCATCTGCTGGTGTTGGTCCATTGTGTTTTCTGAAGTCCACAGTCAATGCAGCCATCTACCAGGACATTTTAGAGCACTTCATGCTTCCTTCTGCTGACAAGCTTTATGGAGATGCTGATTTCATTGTCCAGCAGGACTCAGAGATGTGGATTCGGACGGCAATTAAATTACCACACGACCTTGGTGTTTGTCAAAAAACAGTATGTAATTCGGCCGGGGATTTTTACGAGGGTGGTGAGAGAAAAACACTGACATCCTGGATTCGGACGGCATTAAAATCACCAACTACCCCCTGTAAATGGTGAAAATCACTTACGTCCCCCTGAGAAACAATTACCATCTGAATAGGGCTTAAGGCGTCGGTTATTGCCTGTATTGATGTTTATGTTATGCCTGTGAGCAAATACCTTCTTGAGTTCCCTATTAAAAAGTGGCAACATATCCTGGGGGATACAAACATTTAAGATGCTGTGGGGAGAAGCAGTGAAAGTGTACATAGGCTCTGTGATTTTGTGGCTTGTGTTTTAGAAAATCAGATCTTTTTGTAATCTTGACAAAACATATCGTTAGAAATAGCTGTCAGTCAAGGTTCCATATTTGGTAACTTTTTTGTAATAGAAGTGATATTGTGACAGAAAATTATTGATTTGTGACAGAAAACTGCATCAAAAAAATCAATAGAGTTTGGGTGTAACCCAGTGGTTATTTTTGGTATAGTGCCCAAACAAAATCTCACAGGAACCACTATTGTTGTGATATCAACTTCAAATTTGGAACACAACTTGGTTAGACATATGTTTTTGATTTCATAGAAATTTTAGAGTTCAACATATTTTATAAAATACTTATTTTATATAAAATAAAATAAAAATAGAATACTACATTATATTTATTGTAAACTTAAACTTAACTTTTTTATACTTTCATTTTTTGAAATGCTTTCACTTCGGCAATGATCTGCTATGTGTCTTCATTAAAAAGAGACCAACCTTAGGTCTGTATTACAAAGTGTTCAGGAATTACACTATGCTGTAACAAGTGTAATAAACAAGTGTTCTGTTTTCAGTGAATTTATACCCCCAAAGGGGCACCGTATCTTGGAGGACACAAACATCATAAAAAAAAAATCATGAAATTGTATTATTTGAGTTCCAATAAGATGGAAAATAGAAATAAATTGATTTTCTGATGTTTCTTTATGGTTTTGCCCTTTTTAGGGTTAAATTCTAAACGTTGATTATTCGCCTCATCTCAATCTTCCTTGCTGCAGCTTACATGACAATTTACCTATTTTATATCACAATTTTTTAAATCTTTTTTTTTCTCACAAATGCAAGTTTAACTCCATTTAACTCAACAATTGCGAGTTCGTCAATTCTGAGGAAAGAAAGCCAGAAGTGTGGGATATAAACTCATGATTCTGAGCCGAGGGGAAAAGAGAGAATGACGAGTTGATTTTTCTTATCAGAATTGTGAGATATAATCTCGAAATTACTTTTTTTTTTCTTTTATTCCATGGCTTCCATTGACTGCTACTTTAAAACTGTCATTTTCTGCCTCCAGATAGGCTCTGCCCACAAAAATGTCATCACTGTTTGCACCAAAATTGGCCTATTGCCCCTGTACTAAAGCTAATGCAAATTTAAGAAAATATTATACAGAAATATTTATAATTTTTCTACCCACTAGCATTTATTATTTTTCCACTTGCATAAAATTATTACAATTATCTGTAAAGCACTTTTCACAATATAACTACAGTGCAATATGTCTATAGTCATATAGAACTGTAATGTGGTCAACAGACCTGGAACTACTTTAGCCATTCAGTAGGCTACAAAAAATAATCTGTCAACCATAATCTACTCGTAATTTCCTCATAATGTGCTTGTTTTATTCAAATATCACTGAAGAACTCGCCACTGCAGTGATTTCTTTCTTCTCCTTTTTAGGGTAGAGCTGGATTTTGACAAACTCTTCACTGTCAGCAAGATGGTCAAACCTGGGCCAGATACTTCTATGAAACCCAAGCCCGGAGTGAAAGCCAAACCTATGAAGGCACTTCAGAAGTCTTCCACCTTGACTCAATCAACTGATCTGCAGCTGAGCAGAGCTGAGGCTATGGACCAGATGGATATTCTCCAGTACATACAGCAAAATGACCTACCAGCCACCGATGATTTAGACCTTTTTAAACACTGATGTTCTGGAACTTTCCAGCCTAGTCACCAACTTTACTCAAAATAAAGGATCAATGAATGTTGTCTGCAAAGCCTTGCACATACAAGATAAAATACAAGACATTGTATTGTATAAAGGGCTATATAAATATATATCACAAATAACGCATGTATTAAATCATATCCAACACTCATAAGGCTGCAAGTGAAAGATTACTTAAAACAAACACGTTTCCTCTAGGGTGGTCTGTAGAACCGTTTTAAAAATATTTAAAGATGGGTGTGTTTCATTATAATACTCTGCAGCTCATTCCATAACCAGGAAGCATAAAAACGAAGGCAGTTTTACCATTTTCTGAGTGCACCCTAATACATTTAAAAGAATTCTAACAGTTGATCTAGTGCTATATACAGTAGGTAATTTGACTGTTCCCTTAAATTTCTAATATATCCTTACTTACCTTTGCTTACTTTTAAATGATCAGTCAGACTAGTGGAAGTTTGTAGACCAGAAAATGATTAGGTCAATTTCCAGAACTTGGTCGGGCCATTTATCATATTTAAATAATAATCACTTTTAGAATTGTTTTAAGAAGTTTTGTATAATTATTTCTTAATGTTCTGTACTGTGTCCAGTCTTTATGATTAGGCTTAAAAAAAATAATTTTACAGAAAATAACTTTTTTACAGTAGTTTTGTCATTTCAAATTATATTCAAAACTTAGTAAAATTACAAACAATATCTGTAAATTAACAACTTGACTGTTTTTGTCGTGGAAATTCTAATTTAATAAAGTAATAAACTAACTGTGAAGACTAAGAATGAAAAACCAAACAGAGTTTCGTCTTTGTCTTGCTTTAATTCTCTGCAGAGCCAGCCCAGTTTTTATAATCAAAAGTGTACATTTCAAGGTAACAAAATCCCTCATCTAACCAATGAAATGGCTGTATTACATCACCCCATGGTACCACTTGCTAAAATGTTGATGTCTGGTTATTCTCTAAGCTTGTTCGTTCCTGGTACACAACTTCTCTGAAAAGACCTCATTCACTCTATAGGTTACCACTGAATACTTATTGAGTACTGATTAAAGATTACATTCAAAAGATGTATGTAAGATAAATGTATTCAAGTAACATCAATGCAATTAAAGCAAATTAAAAAAATTCCATAACATTATTTTAGGTACTATATCATTAAAGATAAATTACAGTAATTATCTTTTTTATACAAAAAATACTGTATTATTTATACAGTTTTTTTCTATTTTATTAAATTACGAACAAATTTACGTAAAGCTGTAATTAAATAATGTCAAGTCAAGTCATTATTAATCTGAGAATCACATGCGTGCCGAACGGTGGGGTCTGGTCCGTACAAATCACGAATCAACTGCTCTCCGTTAAATCCCTAATATATGACAGATCAGAACAATCAATCCTTCATTTAGAAATTTAACATGAAATCATCAAATTGCTGCTCCATATCAATCACATACAATGAAAATACAGAATAATTACAACAATCATTAACGCGCAATAAATAACAGAGTGTCATATCTATACTAGGGCTGGTAAGCAATTAAAATTTTTAATCTAAATGTCTTAAAGTCATCGAGTCATTTATTCACTCATTTAATTCATTTAAATGGCTGATTCATTCAGGAGTGAAGTATTGAATCATTATGCTTGTTCGACTTGAAGCGGATCATCACCATCAGATCGATCAGTGTGACATCAAAGTACCGCAAGAGCTATAGAAAACACATAGCTCCTTATGCTATTGAAATGCTCTCGCGGTACTTTGCTGTCATACACTGATCGGTCTGTGCAGCTCCGCTTCAAATCTAACGTGCCTATGGCCAATGATTCAACGCACCAAATGGTTCACCCAATTCATTAAAAACATGTATTAAGAAATGAAATGCAACTGTGTTGCTCGGAGAAAAACAGTTCTGCTTTGTCTTTATATTTTCATTGAAAAAACTGAGCAAAACTGACAACATTAAGTGTAAAATAACACAATATTAACTTCTTATTTACTGAACTGTTGTATAAGATCAGTATCACATTTGCACATTTGTGATATTGCACTTAGCCCATTGCTCGTGTGATATTGCTTAACTATATGATGTAAATATGAGACAAAAACTCTAACAGGGGCGTTTTTGCCCCTGTTAGAGTTTCATATCTTGAATTTTAGGGCCATTCTAACTACTTTCTCTAGGCTCCATCTAGTGAGTTGTTGCCCTGCCTCATATTTGTTATCAAATCAGCCAAACTCATTCCTAAATCCACTCCAGCCGCCAAGGTGGCCAATAGACCGAGAAAAGCCCCGAGCTCGCCTCGCTCAACACCACCATCGTCCCACACAAGACCTGGCTCCCCTCGAGCGTTGGGTCGCAGCAGCAGGCCTTCAACAAGCCTGAGTCCCAGTTCTCACCGCAGCAAAGCCTCACTCGCTTCCCGTTTCGGCTCAGCCTTTCACCGCGGCTCTTCTGGCTGCAGTGCCATATGCAGCCGGGCCTTCAGGTCTCGTAACAGACGCTAGCACGAGGCTGCCTCTGCTAGTGGCTCAGGCCGTGTTGCAAATTAATGAATTTTTAGGTGACGTCGCTAAAAGCAGGTTTCGTGGCTAAAAGTTTTAAAACGACGTTATAACATAAACGGATGTTGATGCTATTTTGTAACCATGACGCAAACCAGGCGTTTTTCCAAAGTTTATCATCTACACAAAAACGTCTGAAAGCGTTACATTTGGCTTACTGTTGTATGTATAAAACCTCACTGAGATGATACAGATGGAACAGACATAAGTTTCACTCAATTCTTCTGGCAGGATCATTTTATTTATATCTCATCATTCACTGACGCGCCCAAGGCGCATTCACTCACGTTGGATCTAAAACGCAGCTGCCCTCGTGTTTTGCCGTAGGATAGCAATCGTGAGTAAATTTTCTGTTATCTTTTTAGGATTGTAATATGAAAATTGTGCAAAGTAACTATCTTTAGCAACAGTGTGAAAGTGACAAGCACATAACTGCACAATCACATTACCGGTATAAACATAGATGTCTATTGGTACAATATGCGTCACATGACTAAACATGCATCATCGTTTCCAAAAGCCTCCATTTTTACAGTCCATACTACAAAGTGACAACAGCGTTTTCAAATTATTATTATTTTAGATAAAAAGAAGGCAGATAGATAAAATAAAAATAGAAGAGAGAATGGTAGAGTTAGAGGGTCAAATAAAGATGGAAGAGATGGGTTTTAGCTGTTTCTTGAAGATGGCTAAGGATTCAGCTGCTCGGATTGAGTTGGGCAGGTCATTCCACCAGATGGGAACAGTTAATGAAAAAGTATGTTGTTAAATTATATGTTCCGAAAGAAAAGGCCTGATCTTCCTAATATTATATAAAGCAAATCTGCAGGACCAGGCAATTTTAACAATGTGGTCTGAGAAATTCAGCTTATCATCAATCACAACTCCAAGGTTTCTGGCTGTTTTTGAAGGAGTAATGGTTGATGAGCCTAACTGGAAGGTGAAATTGTGATGAAGTGATGGGTTTGCTGAAACTACAAGCAGTTCTGTCTTAGCTAGGTTGAGTTGAAGGTGACGGTCTTTCATTCAGCAAGAAATGTCTGTTATACATGCTGAGATGCGAGCAGTTATCGTCGGATCATCAGGATAGAATGAGAGGTAGAGTTGAGTATCATCAGCATAGCAGTGATATGAAAAGCCATGTTTCTGAATGACAGAACCTAATGATACCATGTAGACAGAGAAGAGAAGTGGTCCAAGGACTGAGCCCTGAGGCACCCCAGTAGCTAGATGTTGCGACATGGATACTTCACCTCTCCAAGATACCTTGAAGGATCTATCTGAGAGGTAAGACTCAAACCACTAGAGTGCAGTTCCTGAGATGCCCTTTCTCAATAGGGTTGACAGGAGGATCTGGTGGTTGACTGTATCAAAAGCAGCAGATAGATCCAGCAAGATAAGTAATGAAGACTTTGAAGCCGCTCTTGCAAGTCTTAGGGCTTCAACAACTGAAAGCAAGGCAGTTTCGGTCGAATGTCCACTTCTGAAGCCAGAGATTGTTCTGTGTGACAAATGCAGAGACTTGGTTGAACACAACTCGTTCAAGTGTTTTTGCAATGAAAGGTAGAAGGGAAACCGGTCTATAATTCCCTAAAAGAGTTGGGTTAAGAGTTGGTTTCTTAAGAAGTGGGGTTATACGAGCCTGTTTAAATGCTGAGGGAAAAACTCCAGTGTGAAGGGATGTGTTAACGATGTGAGTGAGTGCAGGTACAACTGCAGGAGAAATGGCTTGAAGGAGATGGGATGGAATAGGATCAAGAGGACAAGCAGTAGGGTGACTGGAAAGGATGAGTTTAGAGACTTCTGCCTCAGAGAGTGGGGAGAAGGATGTGAACGAGTGTATGTTTGATGGTAAGATGTGTTTGACTGTTTGTGGTGTGGAGAATTGTGCAATGAGGTTAGTAATTTTATTAATGAAGAATGTGGCAAAGTCGTCAGCTGTTAGAGTTGATGAAGGAGGGGGAGGAGGAGGACAAAGGAGGGAGGAGAATGTTTTAAAGAGCATGCCAGAGTTAGGCGAATTGTTAATTTTGTCGTGATAGTATGTTCTTTTAGCAGTAGAGACATTAACAGAAAAGTCAGAGAGGAGTGATCGATATAAATTAAGGTCAGTAGGATTTTGTGATTTGCGCCATATCCTCTCTGCAGCCCTAAGCTTAGAACGATGTTCGCGGAGAACGTCAGATAGCCAAGGGGCAGAAGGGGTGGTACGGGCTGGCCTGGAAGATAAGGGGCAGAAAGTATCTAAACAAGATGTCAGAGTGGAACAGAAAGTATAAGTAGCACTGTTAGTATCAAGAGATGATAACTGTATAGAGGGAGGAAGCGAAGATGAAACCATAGCAGATAATTGGGAGGGTGAGAGTGAGCGTAAGTTACGTTGAAAAGTGACATGTGGAGGGGTATGTGTTGTGTTAGGAATCATGTTGAGGTTAAGAGTGAGGAGGAAGTGATTGGAGTTGTGCAGTGGAGTAACCAGCACATGATCAGTGGAGCACTGTCGTGTGTAAATAAGGTCCAGTTGGTTGCCTGATTTGTGAGTAGCCGTAGTTAACACTCTTGAGACCAAAAGAGACAAGCAGAGTGTGGAAGTCTGCAGCCTGAGGTTTATCTAGGTGGATGTTGAAGTCTCCAAGTATAACTAAGGGAGTACCATCCTCAGGTTGAGAGCAACACATCTAATTCTTCCACGAAGTTACCTAGTGGTCCTGGAGGTCGATAAACAACTACAAAATGGATTTTTAGAGGGTAGGTAATAGTAACCGAATGTGATTCAAAGGAGCTGTTGATACACAGAGATGGTAAAGGAGTAAATTTCCAATTATTAGAAATGAGCAGACCAGTACCTCCACCTCTTCCAGTCAAACGGGGGGTGTGGGAAAAGGAGAAATTATTGGAGAGTGCTGCAGGTGTAGCATTGTCCTCTGGTTTGATCCAAGTCTCTGTCAGGGCCATGAGGTTTAGCCTTGAATGACTAGTAATGGAAGTAATGAAATCAGCTTTGTTGACAGCAGACTGACAATTCCAGAGACCAATAGAAAAAGAAAGTAGTGTATTAGCAGACAAAGGCAAAGTGTGCAGGTTGTTAGGATTGCGCTGCCTACAGTGTGTGATGCGAGGTTTGCGAGTGGTAGTGATAGTAGTGATCTGAAAACACATAGTAAGAATTAGTTATAAAATAGAAGTGAAACAAGTAATAGGAAAGAGGATAAATAAAAAGCGATACTTATATCCCTTGCCGGTGTCCCTGTCCGGTGGAGTCGCACGGTAGAGTCGATGGTCTTTACACAACGAGGGCTTCACGTGAGGGCTGCCGCGGTAAACTAAGCTTTTTTATACCCGTCTAACAAATCACTAACCGAATTCAGCTGGACACACTTTCCTGTTAAATCACAATAAATGGCCAAGCAAGCACAGACACTGACAAGGTACGTGATACAGTACGAGACCAAACGTGATTTCAGCACGTCTCTACACAGTAGAGAAACAAACCCTTCCACTTTCCCGCGGCCAACAGCTACAGCAGCCGAAGCAAGCGTGAAGCTGCCTCCACTTGCAACACAGGCCCTCACATCCAGAGGCGTCATGCCCATTCAAAGTGAGGGGGCATGTGCCCCCTCAGATTTTTGAGCCAAGTGGATTTTGAATGCAAAAGACAAAAAATAGCGATTCATATTTTCTATATTTAACATGTTATCAGAGGCTATCTGCTGGATTCTCTCAAATAATTACGTAATCCCTTACCTCATCCACCTTTTAGATGATTTTTTGATCATTTCGCCTCCCGGCTCCATCCCAGCCGCACATCTAGAGTTATATAGAGTTATATCGAGTTATATCCTCTAGTCGGCGCAGCAGCCCTGTGGGGGAAAGAATGGTCCACCACCAACATCATAGCATCGCAATAACGAAGCGGCCGTGCATTGCATCAATAAAGCCCGGTCTCATTCCCCAGCATTCCTTTTCTAAGATGTCTCATTTGGATTTCAGCTTGCGACCAATTCATTTTAAATGCAAAGCATGTTCCCGGACCCAAAAATCAAATAGCTGACACTCTCTCCCATTCTGCTTTCCGGAAATTCAGGCTGCTGGCACCAGATGCAGACCCACTCCCAATGCCAGTACTTCCATATTCAGAGTTAATATTCCTGTAAGCCACCTGCAAAAAACCCTTATAGATGCCTCCATCATTGCCCTCACCGTCATGGCACGAAAATACTAATGAAACTTAGTTTTGAAAAATAGTTTGTATTACAAATCTTTATATTATTTGGCTTTCTATTAATGCAATACAATGAATCACAGCTGTCTACAGTCTCCCCATGGCTTAAGTTATTGGCAGTTTAGCGTTTATTGAGGAATTTACATGAAAACAAAAAATAACATCTATTTTTGTCTTACATTTCATAATAAATTTAGACAAGCTCATTAATGACTCGTTTTTCGTCAGTTTATTTTCATGAAATAGAATGGGTACAAAGGACTGTGGGTGATTGAAGGTCGCGGAGGATACATCCCATGCATCCTTCATATTCAGCTGAATGAAGGATGCGAAACGAAGGCTGCCTTCCAAGGATCCTTCCGATTGAGATGGCCTTCAGCGACGTTTGATGACGTGCAGCTGAGATATGCAGCCTTCGTAGGATGCAGCCTTCCATTTGAGAAACACCCATGTACACACCTTAATCAAACTATTACCGTCCTGTAGGACTTTTCGCCACATTTTGCGACAGGATACACACAGGACAGTGCTCAACCGTTTGACGGCAAATAAAAGAGCTTCAACACAGCCGTCATCTGTATGCACATACAAATAATTAACTGCACTTGAAGCTTTCATAAAATTAAAAATGAAACACCCAAAACTGTATATGGCATCATCACGAAGACGAACTATATGTTTATACATGAAATGCTGGAGGGGACGTCGGATGGCGTCGCGTGGTGACGTAATGACGCATGCCATTAATCGATCTATATACTATAACATGTAAAACAGGAACATGAAAGGATTATTCTAAAAGCAACTCATGTAAACACCTTAATCATAATATTGTCTTATTCAGAATAAGGTAAATAATTAGATTACTGATGTCCATATAAACTTAGTCACTGTTTCACGAAGCCTAGCTCTGCCCACCACTAAGAAATACTGAATTTACACCAGAAATTTCCACTATCACCCGACACAAGGTTCACGCGGATCACCCACAATCCGACCTCATCTAGGAAGAATTACAAGTCAACAATTCACACAAACAGGTCTCTGGTTCCCACGGATATCAAAGAGGTTTTACAGTAATATTTACCCAGAAAGACAGCATTATTTCATAATAAATCTCCCCGATGCTCACACGATTAACATGGGACTCGGCTGCTTCATCGAATTATGACAAAATGGCTGTTCTGGTCACGCACACACATACAGGAAATCTTGCGAGCAAAGAAAGGGGATCTCTTAAAGGAGCCACGAACCTTTTTGAAACACAATACAGAAATGGTGCCTAGTTCTACAACCTGGCCACACATGGTCTGATCTTGGGGTGAATTTGCGGGATGTCCACTCCTGGGAGGATTGGTGTCTATTTTGAATGTCTTCCACTTGTGAATAATCTACCTCACTGTAGAATGCTGGACTTCAAATTGTTTGGAAATGGCCGTATTACTCTTCTCAGATTGATGGCAGCAACAATTGCTTCTCTAAGATCATTGCTGATGTCTTAACTCCTTGGCATTGTGTTAACACATACCTGAAGGCTCCAGACCAGCAAACTGCCAAAACATCTGCTTTTATAGAGGTGCTCACACTTGCTGATGATCAGTTAAATCAAAGGAATTTGATTATCAGTGCCTGGCTGCTACTTACCCTCTTAATTCTTATGTTAACAGTAAGGGTGTCCTAATTTTGTCACCCATGGCTTTTCCATTTTGGCTTTATTTTTGTTAAATAAACAATGACATAGTGCAATATGTCATGTGTTGTTGTTCAGCTGAGGTTTTATTTTCCAAATTTTAAAACCAGTTATTTTTTATTATCTCCTGATAAGGAAAACCATGGAATACAATAGGGTGTCCTAACTTTTTCACATGACTGTATATTCATTTATTCATTCATTCATTCTCAAAATTCAGTTCTATCAGAAAGACTCAGACAGAAAGTAAATGTTTACATGGTATTTATTCCGTAAAGTGTTAACAGATGGTGGTGAAGTCACAATAATTCATGTATAGTTGTATAAAAATTCTTTGGCGTAGGCCCCATCCTTTGTTCAAATCCTGGGTATGCAGATTTGGCTGATCCTGCCTGAAGATGAAGGCAAGGGTGGAGCCTACACCCCATGGATGGACAGGGCCAACCTTGTGGTGATGGGGAGGATGGAGGGGAACGTCAGCGCCATACCGCTAAAGCTTTCACTTCTCATTATTGTTATTCAGGCTCACTTAAGTGGCTCCATTTATATTAATTTAATTAAGAAGAATTTATTTTATTTTATTGTCTAATCTGACATGTGTTTTTTTTTCCCAGACATTCTATGTATATGTTGTTTACAAATAAAATATATTGTGTTCAATAGGGAAAATGTATTTATTTATTTTTTAAAGATTTATTTTTTGCAGTTTTTGCCTTTTTATTATTGCTGGACAGTGTTTAGATAGGAAGCGTAGGAGAGAGAGCAGGGACGGGATCGGAAGGGTTCACGAGCCGACCCATACTCGGGACGCCTGAAGCACAACGCCGCTATATGTCAATATGCTGCCCATGAGGCTATTGGCACTGACAAAGTTTGTATTTTGTACCCAGACACTTAAAAATAACACATTTTAGTGATGTAATAACAACACTGTGATACCGTGAAACCATGAAATTTTGCTTAAGATTATCATACCTTGACAAAGACTACTTGGCTGAAATATTGGTAATAAATAAACCTTGCCTAAGAGAGTATGCAGTTATAATTTTTCTTCATAATGTCATTTTACCACCAAAATCGCATACTAGCCCATGCCTAGCAGCAAATCCTAGTCCAAATCCCAGCAGCAAATCCTAGTCCGAATCTGCCATTCTGTGTAACCTTAGTCTTTGTATTGCCTTGCCTGTTTTTTCGTGTTCTGACCCTAGCCCGTGTTTCATGGATTTGCCACTTTGCCTAGCCATTCGGACACTGTTTTGCCCCTGCCTGGATTATTGCTGTGTACCTGGATTATCTCTCTTTGCCTCGCCCTGTTGGATACTGTTCGCCGATCGAAGGCCCACGCTTGTCCTAGGAATACTCTTTGTCTTGCCTGTGATATACCTGTTTGCCACTGTCCGACCCTGCCTGTGTTTTGACCATGTTTCATAATAAAAGCCTGCAGATGGATCCGCATGCCTCACATCTTGTTGTTCCCGTAACACACACACACACATATATATATATATATATATATATATATATATATATATATATATATATATAGGGAGTATGTGTTAGTTGTTTCAGAATGACTTTTTTTTTTTTTTCAAACCTAGTCTGTGGGGTAACTTTCCCCGTCACCAATGTTGTGATGAAATAAAAAAAAAAAATTTCATTTCATTCATTCTTTCATTTCATTCACATCGGCTACAATTATTGACACACTTTTATTCAATACTTTTTGCAACCTCATTTTTGCCAGGATATGAGCTCTAAGTGTTTTTCTATAATACCTGATAAGTTTGGAGAACACCTGACAAGAGAACAGAGACCATTCCTTCACACAGGATCATTCCAGATCCTTCAGATTCCCATGTTCATGTTGTTGCTTCTCATCTTCAATTCACTCCACTTATTTTCTATAGCAGTAGCACCTACAGGTGTATAGCTGTACGCACTGTGCGTACCATGAGCACTCAGACTGACCTGAGAAACATTTGCCCCGCAAATATTTCAGCAGTTATTATGTGTCTCGTATTTCTGTCGACTGATCCAGCCATGCCATTAATTATGAATTAATCAGTCTTTTGGGTCGATGCTTTCACAATCAATTCGCATTTCTTCAAACCGCTCTCTCACTGTTCCCCCGTTAGTAGCCTGATCTCATGAAAATGTGTATCAGTAGCATGATTTTCAATTGTTATTTGGTGCAATATACGCAGTACGCAGTAATTACGCAGTAATTGGCTTGTACGCATGCATATGATAAGCACGTTTGTTGTATATGTAATACGCAGTTTTCGCATGCATATGATATGCAATTTGTTGTCATGCATATGATATGCAGTTTTGGTGTACATATAATATGCACCTACCCCAAACCCCTACTCCAACCCACTGTGCATCATATGCACGCCAAAGTCAATTTCTGCGTATAAATATTATGCCAAATAGAAACAGAAAATCGTGCTATATGCACTTTCATGAGATAAGGTTAGCCTACAACAGTTAATTTGTATTTTACAAATAGGAATATAACAAATTCATGACAATGTTTTACCCAAAGCTACCCATAAAAGTTATAGTGAAAAGTTCTTTAAAAGCATCTGTAATGCAATAAAATTGCAAAAAAAAAACAAAAAACAAAAGACAAAATTGCATTGCAGCAAATCCTTTAAATTTTACGGCATTCAGAACAGAGCAATATAAAAATAAAAAAATATATATATAAAATATATATATATATATAAGCAGCTATACAATTATAGGGCAAAGTTATACATTCATGCCATATTAATTATGAAATAAAATGCAAATTATAATGGCATTCTGCCAGGATTATGGACCTGTTTGTGTCGTATTTTGACCCCATGTAGTTCCTGTTTTGCCTTATTTAGTCTTTCCTGTTCCTGTCCTCGTTTAGTTCATTATGTCATTTGGTTCAGGTGTGTCTAGTCATTAGTCCCTTAATTATCTGTGTATTTAAAGTCTGGTCCATTCAGTTAGTGTTTGTCGGTTCTAAACATCATTCTGTGTTTCCTACATTCCCTGTGTTCCCTGTTGGATATTAAAGACTCTCGTTTTGACGAATTCCTACGTCTCCTCATTCCGTGCTCCTTGTGAACTGTGACAGAAGAACCGACCTAAAACAGTTAATTCCGTGTGCTTCCCTTGCGTTTGTTTTCCAGTTTTGCTCAGTATTTTTTGTTCCCGTTGTGTTCCCCATGGATCCCCTCCTTCGCCTGGAATACCACCACCTCCTCCTCCTGCTGGAGCAGGGGGAGAAATTGCACGAAGGCCACACCAGACTGTTCCTGGTCCTCGCAAGCCTCACCCCCTATCCGGACGACGTGCTCTGTGCGTTCTACGATGCCAGTTTGAACATCGCATGCAGAGCGCCGTCGTCCGAGGATGGTCCTCGAGCGAATTCCGCCGCCTTTGTGGAGTGGACACTGGCGAGACACGGATCTACTTTCACCGTCTGTCGAGGGGGATCTCGCCAATGCCACTCCGGACCCAGTGCCCAGTCCACCATCTCCCCGCTGCGTGGAGCGCATGCCCGAGCCCACCGCTGACGGAGAGCCAGAGCCCGCCACGACCAACGAGCCATCGCCCAGGAGTGCGACAGAGCTGAGGATCACCACGGAGCCAGAACCTCACAGATCGTCAGACCAGGTGCGAGAGCCACCAACAGAGCCCGCCACGAGGGAGAATGCCGCGGACAGTGAGAGCACGGAGAGGAGCTCCGCCCCCTGCACAGTGGCTGAGGGTGAGCTTAGTATGGCGCGAGGTTTGTGCCGCACAGAAGGAAAGAGGGCTCCCGTTCCAGAGTTAAGCCCAGAGAGGGCTCCCGTTCCTGAGTTCAGCCCAAAGAGGGCTTCCGTTCCAGAGTTAAGCCCAGAGAGGGCTCCCGTTCCAGAGTTAAGCCCAGAGAGGGCTCCTGTTCCTGAGTTAAGCCCAGTGAGGGCTCCCGTTCCTGAGTTAAGCCCAGAGAGGGCTCCGGCTCCCGAATCCAGTCCAGAGCGCCCTCCAGAGTCCGCTCCTTGAAAGCGCCCACAAGTGCCCGTTCCAGCCCCAGAGCTCGCTCCAGAGTCGGCTCCAGCCCCCCGTTAAGCCCAGAGAGGGCTCCCGTTCCTGAGTTAAGCCCAGTGAGGGCTCCCGTTCCTGAGTCCCGCCTGGCTCCTCCTATTCTGGATCCCTCCTGTCTCCTCCCTGGCTTCTCCCTCCTTCGTCACCTCCCTGGTCTCTGTCAGCCGGCTCCCTTCCGGGTGTCTGTCCTCCTCCTGAGCCGCCTCCCAAGTTCCCATCCATCCCTCTCCATGTAGTTTCTACGGCGCGAGGATGTGCCTTCCAGGAGAGGGCGTAATGTCAGTATTATGGACCTGTCTGTGTCGTGTTTTGTCCCCATGTAGTTCCTGTTTTGCCTTATTTGGTCTTTCCTGTTCATGTCCTTGTTTAGTTCATTATGTCATTTGGTTCAAGTGTGTCTAGTCATTAGTCCCTTAATTATCTGTGTATTTAAGGTCTGGCTTATTCAGTTAGTGTTTGTCGGTTCTAAACATCATTCTGTGTTTCCTACGTTCCCTGTGTTCCCTGTTGGATATTAAAGACTCTCGTTTTGACAAATTCCTACATCTCCTCTTTCTGTGCTCCTTGTGAATTGTGACACAGTCCTTATAAACAACATATAGCTTATAAATTCCTTATAAACAACATATAACAAAGTTTAGCCAAAACAAATTATTTGAAGAGAAATGTTTCCCATGAGAGGCTCTGGCGCAATCACTTAGATGTTTTCCTTATAACAGCGGAAATGTCTTAAAGTACTCTGTCATATTTGGTCATAGGAATAAGAATAAGACATTATTCAAAACTATTTCACTTTTATTTGAATAAAAACAAAACAGTGCTTTTGTAAAATAATGAAAACAAATAGGGTGCGCTTTCACCCTTCTCAGTTTCCTTGAACTTGTGGCACGGTCACAAAAAAAATATACGGAACTCGGTGTAGATGTATAGATGTTTTTTTTATCTGGTTTTGTTAATATGTTCGTCATTTAAGTGAAAAATATTTTGTGTAGGACTATTTATTTTATTCCGTTTATATATGTTGTCTAAAGAGTGATGCAGGTGCGTGATGTGACGATGTGTGAATCCTTATATTTCTGATGTTTGTGCTGCTATTTGTGCATGTACCAAGTTCTAATTGAATTTAAATCTAATTTAACATTCTAATTTATCGGTTAACGGTTAATGATTGGTTAACAAGCGTCAGTTGTTGGTCAGGAAAATCTAACTTTTTGGGACCCCCGCAGTGCGTGCCCTGCGTGCCCATCTGCTACGCCACTGATGGAGAGGTAGGCTGATTTTAGAAAATTAAGATGTGTCATCAATAAGCGCCCATTTAATGTTTGTCTTTTTGCACTGTATTGTTATGCACTTTAGTGTTATTATGCTGCTGGTCTCTGAGAGTTACCAAACAAATTTCATTGTATTATTATAATGACAATAAAGTTTCTATTCTATTTTATTTACACCAGCAGATTTTATGGGGTTTTTTTCAATCGTGAATATCCACTTCATCAAACATTGTTTTGTTATCTGTAGATGTTTTCCACTGTGAGCATACTCTTAATAGATGTATTTTACCAGTTTAAAGTGTGATACCTTCGTTCTGCTCAGCGTTGCTCTCACTGATTATCAAAAAAATTATAAATAAATAAATAGATAAAAAGAAAAGAAACCTCTATGCGTACCCTCGGAAGAAATCCTGCAGGTACTCCTGTTCTATAGGGTTCAGATCAGAGGTATATTTACAGTTTTAGCCCACCAGTGTGACTATATGAACATGAAATTGTCCCCCCATGGCTTCCTGTTTCACAGGAGTACTTACGAGAAAACACAAAGGCCAAATTCCCTTATCATTTATCACAAAGAGAATAACTAAAGAATATAGTTATGATGTGCAGCGAACAGTGGCATCGTTAGGAGTTCTGGGACCTATGCACTGAATTTGCTATGGGGACCAATCTCAAAATCATGTTCAGTGGGAGGGCATCGTACTAGGCCCCTGTCAACCTCTGGGCCCTGTGCACTCTGTTTTCCCCAAACTAGCGATGCCCCTGGCAGCGAAAGATTCTTAAAGGGATAGTTAACCCAAAAATGAAAATTCTGTCATTGATTTATTCAACCTCATGTCGTGCCAAACCCACAAGACCTTTGTTTATCTTTGGAACACAAATATATTTTTGATAAAATTCGAGAGCTCTCATAGACAGCAATGGTCCTACCATGATCACGGTCCAGAAAGGTAGTAAGAATATCATTAAAATGTCAAGTCAAGTCACCTTTATTTAAATAGCGCTTTTAACAATACAGATTGCGTCAAAGCAACTTTACAGTATCAAATAGGATAACAGTGTGTCAATAATGTAAAATGACAAGATTAAACACTCAATTTTCAGTTAAAGGCATTTCATTATCGAATTCATTATGTCATTGTCCAGCTCAGTTCAGTTTAAAGGTGTCCTATTATGCTTTTTTACTTTTTGAATTTTAGATAGTGTGTAGTGTGTATGTTTGGGCATAAAAAGATCTACAAAGTCAAGTCAAGTCAAGTCACCTTTATTTATATAGCGCTTTTAACAATACAGATTGTGTCAAAGCACTTAACAGTATCAAATTGGAGGATAGAGTGTCAATAATGTATAATAATAAGATTAAACAACCAATTTTCAGTTAAAGGCATTTCATTATTGAATTCAGAGATGTCATTGTCTAGCTCAGTTTAGTTTAAATAGTATCTATGCAATCAAATTGATGATAATCGTTAGAAATTAAGTGTCCCCAACTGAGCAAGCCAGAGGCGACAGCGGCAAGGAACCAAAACTCCCTCTGTGACAGAATGGAGAAAAAAACCTTGGGAGAAACCAGGCTCAGTCGGGGGGCCAGTTGTCCTCTGGCCAGGATATTGTTGTTTATTTGTTCTTTTACTTATTGTTTTAATTAAATTTTAAATGTATAAATGTATTATATTTCTATTTTTATATTGTTGCAATTTCTAACAATAATAGTATTATGTACTTTATTAGGTATTTTATTATATTTTTAGTTATTTTGTTTTATTTTTAGTTTTATTGTATTTAAGTCGAGGTCTTCACTGGGGATATGTCCCCGGGGCTCATCCAGATGTCCGGCCTCCGCCGACGATCAGAGTCGCAGATATCATCTCCCGGCTCCGATCTACCATCTGATCCGGACACGGACTGAGAAACAGAATAAGAAAGAAACAGACAAATATTAGCGTAGATGCCATTCTTCTTACGATGTAACGAGTACATCGTGTGTTATGAGGCGTGTTCCCAGTTCCGGTTGATCTAATTAATGCAGCCTAACAATCCTTTAACGGATTTGAATAATAGAAGTGTATTAGTGTGTTATGTGTAAGCCAAGTTAAAGAAATGTGTCTTTAATCTAGATTTAAACTAACAGAGTGTGTCTGCCTCCTGAACAGTGTTAGGTAGATTGTTCCAGAGTTTGGGCGCTAAATAGGAAAAGGATCTGCTGCCCGCAGTCGATTTTGATATTCTAGGTATTATTAAATGGCCAGAGTTTCGAGAACGCAGCGGACGTGGAGGACTATAATGTGATAAGAGCTAGCTCAAGTACTGAGGAGCTAAGCCATTCAGGGCTTTATAAGTAATTAACAAGATTTTAAAATCTATCCAATGTTTGATAGGGAGCCAGTGCAGTGTTGACAGAACCGGGCTAATATGGTCATACTTCCTGGTTCTAGTAAGGACTCTAGCTGCTGCATTTTGGACCAACTATAGTTTATTGATCAAGCGTGCAGAAAAACCACCCAGAAAAGCATTACAATAGTCTAACCTTGAGGTCATAAACGCATGAATTAGCATTTCTGCATTTGACGTTGAGAGCATAGGTCGCAATTTAGATATGTTTTTGAGATGGAAAAATGCAGTTTTACAGATACTAGAAACATGGCTTTCAAATGAAAGATTGCTATCAAACAGCACACCTAGGTTCCTAACTGATGAAGAAGAATTGACAGAGCAGCTGTCAAGTGTTAGATAATGTTTTAGATTATTACATGTGGGGTTTTTAGGTCCGATAATTAACACCTCTGTTTTTTCAGAATTTAGCAGTAAGAAATTACTTGTCATCCAGTTTTTTATATCGACTATGCATTCCGTTAGTTTCTCAATTTGGTGTGTTTCACTGGGCCGTGAAGAAATATAGAGCTGAGTATCATCAGCATAACAGTGAAAGCTAACACCATGTCTCCTGATAATATCTCCCAAGGGTAACATGTAAAGCGTGAAAAGTAACGGCCCTAGTACTGAGCCTTGAGGTACTCCATATTGCACTTGTGATCGATATGATACCTCTTCATTTACTGCTACGAACTGATGGCAGTCAGATAAGTACGATTTGAACCATGCTAGGGCACTTCCACTAATGCCAACAAAGTTTTCTAGTCTATTCAAAAGAATGTTGTGGTTGATAGCATTGAACGCAGCAGTAAGATCCAGTAGAACTAATAAAGAGATACAACCACGATCAGATGATAGAAGCAGGTCATTTGTAACTCTAATGAGAGCAGTCTCAGTACTATGATACGGTCTAAATCCTGACTGGAATTCCTCACAGATACCATTTTTCTCTAAGAAGGAATATAATTGTGAAGATACTACCTTTTCTAGTATCTTTGACAGAAAAGGGAGATTTGAGATCGGTCTGTAATTAACTAGATCTTTGGGGTCAAGTTGTGTTTTTTTAGTGAGAGGCTTAATAACAGCCAATTTGAAGGTTTTGGGGACATATCCTAATGACAATGACGAATTAATAATAGCCAAAAGAGGATCTATGACTTCTGGAAGCAGCTCTATTAGTAGTTTAGACGGAATAGGGTCTAACATACAGTGGTGTGAAAAATTGTTTGCCCCCTTCCTGATTTTTTATTTTTTTGCATGTTTGTCACACTTTAATGTTTCAGATCATCAAAAAAATTTAAATATTAATTAAACATAACACAAGTACACACAACATGCAGTTTTTAAATGAAGGTTTTTTTTATGAAGGGAAAACCCACATGGCCCTGTGTGAAAAAGTGCTTGCCAGAGTTCCAAGACGAAAACCGCTGCTGAACAAAAAGAACATAAAGGCTCGTCTCAGTTTTGCCAGAAAACATCTTGATGATCCCCAAGACTTTTGGGAAAAACTCTGTGGACTGACGAGACAAAAGGCAGGCCTTCATCAGACCTGGAAATAATCGGCTAAACTAAACAGCTGTTTGTGCCAGGTTGGAGAGCAAGGTATTGTAATAATGTAAATGATGTGAAAAATAATGCGATTTTCGAACCACCAAGCATGAGAGCAAAACCCCTAGCAAACCCCCAAAACAAAATCAAGACTTTGTAAAAGAGCATAATAGGACCCCTTTAAACAGTATCTGTGCAATCAAGTCAACAATATCGCTGGAAATTAAGTGTCCTAAACTAAGCAAGCCAGAGGCGACAGCGGCAAGGAACCAAAACTCCATTAGTGACAGAATGGAGAAAAAAACCTTGGGAGAAACCAGGCTCAGTCGGGGGGCCAGTTCTCCTCTGCCCAGACGAAACCAGCAGTTCAGTTCCAACTGTAGAAAAGTCAGATTGTGTAGAGAACTCATCTGGTTCCCGTGGTTTTGTCCTGATGGCTGTCTAGGTGACGAGGTCTTCACTGGGGATCTGTCTCTGAGGCTCATCTAGGTGTCCTGATCTCCACTGACGTTCAGGGCTGTAGAGGTCATCTCTAAGTGCTGATCCACCATCTGATCTGGATACAGACTGGATCTGGGTGGCAACAGTGACTATCTGATCTGGATACAGACTGGATCGGTTGGCTACGGTGA